>JAGKPW010000140.1:0-544676 GCA_019926035.1 Melaleuca alternifolia | reverse complement strand
AATTAAAGTTCCATCCTTTCATACCTTCACAACAGAAACAGTGGGATGACTTCAATTAAAACATCTCATAGTAATTGCTTTGAGTAGTTCCCATCTACACACTCCATTACGACATTCCCCATAAAAAATATAGAATGCGCCCTAATCCAACCATCCAATCTGCTACGCAAGAATAAATTTTATAACCGTTCATTCACTTCAATTCATACTCGAAGAAGCAATTAAACACGATTGCCAATAACCGCACACCAGCAATTCAAACTACGACCTCGCAGAAGAAGCAGGACAGAAGCTACCGCACCTGAGAATTCTTGCTAGGGCTTCTCAGATGCGAGGACTCGTAGCCAGGGAACTCGCGGAACATGTTATAGATCTCGCGGGCCTTCACGTCCTCGGGCAGGCCAGCGACGAACAGCGTCCGGACCTCGTCATACCCGCCGTGCGAGACGAGTGGGGGCCCGTAGGAGGGAAAGGGGGCCTGATGAAGGTGCGGGAGGTAGGGCTGAGGCGGTGGCGCAGCCGCCGCCGCGGCTGGAGGTTGCGGGGGAGGAGGCGCTTGGTAGTAAGCGTAGGCTGGGAGGGTTCCCGGCGGCGGGGGATAGTAGGCCGCCATGTCGTCCATCGGAGACAACAAGCAGGGACGGCGGGGGAGGCCTTCGCTTCAGCAGAAGTGCGCTTTTCGTGCGATCATTGGGATTTTGGCTGGGCGCGCCCTCAAAGTGCAACGATGGGGACTGATCCTTTGATCTCTTCCGGTCATCGTTACAATCTAAATTTCACATGAAATCATCAATCCGCTGCAATTTGCCTCGTTGTACCATGACCATGCCGCACTTAAACTATATTCGATTTGATTATTCTATTTGCTTGAAGGACTAATAGGATATTATTCGATAACCTAAAATATTGTAGGTTAAAGTATGACATTTTAAATGTCGTGAACCAAGACTTCATTATTCTCTATCTAAAAAAGGAAAGATAAAATTTGAGCTTCGAATACACATCTCTTTCTCGGCATAGATGATTCAACTTCTTTAACAAAATCAAAGTTCTAACATGAATCGTTTGGCGCGTCATGGACAAAGAGGATCTAATGGGTTTTGGTTGATGTCGGCGATGATGCAGATCTTTGGACTGTGACAGTACGCCACCTAAATCATGCCTATGTAGGTGAAGATGTCGGATCCGACCAAATTGGAGGTAAGGTTGTTTGAGTTGGAGAATTTTACCTTACTTAGGCACACTTTGGATTTGAAGATTTTCAAAGGAGAGAAAAGGATCCATAAATGGTGAGCTCGCTTGTGTGGCGGAGCTTCGCTTCACGGTAAAGGAGCTGTTGTTGTCGATGAGAAGATTGTATCGAGGCTTCGAATTGGAAAGCAAACATGATCGTGAAGTTATTGAACCAATCGATCTGAATTTATATCTTGGTTTTTACTTGGACGAGAACAATGTTCCACAACTAGAATTGCTGACTAGTCGCAAGGAGCAGGATTTCCAATTTTAGTAGCGATGGCGCGCATGAAATTGCTGGTGTTTTGCAATGAAAAATAGCTAGTGTTTTCGCGATGAAAATTGATGTTCTTTGATTCAAAAAATTGTTGAAATTGTTAGCAAAGAAAATTCAATGTCGACCTCCAAACAAGCTTGGCTTGTCATTGCTCGAGCAAATGACGTTCATATTACAGACATCATGATGGGAAAAACCTCCGTATCTGGCGAGGAATATTACCATAAACATAAATGGGGGTGCTTGCTGTTTCTTCGCCATCTTTGCTGCGCCCATCCGCGCATGAAGTTGGCTTCACCGAGCACACGCCTGACCCAGTATCGCTTGAAACTCTCTGCCAGTGTACTGACTCCGTCAAAATGTTCCAAATTACAGGATTAGCAAGAGCAATGTCATGCCAACATCTAACAAGATCTAATGTATACATTCCGATCTCCGGTTTCTCTACATCGCATTTTAAGGTAAGTACAACACCAGACTTTCGGGGTAGCATTTTCTTCGATTATCCACTCGTGCAGATGCTTGCTGAATCATGCTTGAAGGGAAGGGGGAAACCCTGATTTCATCCCATAAAATTCTTGCTTTAGGACAATCCTTTAGTAAATGCTCAGTAAATTCTGGGCCTTGCCGACGCATACTGCAAATGGGGATGATATTGAGTCCTCATAAGTAAACGCCGATTCTCAGCAATGCCCTCTTTGAGACGTTGCCATGGGAACTGTTCCGTTTTTGGTGTCCGTCTCCATTTTACAGATCCACGACTATATTACCCAAATAGACTTGTCTCTATCATGGGATGCAAGTCCGTATGCAGATCTGAGGGTCAAGTCCCCATCCCTTTTATCACCATCATTACAACATTGAAGGGGGGCACTCTGTTTCCCGTTATGGAAGTGGGCACCAGAGTGATGGGGATGAGATCCTCTGCAAGGAGAACCAAAGGGGGATTTGGAAGATCCTCAGTGTGATGCGCACTTAAAACAGTAACTCGCTGTTTTTTCCCTTCTTCCAGAGGAAAAATGAGAATGCACAACATCTTGCAACGGTCCCAAACCAGTACACTAGCGTTTATAAAATAGACACATCGTCCCTGCTCTGAAGAAGGCATCTAATGCAGCGGGTGGATTCATATCTCTCGCTCCATCATATGAGATCTAATGCATCTCCTGTCGTGCCATAATCAAATTTTCTTCATGCCATTTATGATTTCCCCTCAACTGCAAGCGGACCGTGTCCAAAGACCTAAACACTAGAGCGAGAGGGCTACATTAGTCATTCTTACACTCTCACAAGGACTTCTCACGATCCTATGAAAGTAAATTTGAAAAGGATTAACATAGAAGGGTCTCTCTTTTTTGGGCCAATACTCGAGGATCATTTGGAGCTGTCAATCTATATAAGTCAACTGAAGGGCGTTAAAGCACATCACCAAGTATCCTTGCCCTATATCCTCCTCTTCTACACCATAGCCTCCCCCTTCAGAGATCTGTCATGATTGGAAATTTTATAGCGTTTCTTTGATTCGAGAAGTATAGTTAGATACGTTGCTAGCAAGTCAGATTTATGGTGGTCATTAAATCTACGAGAGATTAACATATCGTCCAATTACATGGGGGGTCAATTCACTCTGCGTAGAGGAAATCCCGATATTTTCTAAAAAGGAGCTAATTGTCCATAATCAGCACATGGAATTGCACCGTCAGAAGTGGATAAAGAAAAGCCATAATCAATTTCTTTATTAGTAGGAAATTGAAAAGGAAGAAATTCTTGCTTCACAATCTTCCTGCACAGAAAAGAAGATCAAGTACCTAAGTCTTTGAGACAGCAGCTCAGCAAAATCTCTCTTCAACTTTGCTGATACTTTCTGCCACAAGTATGCAACTTCGATATCTTTCTCCCTCATTGTGCAAAGCCATGCAAAATATAAATTAGTCAACCACATGAAAAAAAAGGCATAATTTGACTAGGGAAGCCGATAACACACCCATCTTAAGCGGTTCTTGCATTTATCATCAAATAAGATTTCTTCTTTATATCTCATTGATAATCATACACAAGGGATCTAATAAGCTAGGCAAGGAAGATATTCCAACATTTAATCCCAACGACAATAGCCGCGTTTCATTGATGCGAACAGAATGAAGAACAGTTTGTTTATAGCAGTCGTCTGTAACAGTTGAAGCCCCAGCACTATGTAAAAAGATGATAGAATGGTTCAGAAGTACAAGTCTAGACATAACGGTAACCAACAATTACCAAGTACAATCAGTCTGGAGTAAGAAGCAGACAAGCATGGTGAGAAATTGACAGAAATCAAGAACCACCGATCACCAGAAAGCAGGCCGATGTCAAATAAGTGAAGGATATTGCTTGGCCTGCTGTCGAACTCTCTTCTTGTACTCGGTGGCATCCTACAAGAAAGCAAATATTATGTCGACTAAAGTTACACTGGCGTAACTATAAATCAACTCCTGAAGAGAATTTTTTCCTCAGAGGAATAAGTAAATACAGCATTGGAAGTATAAGATACCCAAGCAGCATAATCAAGCAAATGTAGTACGAAAAATAGAGTAATCCTATTTATGTCTTGCACTATGCAGCATCAGGAAGAGGGGACACACACCAATTGATTATCTTGTACTATCTAGATACCGAGAGGTACAGACAAATGCTTTTGAGGTCATAGATGGGTGACGTGACTAACTATTAAGGCTCTTCAAGGATCTGGCATTTATTTACAAGACGATTGAAGTGAAAAACGAAAAATAGAAGGAGAATACCTGGATGAAGAGGTGATACCCTTCAGTCTGTGCAGGATCTGCAGGATTTGGCTGGTCCAGTAAGTCCTGAATGCCGACAAGAATTTGTTTCACCGTGATAGCTGGTCTCCAACCCTGCACATAAGTGAAATTATAATATGAACTACAATGGAAAAACATGACACGGTGTATGGACATTTACATAAACTACATTCTAATCAGCAAAAGCAAAATGACTTACGCTATCTTCATTGAGGATTGATAAGCAGACAGTTCCAGAAGGGTACACATTCGGGTGGAAGAACCCTTGAGGAAATTTACATTTTGGAGGTTTGCTTGGGTAGTCTTCACTGAAGTGAAGTGTCAGCGGGTAGAAACCGCCCTCCCAATCAGTCTGCAAAACAATAGATAGAAATTCTTCAAATCAGCTAAAAGATGTAACTTCTGGAAAAAACTCTTAACTATCTGTCACATTACTTTTCCAAAATAATGTCTACTGTAATCACAAAGAATAAAGCTAATAATTCTCCTGTAACAAGCAGAGGAATATTTCACCAGTTAACAATTGACACAAGAATTGCTTCTTATGCCACAAAAGATGATAAAACCATGTCAACAGTGACCTAGCAAAATGTATGAAAATACGACCTATATCGACATTCTAAGCTAAACTTGCTTGCAAGTTACAAGAGAGAGCAGGAAATTTACTTATTAAACTGACACCTTAATTTCATAGTTTAAGCATAGTGAGTTTCTTTGCAGAGCCTAAAAAAATTCTTGGAGAAGGGGTTAGGGATCAAGTGGATACCCCTAGCCATCCTGTACTATCAAAGAGCATTTTTTTTCCTTCATGAAGACATATATAATATAGTATGAGTATACTATTCAATCCCATGCTTTGAGTCATGTCACTCATACTCGAACTTTTACTGTTTAATTGTGTTTTCTGACTATGAGAGTGTGCTACCTTGACAGATATGTAACAACCAAGATGTGTTAGGAAGAAATGCATGCTCAAATTTTTCTTGATTACAATATGGATGGCCACAACCACATCGTCAACAAACAAGATGAACATATAAACCACATTATAGGTTTTTGCATTAGGTTCAAAAAGAAATAAGAGGGCCTTTATTTTTCGTGACCAGAGAACAGGTATGCATAGGAGGAAATATCAAAAGGAATGTTCATGTGATAGATAAACAGAACTAGGAATGCGGTCGATTGTTTTATAGTTCAGCACTGCACTCATCAACTAGTAGTATAAGGTAATCAAGGGTTTGGTTCATGGGAAAACAGGGGATAAATACACTTAAAGTAGTGTCAGGGCATATTTGTATTTCTACTGAGTTGAAATTGCTTAATTCATTCTTTTTCTTTGTAAAGTTACTTAAGCATGCTCCCCATTATTTCAATAATCTGACATCGATTGAACAAGGAATGATTTATCATGTCTTGAAAACCATGTTATTAAGTGACGGTTCAAGATTGGTAGAGTACGTAAGATTTTTGCATGTTTGTGCAATGGAAAATAATGGTAAGGAATTTCATACAATTCTAAAAACCATAACACACATTTAATTCGATGCTGTAGGTTTAGAATATCATCAACTTAATCCACATAACCTAAATTATGAGATATTTTGGTGTTTAAAGCTTTAGTTACAAGCAAAACGTCTCTTCCTAGCTAAGTCGCATGGATTCTTAAGAAAAAAAATGCTGACTAGAATATCTTTAACGGCAAAATGGGCGATATTTGCCATAAAAAAAGCCAAATCGGTGGTAGTTACACCACGAAAAAAAAATCGGCAGAACTTAAAAGGCAGATCAACCAATTCACAGCTGTGACACTCTGAATTCTGCATCAATATGGCAAAAGATTATACTTTCCCCCGCTTTCCATGAACGTCCTCAAACATGTCATTTTCCCCACTTATCGCTGCACAGGTGCTACTCTCCATTGAGAGGCAGTCAGTGCCTTACCAAACAAATCAGTCATGCAAATGGATCCTAATAAACACCAGCGATGCACAAATAGCATCCTAAGGCCACGGGTCAATTCAACATCATAACAAGAAAGTCCAATCAATCAAAGGCATACACATCAAGACTCCAATTCCATTGAGAAACACCCCCACCCTCTCATCCAACGAAAGATTTCACAGCAAACGATCTCAACCAAACACTGCAAACCAGAGCCTGCGAAAGAGATCACAGAACGTCGACTCACACTAAAACATATTCACATCAGGGCAACCTCCCACAAGCAATCCCACCCATCCACCAAAACAGCCAAACGAACTGAATTCGACTCCAATCAGCATCTCCCTTCCCTTCAATTCGAAAACGAAAAGGCGAGAAACGACGCTTACCCCGGGTTTACCAGGGATTATGCAATGCCACACCATCAGATTGACTGTACCGTCGGGCAAAGTCTCCGGCTTCGCAACGAAACCCTAGAACCCAACAACACCCACAAAGAACGCATCGATTAAAACGCAAACCGAAACCCAAAATTGCCGAACAAGAAACAGCAGAAAGGACAAGACGGAAACCGAAGGATCGAAATTGGCAAAAAGAATCATCATAAAAAAGAAAACGAGAGCGTACGGACATGGGGGTGATTCTTGCGCCAGGCCTTCCGCTCCTCGGTGAGACGGCCGCGAGCAATGCCAGACATCTTCTCTCCCCTCTCTTCTCCTTCCTCTTCTTCTTCTTCGCTTCTCTCTCTGCGTTCCTGGGTCGATCCTGCGCTCTGCCACTGCCTCCTTGTCGCTCTTTGTTTTTTCAGCAGCTGAATCTTCTGCCCTCGGCAAGAGTGAGGTGGCCTGTATTTCTGCGGGGCGACGCAGGGGGATTTGTACGGCCCAGATTTGATCGAGTGCGGGAGGGACCACGGGGAAAAGAAAAGGAAGGTGAGGAATCGTTGACCGGGTGAAGTCAATGGGTCGCGTTTTTCTTTCTGCTCGCGTGGGGAAAACGCTACCGTGTGCTCTCGGGCGATTACAAAGATGGCAGACATGGAATGAAATCAAAAGCATCTAAGGTTGTCCTTTTTCCATTTAATTATCTTTGAAACTTATGCTTTTGGCCATCTGTGAATCAGATTCCATAATTGATGACTAAAAGAAGAAGAAGAAGAAAGCAGTGCATTAAGCATCTTTAATCCATGGAGGAGAAGAGTTCTGCATCATTTGCTATTAAAATTTAGCAACAGTGAATGGTGGGTTAGAAGGCTCAGTCCCAATATAGCCAGTTATTAAATTTGTTTGAGTATTGGATATAGAGAGGAGAAGAAAGGTGGCCGAATCGGTCCAAGACAAAGATACCGGGGCGACAATTAAGTAACTCTAGTGACATTGACGGTTATAAACGTTTGTGGATAAAATCGGTGTGCAAATAAGAGGCCTGGAATCTCGGAGCCCTAGTGACAGTTGTATTTAGCATAAAAGTTGCTAATGGACGGTTGTAATTGAGAGTTATACATATGGCATCGTGTAATTTTCGGGATCTGTCATTAAGAGCACATATTCGCAATGTGCTTTTATCAATTCATCAATGTCGGTATATTTTCAGTTTTCATCATTTATAGAATTTTACCTATAAATTTATTGTTCTTTCTTTTTAGTTACTCCAATTGAATAATTGTCCAAAATCACCACTAAACCCATTTCATAAATAAATCAAAAATAAACTTTTAGGTGAAAGATTTTTCACTACTTAGGTCGACACCCGTTTTTGGTGAAATAGCTTAACACTATAGAGACTTCATCGGATCTTCAATACGTTGATAAACTGTTTCGATTTGCCAAGAAAGATGTTTGACATTAATTAAAGCTACATTGACCGCAGCTTTGAATTAGATTCTAACTCAACACTCTGCAATTACTTCCTCAATGGCACAAACTTCAATCTTAGTATCTTGGCCAACTCCATCAACTAGTACCTGAACTTCATCTTTGATGCCAATCCTAGATGCAACAACATTACCTTCTTCATGAAAGCACCATTGCAATCGATTTTAAAAAAGTTAGGAATCCATTTATGTAATAAAGTCGATCCCCTAAGGTATTGAGCAGCGGTGTAGCATCAGATCCCAAAGATAGTAAGTTTTTTCTTTATTATGAATAAAAGACTTTTTCAAATATTCTATATCAATTTCTTTATGAAACCGAGATAGTTACCTTTGAGAAAATTCTAGCAATAGTGGAAATGCCTATGCTTTATTCTTCTGAAGGTGGGAGAAAAGATAAAACTAAAAAAACGGATTAATCCAAATTCAAGTTTGAAACTCATGAAATTAACCTCTTTTGCTTTTGGTTAACCTGAGAAAAAAAAATGAGACACCACAAGAATTAAATGATGAGCCGTATGAGATAGGAAACTCTCAAGTACGGTTCTAAGGGAAGGAATTGACCCCACCTATTCCTACCGGGGAGAACAGGCCATTCGACAGGGAGATTCTGAAATTGCGGAGGCTTGGTTCGATCAAGCCGCTAAGTATTGGAAACAAGCTATAGCGCTCACTCCTGGTAATTATATTGAAGCGCAGAATTGGTTGAAGATCACGAGGCGTTTCGAATAAGAGCACTCTTTTTTTATTTATTATTTTCTAGTTCTATTTTTTTATATTGAATTGTTTGTTAGATTCATCAGTCAAATAAAATGGATCATTTATCTAGTAAAAACAATCAAAGAATTTCATTATATCCTTTCTAAGTTCAATTTTCTATTTCGTTTGGTATTTCGCAGGTATAAACGATACGCGGATAAAGTAGAGAATATATTATTTTTTTCTGCTATTAAAACGAACTTTTGAATAACTAAATATAGATACTGGAATATTTCCTTAGTAATGAAATGACCAATACCTGTTCATGGCTTCTTCAATTCTTCTCCCTGTGATAACCGTGTAATCTTTCTTCTAGCAATTGACTTTCTTAGCTTAATATATTCCTCCAAAGTGCAAGTCTTCCAACAATCTCAATAGGCCTTGGTTTCCTCTTTTCATGGACTACTACTTCATTCCCATCTTTCCACATATACCATCATATAAAAGCTACTTTTGTACACATTGTCTCTTCTTCTCATGAGCCTTTACTAAGAATAATAGCTTGCTTCAGGATCTACACTAACCATATATCTAAGTAAGTCACATTCTACCTATCAATATACAAACACGTTACTCCAAACCACATGCACTTTATCCATTGATACTACAATAATTGTTCTTTTGTTTCTTCCATCCAACCAAAATGAAATACATTGGTCTCCGCTACTTCCCATTATTTAAGATAAGGTAGATAGCGTATATTTTAAACATCAGTCTAGTCTTCCCTTTCAATTAAATGTAAAGAGGAATGTTTCAAATTCCAGCCACCACTTTGCATATTATATAACAAATTGTAAGTAGATTATTATAGAAAAAGTATCACTCTTCTTAAGCAGCCACATAACTCGTATCTTCACAAAAAAAAAAATCTTCTTAAGGAAATTCTCGATATCTTGTCCTTATCTTTATTTTCAACCAAATTCTCTATTGAAGCAAAATCCTACCATTGCAAATCAAGATAAACTAAACTAGAAATTTTCATATTTTCACAAATATCTACCTCACTTTTTGGCTTCACAAAGTTGCTTCCCTATTCTAGAATCCACATTCTTCCCTCCATTCCCCACCCACCACAACATGCCTTTTTTTTCTATCATTTCCCTAGCAATAAATATACTGCTTGAAAATCAAGAACCTCTACTTGCCTTAGGAAACTACTCTTAAAGTAGTAAATGTTTTTCAACAATTAAGCCCTATATGACTGAGGATTTTGTAGCAATCTCAAAGAAAATTTAGCCGGTCTAGCATTAATCAAAGTTTTAAGATCCCTAAAGACCATCCCTCCTACTCATTTGTTCTTAGTAAATAATTCCATGCTTGCCAATGAACCTCCCTTTCCTCAACTTCATTATCCTAACAAAATCTTGTATTCAACTTATTAAACATGGCCATTTAATAAGGAAATATAGCTCTTGTTACAGCTTTGATTAAAATCTCCATTCTAGTTAAAAATAAATAACAACTCTTCCACCCTTGTAAGTTCTTAGCCAACCTAATCTTCACCATCTTTAAAGACTCCTTGGATCTCCCCCATACTTTTGGCAAACCAAGGTATTTTCCTAGATTCAAAGTCTCTATTCCTTTTTTGTCATTCCACATTAAAACTAACAATAAGACTTGACCTGTACAAATTCTTCTTAGACCTATAACTTCAGTGGAATCATCAAACTCATGTTTGACTCTCTCTCAATTGTCTTTAGTAGCTTCCATAAAGAGAAGATAATCATTAGCAAAAAAAATAAAGTGGGAATAAACATGCCACTGTCTTCTAATTTTTATGCCTCTAATCTCATTATTCTCCCCTACTTCCTTAGATTAGCAGATAACCCATCAATTATAAATGAGAAAAGATATAAAGAGAGAAGATCCCTTAGTCGTGTGCCTATAAAGGGCTTCATACAGCCTCATTGTCCATTTACATCAAGCTATAAGAGATAGTTTTAACACAAAATGTAATCATATAATACACTTAGTATAAAATCCCTTTTATCCATAGCATTCTTCAAAAAATCTAGCTCAACGCCATGACAAGTCTTATTCATATCAATTTTCAGGGATTGCAAGTGTTCATTTCCTCTCTCTTTTCAGTTTTAAGATGATAAAATGTCCTAGGAGTAATCATTATATTATCTTGAATCAATGTCCTAGAAATTAAAGGATTTTGATATTTGGAAATATGTATGTCTAAGAAAAGTTTTGATCTATTTCCATACATTATGGAAATAACTTTGGGCAATAATTTACACAAACTTATAGGACATAAATGAAAAAGTTTCTCATGCCACACTATTTAGTTAAAAGAACAACCTGAGTATGTATGAGAAACAAGGAAAATGGCATATAGAGAAGTAGTATCACAGAACTTCCTATTGAATACCTAAGAAAAGCCATCATGTCTTAGTGCTTTCAAGGCTTCTAATTGCAAAAAAGTGATAATTACTCTCTCATGCTTGACTTCATTAACCAACTCAGTGTTCATACTATTGATAACTACCATATGTATAGTTTCTACATTCTCTCATATCCCTTACTCTTGAAGTTTCATAACATTCTTAGAACATCAATAAATTGTCCCTTTCATCCTCTACCGTATTTCCTTTTTTTTTTAATAAAGAAAATAGTAGGGAAGAATCTACCCTATTTCCTTGAGCATGCTTTTATCGTAAGAATCTTATTTCTTCTCTTTTTTGTAAAGTTGTTTGGTGGAAAAAGAATTATATTTATATTGCTATGGCTAATCCAACTAATTTTAACTCTTTGATGTCAAAACCAATCTCCTCCATCATCCATACATCATTCCCCTTTTCATCATTTTGAATATGTTCCAATTTTTCTGTGATTTGATCAATCGCTCACTTATTATTTAAAAATGATTCCTCACTCTTCCTCAAAGCATCCCCACAAAAAGCTCAACTTTCTCATAATGCCTCTTAAATCAACATAGTCAACCGAATCACTCAATGCTTTCTCTACAATCTCTTTAAATCACTCTAGAACAATCCACTTGTTCAAATCAAACAACATAAGATGATTTAAATTCTTCTCCTTCCAAAACTTTTTTCATAATAATCCTAGCCACCTCATCTTCTTGCCTTGCCCTCTTTTCGTTATCAGTATTGCAATAGATGCCTTGAAAGCAATTAACTCAATCCGCTTTCTTACTTACAAAATCCTTTGGTATGTCCTAATCTTCACAATAATCACAGTCTTTGATAGAAGACGTTCACCCGATAAGTTTTTCATCGCCACCACTAATCCAACATCCCTCTTGCGATGGCATTTCAACATCAATTTCCAATTTGACCATCAAGAAAGTTGGTAGCCATCCATCACATCGATGATATTAACTAACAAGTTCAAATTTTACTAGTGATTGTCATGACTTTTTTTGTGAATCTCATTGGACATAGATGAATTTCATGCGCTACGATATGCATCGTGCTCATAACAAGGTTGCCAGACTCTCAATAGAGAGAGATCGTGAAAAGAGTTGATAGATATTTGGACATTAAATTTTGTCAACCTAAGGTTTTTACACATTTAGTTTGATGCATGAGCATATAATGCCCTTTGGAGCTAGGTGGAGAAATTCCAATGGCCGGCTAATCAACAACAACACAATGGAAATTGGCTATATACCATTTACAGCACAGCCAAATATTGTTGATGTTAGTATGTTATGTTAATAACTGTATTTCTATGATTCACAATCTAAAATCACGAAGATTACTTTCTACCTCTTTGGAAGCAAGGAAGACTACTTATCGAGTGGTTGTTGGTGCAAATGTAAGGTATAGTTTACTTTACAAAATTTGCTCATGTATTGAGTAGCCTTTAAAATATGCTTTTATAACAGAAATTGCAATTATCTACTTTTTTGGGTTTGTTACTATTAATTTTGAATGTTATGTTTTAGTTCGATTATTTGAATGTGCCAAAATGGTTTGACCAAATATATGGTGCTCATTAATACAGCATTGTATGTAAGGGAGTGGACGGTTTGCATGGCTGCAAATTTAATTAAGGCGTTTACTTAAGTCTCCTTTTAATTTTTTTTTTTTTTAGTTCCGATACAAACATGAGATAGTAAAATACACATGACATATATGCTCTATAGAATACCCTAGTCGTGTGATGGAGCATTGTTCTTTCTCTCATAAGCAAAATGTTTGTAGTGCTACTAAAGTTATTATTTTTATTGCAGTGTGTCCTTAGTATTAGAAGGCTTGATTATTGTTTTGCAATTCTTTGTATGCCTTTTTGGTTCTAGCTTGATTGATTATTTAGAGACGCTGCTTGTTTAATGGTAAGCCTTTCAGATATTTTATGTTTATTCAACCATGAAAATCTCCTTTGCTAGGAGAAAAAGGGAATAGCGAAGTTTCTTTTTCTAATATTTTCTACTGAAGTAATCAATAGAAATTCCTATTTGTTAGGTGGACTTGTGTGCAAACCTGGTTTGATTTTCCTGTTATTGCTTGCATTAATTTTTTGCCTACCATTGGCTCTAAGCCTCGGTGATTATGTTTCTCAATCTGGAATTCAATTACATGTTTTATGTTACTCTGCCACTATCATTGCTTTAACTAGATATTTAATGGTTGGATTGCATACTTTCTTATTTGGGAGGTAGTCATAACAATGCAAAAATCGGCACTAGTTAGCTTTTCATATCATAGAAACCGTATGATGATGGCATATTGTCGAGTGACATGTAAAATATTTTGATAAATTGGCCATTTGGAATAAAAACTAGGATAGATTGCCTCTCGATTTCCAGATTCTTGAACAAGTATCTTATGGGTTGATCTAAATAATTTTATTTGTTCAAGCGTTGAAGCAAACCAAAGGTTTAACAGATGTAGTTATGCTGCTCTACACTTAATTTTCCCACGTAAAGATCAAATGTGACAATGTTTCCACTTTGTGGGAACATATGCGCTTTTAACCTCGTTTCCATTTGAAGTAACTCTGTATATCAGACTGACATTAACAAATGATCATTAATCGACATAAGCCCAACATTTTAACTGTGATACATCGTGATTCTTGTGGTTGATGTCATCTTTCATACTTTAAGGTATTGCAAGTTTGAGCCCTTCCTACATCTCTTATTTCGATCAACTGCCATGTGCAATTGAACCGATACACACACCTAGCCTTATAACTTTAAGGCATTTTTCCTTATAACATAGGTTTTAGCTTGTGATATCAGTGCAACAATTCTCATACTTGTCTCTCTCATAGCATCTATCCCTTATGACAGAGCTCACATTCACTACATTCACATAAACATTATCAAATCAATATTCCTTTTTTGTTTATCCAAAGCGTTGTCTCATTACATGAAGGTAGCATTTTGATATAGTGGTCTGTTTAAGATTCGAAGTTGGAAGTAGAATGCTTCTACAGGTCGCCATAAGTAAGGTCTCGGCTTGGAAGCAATTTGTCATCGTCACAAGCACACTAGAGCAATTTAGGTCAAGCTGTCAAAAAATTCTTCCATGTTTCCAATGGGTAGAGGCTTTCATAAAATACTTAATGATCTTTTTTGTGACTTAATGTGGAAAGTAAAGAATGGTTGTTGAGAAAAGTATTGTCAGAAAAGTCCTAACTTTATTATACGGCGGCCAATTCAATCCAAAATTTATCAATTATTCCAAATCTTTCAATTATTTAAGTTTAACCCTAAACATTTTGACGATTCATTAACTTAATTATTTCGGCCAATTTTGACTAGAAGCATTGGAGTAGCGATTTAGTCAATGATGATCGCTCCACATGGTATGATTGGAGCAAACATGGACAATGTTTGTAATTTTTTAAGCTGAATTTTTGAATGTATTAATTTTTAATTTAATTTAATTATTATTTTTATCTTTATTGGCTTGTGGCTGGTTTCGATGATGGCCATCAATCAACCACATGCCAACAGGAAAAGAAAAGGGAAGAAAAAAAGAAGAAGAAGAGAAATGAAAGAAAAGGAAAAGGAAAAGAATGAAAGAATAAAAAATTCATAAAATACAATAAAATTACAAAAAATTTCTATGTCGACCATGTAGGATAGTCGGCGCTGACTAGACCGCTACGTCAAATACTTCTAGCTAAAATTGACCGAAATGAATAAACCAGTAAATTATCAAAACGTTTAGTACTAATTTGAGAATTGAATTGGTCGTCGTATAATAGGTTTGGAACTTTCTATACAATATTCCGGCTATTGAATGAGAAGGGGGTGTACTACCCAAGGAAGGAGAGGAAAATGAAAAGGGTGTGAATTGAGCATGTGGGCTGGAGCAAAAGTAGCTACTTTTGTGCAACAATTCAACCGTTCTCTGATGTCTGTCTATGACTAAGTGCATATTGTATCGGCCCGCAATCAGATGCAAGATGTCTGCCTCCGACCATGGCTTGCGGAAAATGTCTTACAACCCACTGTCGATTTGATTGTATTGCCATCCGACGCTGTTTAAGAGTGAAGAAAGGAAGGGAAAGTACTGCCACCCATGTCGAAACCCTGTATCCAGCACTTTCTGCATAACTTCCCATGTGTGTGTACCGATCACAACCATCAAAAGCAATGCGCATCAAATCACGTTGGAATGTATGCTTCGATCATGGGTTTCGCCCGAAAGCACAAATTTGAATATTTCTCAGGCATTTCTCACCCTCCATGGGGAAGCAAAGCCGAATTTTGGCTTCAGACCTCAACAACGATCCATTTGATTGGTCACCATCAATGGCTTCAGACCTCAAATTCGATGCAATTAAAAAGTCCACGAGGTCCGGACCTCGGAGCAACATTCAACGACAAGCGGATTTAGAACATTAAATTCCTATGGCCACGCATGACATGTCGAACATGCCAAACATTCACCAAACGAAAAAGAACATTGAAATTATCAAAGTGCATTCCATAGACTCTTATAAGCATATCCTTCGATCTTATCTCCAAAGTTGAGACGATGTTGCTTCTTCTTCTAAAACGAGTCCCTCCAATTTGTCATGACATTCATCAATGACGTGATAAAGTCATCATCTTTACGTGGCTATAGATCTTCCCAGCAAAGCAACGTTCTGAACTCGTGTTCAGCGCCGTGCTCATTACCGGACCACCCAAGTTTGTCGTCGAGTGCCTCAATTGAACCCCACAAAGGCGAAAAAGGCGATGCCTGAGAGGTCCAACACCATAACTTCACCACCACCATCCTCGCCCAAAAATGGAGCCCCCCATCATGTGCTGCTTCACCTTTCATCGCCATGTCCAATAATCCCATTGTCAAATCCCCTCCATTCCTCTCCTTTTTCCTTTGAAAAACTGGTAACTTTTTGACCCTTCACTTTTGACAAAGGAGTCTCATTTCCCCAAATTTTCCCTCTCGTTTTGCTAGCTCTTTCACGCTTTGATGTCGTGTGCATCATGTCCGGTCATTAACCGAGTCCTATCTAGTTAGCTTTGCTCTTGTGTGGTTGCTTTCGCTTTATATCTTTCCTAATCCCCGAGGAAATAAAGGGCCGACCACAGCGAATGAGGAGAAAGTTACAGAGCTCTTTTGTTCGTGAAAGTTGACGAGAAACACCCGGACACGGCTCTGTTTTATTAAAGCAAAGCGAAGACTTCAATGCCTTTCATTCAAAGAGAGAAACGAGAAAAGACAAAGAACAGTTTCGAAATTCCAAATCCAAAGGACCACACAAAAGTTTTTAACTTTCACCAAGTGGTAAGCACATGTATTTATGTGCCCGCACACGAACCTCACGAGATGCGGAATAGTTACCAACCAGGCCCGGTCGTGAGCCCGGCAAACTGCAGGGCCACCGAGCCGAACCTGCAAAGGACGAGCTAGGGAAAGTACTCTATACATGTCAAAACATTACCCTCTCGTTGATCAGGTCTTCCGCCAGCGCTGCAGAGTGTGCCTATATGCTGTATTTAGGCTTTGCAAAAAGAACCTGGTGAAGAGCACATGCACGGTCACAGGTTCTTGTCAAAGCATAAAACTCCAAATCAGGGAGATCACAGGTTCTTGTCAAAGCATAAAACTCCAAATCAGGGAGATCACGTAGCCTATGATATAGATCTAAACAAAATTGGCTCAAAACTGATGAAACTTTACTTATCATCTACACACGGGTACAGCAGAAATATCTGTGAGTCAAAACATACCCTTTAATTCGTCAGGCAACGATTTCCAATATCTTTTGTAAAATTGACCTTGTTGAGGCTTAATTTTTCCAACAAGCTACTAATGCTCGCTCAATTTCTATTTCCCTTGTTTTCTCATCTTGAGAAATCTCGTGAACAGACAAAAATTCATCCATACCCAACAGAAGCATTCTCCTCCATCATCACATTCTCCTTTATATCCTGTATCATCTTCAGAACTTGCCGCATCACTGGCCTCTGTTCAGGCGACGTTACCCTACACATGGTGGCTATGTCAACAAGTATCCCCAGTCTTTTATCCTCACCGTCTTCTTCCCTCATTGCCCTAACCCAATCCAGCATTTCGCTAGGTACAAGGAAGGGAAGTTGCAACGGGTGTTTACCAGTCAGGAGTTCCAGCAAAAGGACACCAAAGGAATACACATCGGATTTTGGAGTGGCTCGACCGATAGACTTTCGCGACTCTGGGGCTTTATAAGCAGCAGAATCTGGATCTTCATTTAGAGAGCATTCTGCCAGGGCTGCAAGGCAATAATCTGTGAGACAGGCCTCAAAGTCTGTGCCGAGAAGGACGTTGGTGGATTTCAGGTTCCCATGTATAAGTCTTGATGCTTGGTGGAGGTATGCGAGGCCTTGGGCTACATCTTCCGCTATTTTCAGGCATGATGTCCAGTGAAGAGGCTTTGCTCTTGCTGATCTTGAACCTGTATTGCAAATAAGATCTCCAAAGCATTAAAGAAATGGACATGTATGTGACCAAAAGTTCTTCAGTCTGGTATACTGGAGCTATATTCAAATGCCTAAGCCACAATTGACACAATTGGAGGAGGCAAGCCTGCAAAAAGCCTACTTTTATAGAAAGGCTTGGAATATCAGGGCTTGGACGTGTGAGTTACTATGCCTTGATAAATGTTGACTTGCTAGATAATAGATAAAGGGTTGTAGATTCAACATGAGTTAGAGGAAAAATGGAGGAAAGTGTTCCACTGGAGCAGCCAGTTCAGGGTCCCAACAGAGTAGAAATGTCTTGAGGATTTTTTTGAGGAAATTGAAGAGTATTATATCGCTTAAAAAGACTCTAGCAGTGACAAATAAATAAAACATCTTAGGCAAATGCCTCCAATAGCTTCCTGGTACTTAAAAGTGTCAACAAACTCCACCCTAAGATTCCAAATAATTTATCATATACTCACGAAGTAGACATCCACAAGAAGTTAGAACACACTTGTTCTTAGTTGAAGTCAGTCTTAAAGATTGCTTTAACAATTCCAGTGTTAATAGCCCAAAGTCTCCCTGTCGACCAGCAAGGGTATTGCAAAGAACTAACAGGCAAAGCATCAACAGAACCACATATCAAATTGACTAATGCTCTATCTTGCATACTTTAAGAGTAATCCCATTTCAATTTCACAGTTAAAAAGGGAATAGCATATGGATGTCTGAGTTTTCATTAAAGGAAAACAGCAAGTTTAACAACTCATGTCCCTTGAGACATTCATTGCAAGTTGATTTCAATCTGTACTTTGGTTGGCTGTTCACATTCCCTCGCATTACATACCTTAATGTTTTATCAGTAGATTTTTTACTTTATACAACCAAGAAAGACCACTCTTATCGATTTGACCAATGAGCTAGCAGTTTCACTTGTTACTAATATTACCAAATTAAAGGTTGTGCTCGAGTGGTTGAAGGCAACAACACTGGGGAGTGCACCCCATTACTAAATTGAATTTGACAATCTACTTTGCATTTCCAGCATTTCTTAAGAAGTCAACAAAAAATGTCTCATCTTTTTCAGAACAGAGAAGGAAATTGCACAATAAATTCGAAAAAGCTGCAACATTTTGCAGCATTTACTCCAAAACATGGCCAATAATGCAAAAATAGCACCCCAGAACCACCCACTGCACCACCAAACAAATGATAGGCTCTAACCGCATGCAGACACCAACCCATCTTCCCAAGCAGGCCCTCTGATGTTACTGAAAAGCCATGAAGTCTCCTCATACAACTCACTCAAAACAAAGTCAAACTTATTGATGCTCAATGAACAAAAGAAAATGTCTCATACATGGTTAAAGAATCACATCAGCAATCACAATGGTATACACCGATAAGTAAATGTACGTACCATGAATGAGATTGTAGAGGCTGCCATTGGGTTGATAATCAAAGACTACAAGCCTCTCCCCTTTGGCCTGAAAGAAAGCCCTCACGGGCACCAAATTCGGGTGCCTCAACCAGCCCACCGAGTTCATGTGCCCTTCAAACACCTCCTCGCTTGTGCCGGCCGTCTTGCCCGCGTCGAGCCGCTTTACAGTGACGATCAGCTGGTTGTCAAGCACGGCCTTGTACGTGGTCCCGATCGTGCCTCTGCCAAGCAATTCGGCGGATGCCCTCATGAGTTGCTCCAAAGTGTATAGCTGTGACTCTCCTGCACAAAACACCAAACACCCACTCCTCTGAACTCTCTGAGCCTCTTGAAACTTGCTGTTGTATTTCTCTTGCAGCTCCGTGATCAAGTTCGGAGCTGCAGCATTCACGGCTCTCGCTTGAACGGGCTCTTCGGGCTCCGCGGGCTCTTTCGGGCTTGCGTGGGTTTGACGTTTCCGGGCCTTGCACAAGATAAAGATGATCACCAACGCCGAAACCAGCAGTATGACCCCGAGCGTGAAGCCCAGGATCACGCCGGTTCTGTTGGGCGTCCTCGGCGACGAAGACGTGGGCGACACAACAACGCCGTTCTGAGACTGCGCGCTCTGCGCTAGCGGAGCGGGCACGGAGCTGCTATCGTTGCCGGAGGAGGAGGAGGTGGGACCGAAGAACGGGGCGCGCGAGGCGCACGCCTTGTTGATCACCTCACCGCAGATCCCCGGGTTCCCGGAGAACGACGACGGGTCGAACCGGGACAGAGTTGGCGTCGCCGGGATCGGGCCGGTGAGGTTGTTCCCGGAGACGTTGAATGCGGCGAGCAAGGTCTGGTTAAGCGGCGGCAGCGTCCCGCTGAACCGGTTCCCCTCGAGCATGAGGGTGTCGAGCCGGTCCAGAACGGTGATTTGGGCAGGGATCGGACCGGTGAAGTTGTTGTACCCCAGGTCGAGGACCCGAAGCCGGTGGAGGGAGAGGAGGGAGGCGGGGAACGAGCCGGAGAAGGAGTTGCGGCCGAGGAAGAGGGACTTGAGGTTGGTGAGGCCGGAGAGGTCGGGGACGGGGCCGGAGAGGGAGTTGTTGTGGAGGCTAAGGACGCGGAGCTGGTCGAGCCGGGACAGGGTGCCGGGGGCGAGGGAGCCCCGGAGGCCGGAGCTCGGGAGGACGAAGCGGACGACCCGGCCCTGGGCGCACTTCACCCCCTGCCATTGGCAGAAGTCGAAGCGCTCGTTGAGGGCGAAGAGGAGCTTGTTGTCGAGGTCGGCGCGGGACTTGAAGGAGAGGAGGGCGACGGCGTCGGAGGGGAGAAGGGACTGGAGGGGAGGGTCGGTGGCGGCGGCGGCGGAGGTGGCGGCGGCCGTGAGGAGGAGGAGGAGGAGGGAGAGGGTGGTGGTTATGGGCATTGTGGGGAGGAGGAGGAAGGAGAGTGGAGTGGGGATGAGTGTGGTTGCCTTGCTGGAGTGTGGGTTATGGTCATGGGGGACTGAGAAAAGGTCACGTGAAAGTAAGGGGAATATGGTGGAAAATGTAGTCCACTTTTTTGAATTCGGGCGTCGCTGCTGGGGAGACATTATTATTATTATTATTATTATGGAGTATTTCTTTGGCCAGTGTTTTCAGAAGATTTATTTATTTATTGTTTTTTGGTAGTGACAACTACTTATATTTTTTTTCTCGATTTTCAATCGAGTATATGGATTTTTATTTAAATTAGTGCCTTCAAACTTTCTCAAATTGTTATTCATCTAGCGCTCCCTTCAAATAAATTCTCATTCACCTTTTTTTTTTCGTAACTCAGTTCGCCTGCTTGGAAAATGTGATTTGATTATCGTGCTCTGTTTGTTTTATGAAAAATATGACGAAAATGATTATATATTTCGACTTTTGGCTAAACAAGAATTAATAATTATTTTTCATTGTTTGATATATGATTGCAATTTTCTAGGGAAATTACCAAAGCATTCAAATTTTTTCTAATTATTTTTTCTTTTTAAGATACCTTTAATTTGAAATTCATTCTTCTTCTTCTTTTCCTTTTCTTCCTTTGTTTTCTCTTTTTCTTTTTGCTTCTTTCTCAGTCAATCTTGCCATTTACAACAACAACTAATAATCGACCACAAATGAGCTCGAGCCGCACCATAAGATGTTGAGGTTTTGCCTTGCCCAATCAGTTGAGTTGAGCGAGGCTTGAGCCTTGTTAGAGGTTGGCGAGGATCTAGCAATCTCGAGTGAGCTCAACCTTGCCATAGACTGACGAAGCTAAGAAAGAAAAGAAAAGAAATACAAAAATAAATTGAAAATTTGTGCTTAGTGAAAGAAAGTGATTGGTCTAGAGACGAAAGAAAAAAGATGTAACATATTTTCCATTGAAAAGAGAAAAATATTTTCTTCACTCTCATATGTGTTTTTCTCATCAATAGAAAACATTTTATAACTTCTTCATTTTTCATAAATCGAATGATGAAAAAGTCGAAGAATATTTTTTTGAAAATTGTTTTTCTATGAAATGGATGGAGCCGTTAAAGTAGCAAAAGAGATTAATTTTTCTTTCCTTTTTTCCTTTTACATCATTCATCCTCTTCCTTCGTTTGCCTCTATGCATCGTCTCTACTATCGCTGTCACCATTTTTGTCACTGCCATCTTTCTCATTAATGTCTGCACTTGCTACTTGCCACCTCCACAATCATGTTCGAATCTATCTCTGTCCTAATCCATCTATGGCTCGAATCCGCCTCTAATGGAGGTCGCCACCTCAAACTTGTGGCACAACCTCGAGGGCTAAGGTGGCGAGGCTAGGGCAGAGGCTCGTATGACCACAACTTGCAATCACAACCTCTATTGGAGGTTTGACCGAGCGAAAGAGAGAGGGTCTCATGGTAGTCAGGCCAAGTGTGTCATTGACAGAGTCCAGCTCTACTCGATCAAGATTGTGATAAGTCGCGCGATTTTCGATGGCAAAGCGAGCAATGACATTAAAATTTCTTAATTACGCATGCAGCCGTGTGCAACGATCAATTTTATCTTCTGGCATTTTTCTAACTCTTCGAATAGATATTTTTTAAGTAATTAGAGATATATCAAAAATGTTCGAAAGTAATCATTCCGTCATCCAATTAAGATTATTAACTCATTATGACGTTAAACGAGGAATAAAATAATCGCCCACGTCCATAGGGCGTGCATGAAAAGTCAGTAACTTTTAGGGTAGTCGTTACGTACGAGAAATACAGACAGCGCGCGTATAAAGAGCAGAGTGCATTTCCTTTTTAAAGAAAAGAGAGGTCGAGAAAACAGAGGGAAAAAGGTTCTGCGTACGACAGTTCAGCTCAGCTGCACTGCTCTTCCGGGCTGCTGTCTTTGCAGCATCTGCACTCCTCCCCAGCAAGAGCTTAACGTTGCTGCTGAACTTCCTGCGTGGGCATCGAGGTCGTCGAGGAGAAAGCTCTCTCAGCACCGTCGGACATTTGACCGGTCGGTCCAAAACTCGACGACCAATTGAGTTCGGTCCGTTCGAGGAGTGAAGCGACGACTTGACTTGAGGGCCGGAATCCGAGTGAAAATCGAAGCAAATCGAGGCCAGATTAGGCCAACGGTTGTTTCGAGAGGCATTCGTGATTTATGGCATCCAAGTCGTTAAAAAAGCGAGCGAGGACGTCCGACATTTGACTTGATCCGTCCGGAATTTGGACACAAAACAGAGTTTGATTTTTTTTAAGAAGCGAAGCAGTGACCGGATCTGAGGGCCCGAAGTGAAACTCGAAGCGAATCAAGGCACAATTGACTCAATGTTGGGCTCGAAAAGGACGCGTGATGCAATCGCATTAAGCAATAGAGCTGTCACATTGAATTGTCGTTCAGGTGAAACGATGAATATAAGGTTGTGTAATCATGACAGTGAAAGCTTGAAGTGCATAATTATGTGCCGTTATTGCCACCTAACTTCTCTACTTGGGGAGTGAGGTTTCATCTTATTCCGTCGGCACCGAATTACCAAAGTAATCATAGCAACTTTCTCATCCTTGTCAGTTACTTCTTACACTGAAAAAGCATGCATGCCACTACTAGCCATAAGTAGCATCTCCATTCCACGAGTAATTTTTTGACACATCGAGTGACTTTTAACAACAATAATTAAGAACTCCTCATCTCATTAGCAACTTTTAATATCGAAATAGCAAGTATCCATATGCAAAGCAATTGCCCTCAGTAACTTCTTCGCAATAAGGGTAAATTTTTATATTGGAAGAGTGAGAGATCGCGATTTTTTGCTAATGCCGGCTGGAGATCGGACCGTTGTCTCCTTTGTCGGGATCTAGTTAAGGCTAATGCCGGCAGGGGAAAGATAGGACTGTTCTCTCCTTGATTGAAATCTAGTCACGAAGATGGGGTGCAATGATATCGAAAAAGGGGTATCTGAAGAGAAAGAAAATATACAGAGATATATGCAAGTGGGGGAAGACATTGCTAAGGAAAATTGGTAGGGGTTGGTTTGATTAGTTAACCTTCAATTGGCAAATATGCAACCCCGCAAAGTGACTTTTCATTTCATTGGTAACGTTTATATAGAAAGAAAGAAAGAAAAAAAAACGGAAGCATGTACCTTCAACCATAGCTAGTAATTTCTCGGTTTGATTATTAATTTCTCTTTAGGGAAAGATCATTTCCGATCCATCTAGGGTTTCCAAATTGTAGAAGTCAATATCTATTATCCACGTAAAACAGTAATGCTTAAACCTTTCGGTAACAAATAATTTCTCAAACGAGTTGGTAATTCTCAATTCACGAAAGTTGGAACTTGCATTTAATTGTAAGTTAAAATGATATGGCCAATAATTTTAATATAACGAAATAACCACCGGTACATCTAGAGTTGCTACCATTCACGAGAAGTAACCGTGTTAGATAACCAAACATATTAATGTGGTCAGTAACTGTCAAACTACGAGTATGTCTTCCATGATCCAGAAAATAACTAGTAACCACGGCACGAAGCTCATCCGTTTCTAAGCTCATGACATCATAGGATCACCCATAATGCGAATCCGACACCTCAAGAAGAGCACCACTTTGGCCCCGAGGTGGCTCTTTAATCGTTTGTTTGCCAGAACATAGCACAAGCAGACATATTTTGAGCACGTGAGTAGTTCACGTAACGATCGGATCGACTCGTACTTTCGTTTCTTTCTTAGATTTCTAGTTCATGGGAATTGATCACCCCGTCGCGGGAAGATCATTGCGTTTTTTTTTTTTCCTCTTGAAGGAGAGATGCCGGGGTGGTTGCCTCCTATCAAGTAGAGCTCCATATCATGGCTTCACATCGCCTGGATGACAGAATGTGGCTCTAGTATTCCAAATCAAGATCGCTATGCAAAAAAGTCGATTTGGGTCAAGATGATACGAACGATTTCCCGTTCGGCTTTAGAGAAAGGGGAGAAGTGTTGGCAAAAGGGGATTCTGAAAAATAAATGGAGGCCGTGATTCAACACAATCACGACTTGACTCGATCCAGCTTTCCTCTATGGGGCCGCTCACACACTCGCACGCTTCGAGGTCTGTTATGCTTAAGTATCGAACAAATTCACAGGAGCGGAGCTCGAGAGAAGCAGATGTACAGGAGAAGCCATCAGAACCAGCTTTAAGTCCATGAAAACAGTCTTGCACTTTGGGGGACTGGCCTAAGTCAAACGGATCAAGAAGAAAGTGGCCCAACCAGTGCTCACGATAGCCTGAGGGGGAGCTGCAAAATAGTGAACATTTATGGTTATTGGGGAAGATAGATAAATTTATTTGAGAAACTACTATAACAAATTTAATAATCATAGCATTAATATTTTTAAAATTTGTTACATTTCATATATCCAAAACACTACGTTAAAGAATGATCGAATATACTTGTGTTTAGTACCCAACTTTCACATTTTATTTTCCTTATAAAAGTGTTATAACCTCGTCCATTCAATCAAGTTGGGACTTTGCAATGTGGAATGATGAAACTGTCAAAGCCTTAAAGAGAACGTTCGACCTAGTAGAGAAGCAAGAGGCATGACGAAAAAATAGATTACAAACCAAGATGGGTTCACGTGATGGCCAGCGGGAGACATGGCATTGCAAGAATTGATTTGCAAGTAAGTTGGTGTAAGCAGTTGAAGTAATCCGGAGGGCATCGAGGCAAAACATCATGGATCAAGTGGCTGCCCTCAAATAGGAGAACTTCAAGCAAAGCGGACAGACAAGGTGCATCTTTTTGTTAGAGGGGCCCAAGCTCTTGATTTCTCTCCAATTGTGTGAAATTCAACCCTCTTGACGTACATCAATTTAGGTCAACATCTTTCCGACACCCTCATATAATTTTTTCACTAATCCCAAGTGTGAGCATATCATGATCGAGTATGTGAAAATGTATATTCACTTGCTTGCTCGATGGCTTAAAAACAGCTCGAAAAATAAGTAACATGACTTATTCAATGAATTTTCTGATGAGGCTAATGGTCTAGAAAATCAAAAAGTTGTTAGAAAACGGGAATTTCCATGATGGGATGTATCTAACATTTGGCCCAAGTACATATAATATACCCCCACAATGTCCAGTAATTACACACAAATATAAGCTTGGCAATTGCAATTTGTGGAATGCATGTAAATGAAAGGAGTAGGGACAGAGGAACGCCAAGCTGATGAGCAGTGATTCAGTCCAAACCGATGCTTACTCCACTCCTTGAGACCGTTCAAAAGTTATGCGAGATAATTGCCGATTCAGTTCTAAACCTTTTTTTATGCCAAATAAGTCCTAAACCTTTTGCAACTTTACCGATTAAGTCCTTCCGGCGGATTTTGGCTGGAAAATGCCTACGTGACAACGACGTGGCGCGCCGGTGATGACGTGGCGATGACCGGACCTCAAAAAAAAATTCTTTCTTTTTTTCCTTATTTTTCTTAGAAAAAAGGAGGCTGGCCGGCCACTTCAAAGGGCGGCCCGGCCCTTGCTGACCAACAGCAAGGGCGGCGGTGGCCATCGCCACCCTCGCCGGTGGCCGACGAGGGCCAGGCAAGCTTGCCTAGATGCAGTAGATCTGGGCAAGCTCGCCCAGCCCTCGCCGGCCACCCCCGCCCTCGCCGGTGGCTGGCGAGGGTCGAGCCGCCCTTTGGAGTGGCCGGTGAGTTCCGTCGGCCGCCGAAGCTCACCGGCCTCCTTTTTTTCTAAGAAAAACAAGGAAAAAAAAAGAAAGAAATTTTTTTTTGTGGTCCGGTCATCGCCACGTCATCGCCGGTGAGGTCCGGCGCACCACATAGGCATATTTTCCAGCCAAAATCCTCCGGAGGACTTAATCGGCAAAACTGCAAAAGGTTTATGACTTATTTGGCATACAAAAAGGTTTAGGACTGAATCGACAAAGTAGTAAAAGGTTTACAACTGAATCGGCAATTGTACCAAAGTTATGCTCAATCCACTATACTTGAAGCCTTATACAAAAGATGGCATAAGATGAAGCTAATACTCCCTTAGAAATTAGGGTGCCTCTTTGATAAAGAAGACACTCCGGTAAGATTCATCTCTTAAGAAATTGATCGTAAAAGTGTATGCCAGAGGGATTTTGTAACAAATGACAGCTTACATAATTACCCAAAACAATGAGGTTATCCCCTTTTTAAGAAGAAGAAGAAGAAGAAGAAGAAGAAGAAGTCAATGACTCATACAAACACATCAAATGGCCAGAAATTCTTCAATCGAGACTTTTAGGTGTCCAACTAAAATTGGCCTGGACACTCTATTGGAGTAAGATTGAGGACCCCTCGTCGTTTTTCATGGCAGAAGCAGTCTTTTTTGCCCTTTCGAAGTTTTTATGAAAAGTGTTTAAAAAATATCATATTTGAGTGAGTGCTGTAATCGGTCAACAATCCTCTTTTTATATTTATTTATGATGTCAAAACCACATCGAAAACAGAATCTCCCAATGAAGAAAGTCCCCTTAAATATATTAAGGAGGGAAAAAAAAAGAGAAGAAATTTCTTGATGAAATTTAAGTGCTTGATGCATAAGCTCTCCCTTGCGAGAATGCTCACTAACCAAATCAAGAATCATCGCGCATCCTCCCCTTTCTATTTTTGTCTTAACATCAAAAGAGGGCTTAAGGGGGAGATGAGTAGATCAAATGATTTCGACAATCCAACGTGCTCAAGGTCGAGTGTTTCAATAAGCTCTCACGGAAACGAGGGTTTTGGACGAAAATCTTCAGCAAACGGGATTAAAAAATTGAAGTTCCTCTCGAAGTTCCTGCAAATGCTTGCGGCATGTCGTTGCGGACCATGTATATCTCACCCCCCGGAAGCGAAGTAAGCTCGGTACAGAGAGCTTCATCTCCATTTTCGTCATTATATCGAATTCGCTAGCTAGCCTACTTCGACGACCGTGGCGATACCTCCCGGCTTCCCTACCAACTACCAAGCATTCTTCCTAATCCAAACTTCTCCCCGGTCCCAACTTTCTAGCGTGGATTCCCTACCAAATTGGCGGTCCGTTTAAAACTCTAGGAACGCCATTTTTGAGATCGGCATCAAAAGTTGCACAAGTGATGAGTTAAGGCCGCCCCATACTTTTTACCTCCAAGACTCGAAGATTTTGAAGGAACAAATGTATTCGAAAGAGACTTTTGTCTATTTTCCTTGGACGCAAGCACCCAAAACTCGATCTTTATGTTGGGTAAACCACGAACTAAACTAAGCCTAGGAATCTTTGAGATACAATTGATACATATATGCCCTGATTTTCGATGCCATAATCAAGGATCATTTTCGTTCAGAACGACAAGACAAATTCCATCATTTGACTTCGAGCATCCTGGCTACATCACATACACATTTCCATGCGTGTCTGTAATAACCTGAGCAATAGCGCCAGAAGATTATTAAAAAGATTACTCGAGAGCCTTTATTGACCAATGCCAAGCAACTTATGTCCCAAACATTCAACAAGTAAAGCATTTTAGTAAGAGCTTCTTCTTCACCGACGTTACCAATATCGACGACTCTTCCTTTTGAGTCGTCACCACGATTCACAAGTCCTCCATCCAGATAAGATGGCAATGAAATGGTCAAGGAGATCCATTTCTCTCTCTTTTTGTCCTTTTTAGCCCTATTAACTCCCAAAAAAAAAAGATTACTACACAATAAGTACTTCTTATAATATGAAATCGACAAAAAAAGGATATCGACGAAGTTTCTATTTCCCTTGAATTCAAAAATGTTTTTTTATCCATCACTATGTTTCAATTACGTCAAAGACATTGTAGGAGGAAATGGGATCTTCCACTTTGGTTAGAGTTGGATGACTAACACAACATCACTCAGGGACTAATTTGACCATGTACAAAAAGTTTCAAGATCATATTAGAGGAATTAAAAATTCAAAGACAAATTCGAATAGATTGAAAATTTGTGGATTACATTGTACGTTTGATCAAAATTCATGGACCATTTATGTCATTTTCACTTTAATCTATTATAGCACTCTATGAGTCCTTCCAGAGAATCGAATACCATTCCTTCCCTCATTTTTTACCACATTTTCTTCGTCAATTTGATTTCCTTTTGGTTCATCCTCTGTCATTAGTCATCGTTATGCACTTCTTAGTGTTGACATGAGTTCTTATTGCGTATGCCAAAACTGTAGGGGGAAAAAAAAGAATTTTCAATATGACAATTAATTAGAAATGTCAATACATTGAAGATTACAATTAACGCTTTTAAGAATATGATTAAGAATATCATGCGATAGTAGTTTATTTATGTAATCTAAACCAAAACCATACCTAATTTATTAATAATAACTTGTACTTTTTACTTAATTTGGAAGCCTATCGTGCACGAACCTATATGCAGATCAAAGGATATAATCAAAATATTATTGATTATGAATTGATTTCCAGTGGGACACTAGTTGGTATATTGCTACTTTTGGTATGTAATTATGAATTGATATTTTTCTTTTTTTTTTCCTAATCTTATAGAAAACGAATTTTGACTTTTTATGTAAAATTTTCGAAGCATTCAAAGTATACTTATTTCGAGATGTCATTCAAATCTAATCTCCATGTATGCTTTGAATAGTATTAAATTTTGGTAAGTAAAAAAAGTTACTTCTCGGTTTTTGGTAAACCACAAAACAAAGTTTTTAACTTTAAGATGAATGGAAAATAACTTCTAATCGATTTGCCAAAATTAAATGAAAAAGTCCATAAAAAAAACTCAAAGTATACCAATTATGACACATTTATCTTATTTTTTATGATATAAAAAACACAAGACTTAAAATATTATGGTACATTTACCTTAATTGTACTTGTGTGATCCATTTACATAACTGCTTATATAGATGATGGAAAGCAAATGATTTTAATGTGGCACTCACGTGATAAAAAAATGTCGACTCATTATATTGCTTGTTGCTTTTCATTTTTCTCTTCTTAACTCCTTATTTCGTTTTCTTCTTGGCTTTGGCAACGGTGAAGATGGTGGCAATAACAATGGTAGTGCTGGTGAGCTGTCGAGAGGCGTCGGAGGAAGAATAATGAGAAAAAAAAATCTTGATAGAGTTTGAGATAAACGCGTCATATTAATAAGAATTTGAAATTTTTTGTGTGATAAAAAAATGTTTGGCGAATTTATGATGGGCATACTTTGAGGGGTTCTTAAAGATTTCTATCCAAAATTAAAAGAAGAAGAAAAAGGAAACGGACAGGTCAAAGTTCACGCCGTGATGACTCGGTGCGACGTTGGATGTCTCTGCTGAGTCAGCAACAATCTCACCACCACCACCAGGTCCCACCACGACCTTGGCGCGTTTTTTCTTGAGTTGACCTGCCCATTTGCGATGAAGCATCCGTCATCGCCCGTTTCGAACTCGAACGAAGCTCGCATTCTATCCTCCAATGTCTTCTTCTTCATCCGAAGCAAAATGGCCCTTCGATGTCTTCCTCAGCTTCAGAGGCGAGGACGTCCGCCACGGCTTCCTCGCTCTCCTCCACAGGGCTCTGACTCACGGCGGCATCAACGCCTACATCGACAGCGAGGACTTGAGGCCCGGGGACGAGATCTCGCCGACGCTAGCGAAGGCCATCGAGGAGTCGCGGATCGCCGTGCTCGTCTTCTCCGAGAACTACGCTTCGTCTAGGTGGTGCTTGGACGAGCTGGTGAAGGTAATGGAGTGTAAGAGGCTCAAGGGACAGCTGGTGTTGCCCGTGTTCTACGGAGTGGAGCCGGGGGAGATTCGATGGCAGAGAAAGAGTTGTGGCAAGGCATTGGCTAGGCACGAGGAGAAATTGGGAAAGGATTCTGAGAAGGTGAACAACTGGAGGCAAGCTCTGATTGAAGCCGCCAATTTGTCCGGTTGGCATTATGTCGTTGGGTAATCACAGTATTCCTGTTCGATCTTATTAAAAAAATTGGAATTCTCTAATTTTATTGACGTATGATGGCACCGATTAGTGCGTTGGAGTAATGTTTTGGAATGTTACGGAGTGATTGTTAATTTCGTGTTAGTTTTTAGTTAGTTCAGTGGATCGTACATTGCCATTTATTCCCACTCCCTTTGCTACTCTGTTTTGGCAGAGATCAGACCAAGTTCATCGAGAGCATCGTCAAAGAGATCTCCACTGTAGTAGGACGAGTGCCCTTAAGTGTTGCCAAGTATCCTGTCGGTGTAGGTTGTCGGGTAGAGAAAGTACAATCATTGTTAAGTATGGGCTCGGATGATGTTCGGATGATAGGAATATGGGGAGCTGGAGGCATAGGGAAGACCACTATTGCTAAAGCTGTCTATAACAGTATTGCTAATCAGTTTGGGGGGTGCAGCTTTCTTGCAAATGTCGGAGAAACTTCCAGTAAACCTGATGGACTAGTTCATTTGCAGAAAACACTGTTATCCGAGATATCATGGAAAGAAAATCTAGTGGTCTTAAGTGTGGATGGAGGCATTAATCTGATAAGAGATAGACTTTGCTGCAGGAAGATTCTACTTGTGCTTGATGCTGTGGATCATGGGGCCCAGTTAAATGCATTGGCTAGAGAATGTGAATGGTTTGGGAAAGGGAGCAGGATCATAATTACGACAAGAGATAAACATTTATTAACTTCTCACGGCATAGATCAGGTATATCAAGTTAAACCATTTGATCAAGGTGAAGCTTTTGAACTTCTGAGTTCATATGCTTTTCCAAGAAACCAGATGAAAGACATACCGAGACATCTCATAAATGATATTTTGGCCTTTGCTGATGGCCTTCCCTTAGCGATTGTAGTCCTGGGTCCACTTTTATGTGGTAGAACGAGAGGGGAATGGGAGAGTACAATGGGTAAACTTGTTGAAAGTCCTATTAAAGATATAAACAGTGTTCTCAAGATAAGTTTCAATGCGCTCGAGGAGAATGAGAGGGACATTTTTCTTGACATTGCTTGCTTCTTTAAGGGGAGGGATAGGGATTATATAACCAGAGTTCTTGATAGCTGTGGTTTAAAGACATTAATTGGGATTCAGACTCTAATAGAGAGATCCTTGGTAACAATCGAGAATGAGAGAACAGTACAAATGCATGACTTGATTCAGCTGATGGGTCAGGATATTGTTAAACAAGAGTGTCAAGATGATCCTGGGAATCGGAGTAGATTATGGTGCTACGATGATGTTTATGAAGTCTTGTCGGAGGACACGGTGAGAGCTTCTTATAAAACCGTTGGTAATCTTATCTTGTTTAATTTACACGCTATTACCTAGTTGGGGTTGGGTAATAATGATCATTATCTTTTCCTTGATAGGGAACCAATGCTGTTAAAGGCATAGTGCTGGACTTGCCAACACAAGAAGAGCTAGACATCAGTCCCAGGGCCTTCACACACATGAGGAGACTGAAATTGTTAATAGTTCTGAATGCACGAGTCAGCGGAGGTCCCATATTTCTTCCTAATGATTTAAGATGGCTTGAATGGCCTGAATGCCCTTTATCCACACTGAAGTTTAGTGCTGGTCCAAAGAAACTTGTTCGGTTTGATGTGCATAACAGCCGGATAAAGGAATTGGGAGGGAACTTAAAGGTACATCATAAATGCTTTAGCTGATGGTTTTCATTTTTGGCGCATACAAATTGAATTTATTTACATTTTGTTCAGCTGTTCTTTTTAATTTGCAGCATTTTAGGAATTTGAAGTTTCTGCATTTTAAGCCACTATAAGTCACTAAATTGTGTTCCTGACCTCTCAGAGATGCCAAATTTGAAGATATTGAACTTAAGTAGGTGCCCAAACCTCAAGGAGCTTCCAAGCACTTTCAAGTTACTGATATTAATTTGAGTGATTTACCAACTCCTTACGGGTTAGGTCAAAATCTAGTTTTTGTTTTCTATCTCTTATTTGATGCAATTACCGACGTTTATTTAATTGTTTTGAAATTGTTTCCTGATTTAATAATTTACCAACATTTACATGCAGATGTTATCAGCATGTTTAAGTTACCAACTTTTACAAAGAAGACCGATTTTTATTTGAGCCCATTTACTAATGTTTATTTAGATTGTAAAATGTTCCCCAAGCAAGTGTGGTAAATTACGTGAACAATTGATACTTTTCAATCAATCAAATAAAAGTTGGTAAGTGACTCAAATTAGAGTGTGTGAAGTAGACACCCCAAATAAATGATGTAAAATTGTTGCAGTGGTTTCAGTAATATTTAATAGATTTGGTAATTTTGTATAAGAGTAGTAATTTTAACGTGCTACAGAGTTTTCCACATTAAAGTTGGTAAACTATCAAAACAGTGGGTTCTTACTGAAACAATCAAATAAATGTGGGTACTTAAACTCAAATGAGAATTGACAATTTCAGATATGAGTTATTAACCTTTTTTAGTTGACAAGTGTGGAACGGTTGGTACTTTAAAATGATTAAATAAGCATGGATAATTGACTCAAATAGTATTCAAGGAATGTGCAACCTAGGCATTTAAAAATTCACATATGACATCCACTAGATCAAGATTTCAAAGTCTATCCATACAAATGCAACATATAATTGTAGTGGTTGTATTTATGATGGTATAGTACATTCATGCCATGAATTGGTTGGCAAAGGATTGACTGTGGCTCATGTGCTCCCAATTGAGGTTATCTCTCTCTCTCTCTCTCTCTCTCTCTCTCTCTCTCTCTCTCTCTCTCTCTCTCTCATTACTAGTATTGTTTCTGCAGGTAAATGTAGTAGAAGTGGCCACACCACTCTACAGTGAATTGGAATTACGAGTGTTATCCCCCCCCCTCCTCCTTCTCTCTCGTTTGGCAAATTCATATTTAGAAAAGGGAGAGGGAGTGCTCTACACACACCATAAGATCAAGTGAATTCTGATCACCTGTGGCCTGAATCATGATCAAGTCAATTTTGTTGAAAGAATCAGAGCCACGTTTTGAATTGAATATAAATCTCACTTTTTTCATCTTTCTTTTGAATGTTTATCCATGATGGTTTCATTTTTTTTGCAGGACTTCAAAAAATTGAAGTTCATTAACTTCAGTGAATGCGAGTCGTTGGTTTGGATGCCGGACCTTTCATGTACTCCAAATCTTGAGGAGTTGGATCTCGAACGGTGCAAAAACTTGGAGCATGCCCATGGATCAGTTGCATATCATGGCAAGTTACGGTTGTTGAGTTTATTCGAGTGCTCTAAGTTGCAAAGATTCCCTGATATTCCAGATAAAAACAAAAGCTTGCAACAAGTTGATTTAAGGGGGACTGCAATTAAGGAACTGCCTGCATCTGTAGAAAATCTTGTCTCTTTGAAGAAAATGTATTTAAGTGGATGCAAAAAACTGGTAATCCTTCCGTCTAGCATTTACAAGTTGCAAAATCTTGAATGGCTGCTTCTTGATGGCTGCTCAAAACTAATCAAGTTTCCAAAGATGGAGGAGGATTCGAGTGATCCCCATACGAAAACGGGATTTCCTAGTTTACAGAGGTTAAGCCTTATTGGATGCAATCTAGCAGAAGTAGAGTTCCTGGAGAATAATTCTTGTTTCCCTTCCTTACAAACTTTAGGTCTGGCACACAATAATTTTACTAACCTTCCTAAGTGCGAGGATCTATATAATTTGGACAATTTGGACGTTTCAAATTGCCAACAACTACGAGAGATCCCCAAGATTCCAGGAACATTGAGAAAGCTAGGGGCAACTAATTGCAAATCTCTGAGTAAACTTCCCTTCAACATATGTGACGTTGAGACTGTTGACTTAAAATCATGTCAGCAACTGGTCCATAATGGATATTCTGTGCATGCTTGGTTCAAGCTTGAGGTTCTCTCTCTCTCTCTCTCTCTCTCTCTCTCTCTCTCTCTCTCTCTCTCTCTCTCTCTCTGAGTGTGTGGGTGTGTGCGCGTGTGTGATTAATAGGAACTCGTGTACGTGTTGGCTGCATTGAGTGTTTGTGTATTGCAAAAGGCTGAAAATCCTGGATTAGTGGACTAATTGAAAAAACAAACATATAGAAAGTGAAAGGCAACGCAAAGGATATTCTCTTTAATTATAGGTCTAGTTTGCTGTGGAATTATAAGGATCACCCAATGAAAAACTTCAATGTTACATGTTCATCCAATTACAAAATCTTCACCTATATAGATTCCCACCGATTAAGAGCTGTGATATTTTGTGGAACCATTGCTAACTGTTCTAAAAATTTAAGTTGTTAGATAAAAGTATGGATTAATATTTAATAATCTAACACTCCCCCTCACGCTAGTCTAGTCTTTTCGCCTAGTACTACGTGTGGAAATATATAATTGGGGAGGCAAATAGGGGTAAGGAAAGATTCGAACTCAGGACATCTTGCTCTGATATCATATGAGATTTTATGGAATCACTGCCAACTATTCTAAAAGCTTAAACTGTTAGATAAAGACGTGGATTAATATTTAATACTCTAACAAAAAAATAATCTTTGTAATGTTATTGCTAACTAAATCTAAGCTCTAGGAATACTCAACTAACTCATTGAAACTTCTCTTTTTAGGTGCCAATTTCGAAAAACCATCTAACAGTCTACATCCGTGACAGAAATTTCATCGCCAAACAAATTGCCAAGTTATTCTACCTGGAGGAGAGATGCCAAAGTGGTTGCTTCCCAATAAAGAGGGTTATATATCTTTTGTGGCTTCAAAGGACTTGTATAAAAAGGTCCTTGGGGTAGCTTTCTGTGTTGTATTTCGAGGAGTTTTCTCATTTAGGCTTGCATCATCCGTTAATGGCAAAGGCACAGAACTCATCAGGATTGTCAAGTCATTTCTATGGGATCATGTGTGGCTTGAGTATATGGAACCAGAGGAGGTGTGGACAGTCGAGAATTTTGGTCCAAATGACTCGAGTCATTTCCACGTTAGCGTTACCGCATTTGGAGATCCAGATAACAGAGTAATTGTGAAAAAGTGTGGATTCCGACTAATATGCAAGCCATTAAAGAACGAGTTAGAGGTTTTTCTTCAAGATAATCAGTTGTCAGATTCAGCTTTACTCTATGAGGTTTCGCATGAAGATAGTCCAACGAGCTCAGAGGAAGAAAGTTCAAGCAAATCAGAAGATTTACAAGATAGTGAAACGTGCGCAGAGGAAGAAAAATTGAACATGGCTGACTTCTCAATTGAGGTCTCTCTCTCTCTCTCTGCATATTTGCATGTATGTTGATAAAGAATGTATGTTGGGCACACTGGTTTTGCGTAATGCAAAAGCTGAAATTTTTAGAAAAACAAACAAATCTAATATGTAGTGATTCTGCATGTACATAAAGCTGAATAAAATCTCAAAATGACGCAATGATAGAGACCCAATGTTCGCAATTCCCATGTTTAAAAATAAATGGTAAAATCTTAGAAAATCTAACAAACAGTGGACACGTATCTTTTGATGTTACGGTTGACTATAACAAGCAACATCGTTAATAGTACGAGATTAACTCTACAGATAAAGATAAAACTGCACAACAACAATAGTTCTATAATTCGATATGAGACTTATTTCACTTCCAGGTGTTTGCTGTTTGTAGTGTTGGATTGAGTTAATTTTCTTTCGCAAGGAATTGGTGCGATATAATATTTATCCAATTCTATTTGTCTTTGTCCCTAGGGTGAGAATATCTCTAATCTTTGTTGTGCCCAAAGTCTCGTGATTGTAGCCATGATAGTTCATAGCTGTATGATTGTATCGTAGACTAATGGTAATTGTGTTAAAGAAAGTGAGAGACTAAGAATAGACCATTAAATAATGGATTATATTAAACAGTTTTAAAAAAATAAACTACTTTAATTTTGTGATCTGATTTTTCTAAGTCTTTACATCATTCTACAGTATAACGGATAGAAGTTCTAAGCAAAATGGCATGAAATGCCCAAGAACCCCTCTTTTGATAATCAGATCATGTTGGATTTTCATGAACTTTGATGTAGAATATTTGCTTACCCTTGTCGACATTCCTATTTTTTGAGCATCCCAACATGGTAAAAGTTACTAACCTTGAGGAAGAAAAGGTACCCGAGTTGCTGATAAGGGGACCATTGCACTACGTGCTTTGCTAGGTGACGTGTCAACTGCCACATGCGGATTGCTTGGGACGGTTTGATTTAATTTTGTTGATAGAGAGTATCAGATCTAAGATTCTCCTTTTATTTAAAGTTAGAGCCGGCATAAAAGGTGCAAGTGGTTGAATGAGGCTAGGTTGTGGAGAGGCATGCATTGGATTTTCCTTTTCGATTTTCCATAAATTTAAGTTTGAGTAGAAATTTTTTCTCCAATTATTAAAATAATGTTAAGTTTGTTGCAAGTAAGTTGGAGTTCAATTAGGAGAGTTTGTCCCGAAGAATCAGCGATGTCTAAAGTAGACACATAACAATGAACGTTAGACAGTGGCGTCTGCCTAAGACGATTAATTTAGCTATGCTGTTCAATTTTCCATCAATTTAGCACTTCCTCTATAGTACACTCGTCTAGTATGAGCTACGTATAGGTTGATTCAATCTCATATTAGGAGTGGCTAACACTTGCAAGGGAATGATTTCCAACATAAGCAAGGATCAATGTCCTATTATTATGGAACTCCAGCTTTAGTTGAATTACTAATAAAAATGCATAAAATCAAACTCTTCTTCTTGAATTAATTATAAACTCACACACTTCTAACCATTTACCCATATAACAGAAGCTTCGCTATTCCAATATTGATTCTGATCACCGAAATATTTGCCTTGGAGGAGAGATGCCAAATGAATTCGTCCTTGTTGAAGATGGTACCATATCATTCATAGCTTCACAAGACTTGTATGACAAGTTCCTAGGATTGGTTCTTTGTGTTGTTTTTGGCGTAGAAGATGGAAAAAGGGAAATATCTTTTGACATTGTGCCACATGTTCATGGCCAAAGACGGAATGGGCTGTCAGGAACTCTCGGTTCATTTGATTCAGATCATACATGGTTTCAGTTTCTCCAACCGAATGTGCTGTGGGGATTATTGGAGGGTGCACTTGATTTCGGTCAATTTGAGGAGAGTCATTTACGATTTAGTCTTACAATTAAAGTATCGGGTGGAACCCTGAAAAGATTGGGATATTTGCTGAGTTGCAGGCGACTAGATGATGATTTGAAGGCTGTCCTTGAAGACAATCAACTAATGGATCCAGCATCACTCTGTGAGGATTTTGATTCAGAGGAAGACACTTCATATTACTGGAGACTTCGCTCGCCACAATACTTAAGCAAATTTCACATCCGTTCATTGGAAGTCAGTGATAGCGAAACATATTAAATAGGCTGAGTTTGGTAGTGTTGGCATGCAGATCTTAAGGAAGCAATCATTTCCTGATACCCCCAGACATTTGTGTTGTCGTTGAAGTAAAGCGATGGCGTTCAGTTCAATTTCTTATGTCAGATTCAAATATATGAAAATGGACAGCGGATGACTTGGCACTAAATATTCAAAGCAAGCGTTTGTTTTTCATATTTCCTTGTCGATTGGATCATGATCATTCTAACAAATGTCATGTTTTGCGCGACATGATTAGCTGCATTTTGTCTACTGATGATAGTGGCGTTAGTGTATTTTTGTAGTAGTCTTGAGCTGCAAGTAGCTCTTAACTGAACTCCAGATCATTTTATCACAACTGCACCTACAGGCTACCAGGGGCAATGTTCCGAGCATGATTAATTTTCTAATGTGGCCCGTAGATTTTTTTATTAACTATAAACTTTTTTCATAGATTTGTTACTCAAAACAAAAGCTGGATGGTGAACACAGTAATTTACCAATGAAATCAATAACTTACCGACCATAGTTTGTTAATAAATGATCGCAAGGCATAGCCAAAGTAAGGACTTCACCATCTTCAAGTGGAACGTAAATTATCTTATATAAAAATTCACCACTCAAAGCATAAACTTAAGCGGTGAAATTAACAACTTCCTAATGTAATGTACTTACTGTCGCGACCTACCTGAACCTTCCCCATGGAGGGGGACGTACTTAGGTAGATTTAGAGATATTCGCTCTCCATTCCTCAATTTCAAGCTCAGACTCTCCTAAGTCCATACCTCGCGTGACATTTAGGCGTTTACATTTTTTTTAAGGTTATTTAACAACCTAAAATACTTCTAGGAGTCGCCACTAGCCTATTGGGGTCGGCTAGAAACCAAGTGAAAGCATGGGAGAAATGCTTCACTTTCTACGCAACCAGAGATTTCTAGGATCAGGGACTTATTTACGCTAACATTTCTATTAACGCCCTTTCAGTATCTAATTAATTGGTTGTTTAATCTAAAGTGATCATGAACTCTTGTTCATCTTTTAAGTCCTAGAGTGTCATCCATGGCCACTAAGTATTCATGCAATTGTTCTTACAAGATCATTTTCATGCAATTCTAAACTAAGGCTAGCCACAATTTACTGAAAGGCAATGCAAGAACTAAACAATCAAAATATTGAAACACGATACAGTAAATAAACACTCAAGTAATTAAGTACAACTACCTAAGAATGAGAAAAGTAAAACCCGCAACTTGTCGAGTATTTAGAAATACATGGCTTCGTTATAAATCTTTACAAAAGTAAGACTGGAATGGACATCGGCCTAATGGCATCAATTTCGTTTGGGCCACCTTCTTAGTCATTATCGTGAGCCGTAACTCAATGGAACTCGATTTCAGCATTTAGACAATCATTCAATGCATTCAATCAAACAAATCATCAGCAATGCACATGTCAAATTGAATAGATGTTTTCACCATTAACATGAAATGTCCTCATGACACTTAAACTAGCTCACATCATTCTCATAAGCTATCTATCTAATCATCCATCCAAACATCCACATACAATTGATAAGGCATACGATTTAGACTAAGAAGCACCGATAAACACAAAAGCATTTAATTGTCCATCAAGGGCAACTTCAATTTTCTCCAAAGAGGTGTTGATTAATTAGACAAGGCTCAATCTGAAGCTAAGATTTGTTTTTTTAGGGAAAGACTAGCTATCGTAAACAAAATGTCAATTTGTTTAATTTTCGAATTTTTAATAAAGATATTATTTTTTATTATTAAAATATTATATTATTATTTAAAAGAGGGTCTCGGGTTCAGCTTGGAAACAGCAGGCTGGATTTTCCATGCAAAAAGTTAACTTTTCTTCTTCTTTAATAAAACATATTATTTTATAATAAAATATAATATATTTATAAGAAAGGACGGCCCAAAAGTTAACTGGGCTCGGTACGTCTCGCTAGCAACTGAATCCAGCCCACCCATTTACCATTTTTATGCCATTTTTTATTCTATTTTATTTTTTCTTATTTTATTTTATGTTGCAGATCGTCTTCTTCCCCCTACGTACTTCACCAAAGCACCTTCATCGAATGCTCTCGCCAAAGCTTTCCTTCCTCCTTTGACATCTATGACAATCATCAGACATTGTGACAAAATACCTTCCGCGATCGTGGCCAACTATCGCAGTTGTCGATTATGACTATCACCGGAACCAATTTCCGGACATCGGACCACACATTCACAATCCACGCAAATTTATCACGGCAAGTTATGATAATAAGAACCTGATTGCGGACATTGTGGAAAGCCCACTCGCATCCGACTTACCTCCGGTCATTCCTCACCGAAATCAGTCGTCGAATGATGCAAAAATAATAATAATAGAAGAACGCAAAACAAGAGACGCCGATTCGGGAAAAACAAAACCCGTAATAAAATCAGATTCCTTCGCTAAAGAATCACTGAGACAAGTGCCTCGCGCTTTAGCATTTCAGAATTGACGAAAACACTGATAATTCTTGGTTACGCCTTTGAGATATTTTATCAAACACTTTACACGCATACGGATTGTAGCTATTTTATACAAAGATTCACAGCGAAACTCGAACTAATGAAGATATGACGTTCTAAATCGAAGAAGCAACTTCATATGCGGTAGATTTCATCAAAATCTCAGCTTCATCTTTGCAAAAGTAAGAAAGAAGAAAGGCTAAGATATTACCTGGCCAATAAGTGGATATGAAACTATGACCAGCGACGTCCGAAGAGAATAACTATCCGAGCGAGAGTCTCCACGTCAACATATATTCGAGCACGATCTAGATCAAGTTGTCGACAGTGGCGGTGTTTTTCAGTGCGTCTTTGGAGACCGCCGTCCTTTTTCATTGTTCTTCACCGAGGTCCGAAATGGCAAACGACGATTGTCCGCGGCCGTCGGAGGTGGTGAGGGGAAGGGCATCACCGCTAGCGAGGCCACTGGATTTCTCAAAACTTCGAGACCAACCCTTTTTTCTGGACATTTTGTTCATCCTTCTGATTTTTTTACCGAAGAACTCCCCGTCCCTTTTGCTTTTTTTTTTTTTTTTTACCGAAGAAACCCCCTTGTTCTTTGACTCGTTGACTCTTTTACTTCTTTTTCTCTCTTTTTTTTCTTTCGAAGACTCCTTCTTGCTCCTTTCCCCTGCGCCTCCCTTCTCCTTTCTTTGACTCTTTTTGTTGTTTCTTCGCTGGAACCGCCTCAACAGAGAAAGACGCTTCCCCCCAGATCTATTTATTTTTCTTCCTTAGCCACCGAACCTCCCTCTTTTGCTTCACTTCCTTGCTTCGCCTCCTTTTTTTTTCTGCGAGCTCCTTTCTTTTTCCCCTTCTGGACTTCTTTTCTTCGTGAAGACCTCCCCTCTTCATCTCCTTTTCTTTGGACTTTTTCTTGTTCTTTTTTTTTTTTGTTTTGGTTCCTCCCCTTGCTTTTTGCCGAACTCCCCTCATTATTTCATCTTCTTCGCCCTCCCTCAACTTCTCTGTTCTTTCTCTCTTCCGTCTCCTTTCTCTTCCGTCTCCTTTCTCTTCCTTCTCCTCCTCTGTCTCCTCCCTTTTTTTTTTCTCCCCTTAGCTCACGTCCCTTCCCTCCTTTTTGAAACCCAAAGTCTGCCCGTCTCCCTCTGGTCCGCACTGCGTTTCCTTGCTGCCCCTCTTGCTTCTCTGCCCCTCTCTATGTGCGCAGGTTGCTTTTCTGCTCCTCCTGCTTCCCCCAAATCGCGCTGAGTTGGTGAAGATTCAGGCAAAATCTAGCCCCCTGCTGCGTTGACCAGACGGGAAGAGGACAAGAGGAGAGATGGGCTTACGCAATGTAGCTGGGGCTGAGGGAGACGGGCCGAATGCACGGAGGGAAGAAATAGGCTCCCGCAGGAGGCGCGGGCCGCCTGTATAGGGGCCAGGTCCAAAGGTGGACCGATCCTTCTAATTAAGGAAAGAAATCTTTATGATAACGATTTTTAACGAAAATCAAGTTAAAGGTGAATTACCAGATCAGCAAAAATTAGGTATCAATACTTACAAACTACTTCGTTATCACCAAAGTAAGGAATTAGCCATTATAGATAAAATCGGAGTTAGTTAAATATCATCGGATTAAGCAACTTGCCAACATAGGCCCATTTTTGCTGTAGCAGATTTCCAACAAGCCGAATTCAATAGCAAGTCATCAAGCTGAATAGGAGTTTGCTATTAGAAATAAAATCTTACGATTCAAATTAGTTCCGTCACAAAGAAATTAGTAACTTGACATACCACTAGAAACTCTTATTATATTTGCTCAAAATAATTTCCCTGAAAACCAGTCTGAAAAACCTAACAGTTTGTAGAAATCACTTGCTTATTATGAGCAATTTAATTGAAATCAAATCAGTGGCATTGGAAATATTTTGTGATGCACCATGATCCAACCCCCATCACCTATTCTACAACAATGCTATTACCAATAATTGCACCATCCAAATGGGGTCCTTCACCTCATAAAAAATTCCTGGCCGAAGCAACCTTGGCGGTCAATTTTCTATCGCCAGAACCAAAATCATCACCGCACATAGCTAATTTATTTTAAATCGATCCCTAAAATGACACTTTTCCTAACTGGTTTAACCAATGTTGGGATAGTTTTGGTCCTACTTAGAGAAATTTGACCAACAAAAATCATGAGGCATTTTAATCATTTTGACTTATTGATCGCGGTTTCTTAAGGAAGTAATTCTAAGGGAAACGAACCGGTTGATTTTGATTTTTCGAGCTTCCTCTTCTTGAGGTTGTCCGGCTTGTGAAAGGGGTTGATGGGCCATTTATAAGTGCGAGGGAAAGCCTCATCCTTTGAGCTAGTTTTTGGGATGAGAGAGGCCCAAGACCACCTAATACTTGTATAAGATCTCAGGTTACCAACAAGCTTGGACCTAACAGTCACACGGGAGAGTTATGGGTTGTTGCCGGTCCAATCCAGGCCCAATATGTGAGGGGGAGATTGTTGAGGTTGTCCCACATCGATTGTGGAAGGGGTTGATGGGCCATTTATAAGTGTGAGGGAAAGCCTCATCCTTTGAGCTAGCTTTTGGGATGAAAGAGGCCCAAGACCACTTAACACCTCTCTCGCTGATGGTGAGTTTTCCCTATCCCTCCTAGTGATAGTTCTTCCGGTTGAAAACCCTAAAACCCTTTCCTCGATTCTTTGAGAATGTCAGCTCATATAACCAGCCCACCTGATTGACCATATCTCATTTTTCCCTCAGCCGAACCAAACATGGCGTCTATCGCTAATGAAACACTACATGGAGGACACAATGTCCCATTTCCTCAGTATTAATTTCCTGTAAAATACAGAACTCCCTTCAATCCTTTTACCCTACCGAACCTTTACATTCCACCCCCCTTCTAAACCCTAGATTTCCTGATTACCCAACCCTAGTGCTTCATCCATCCATGGAGAGTAGCCATGATAACCAACTCAGAATGCTGGTGCTGTGCAAACGAATGGGGGACCTATGGAGTGCGGATGATGTCACAGAGTTGAACTCCAATATCCCTAAGGTACAGAAACAGATTGATGAGTTCCTTCTGTATGGGAAATTATTTTCAAAATCTAATGTCAATTTTCAAGCATTTTGGGCTACAATGAAGAAGGCTTGGAATGTAGAAGATGTTAAATGTGAGGTTATAGAACAAGATTTCTTCATTTTCATATTCAAATCGGAGGATGAACATAAAAAAGTATTACAAACAAGCCCCTAGTCATTTGCAAGTAACTTACTAGTTCTACAAAAGGGTGACCCTACCATTCCTAAACATTGTTATGAATTCACACATTACTCCTTTTGGGTACACCTTGTGGGACTTCCACGTGCTGCTATGACGGAGGAGGATTGTATTCGGTTGATTGCTGAAAAATTGGGAGAGATAAAGGAGGTCAGAATTGATGCCAGAAATAGTAGTTCGCGTAAAATAGGGAAAGCAAAAGTGAAATTGAATTTGCTTAGCCCACTTAAAACTGGTACCATGATTCATGTGGGAGATCGAAACTGGTGGATTGACTTTAAATATGAAAGATTACCACATTATTGCTACTCGTGTGGTCTCATAGGTCTTTATGTAAATTATTGTCCGAGTTTTCCATATGAAGAATTAGGAATTATTAAGGACAAACCAAGTAGATATGGTTCTTGGTTAAAAGCAGAGGTTAAGAACCTCAATTCTTGCTGGAATACTTTCTATGGAGAGTTCGATCCCGCTTTAGAAGCTGATGATATGGTACCAAAAACTATTATGGCCCAAACTGGTGAGGATTGTAGCAATAATACTATCTCAGATGATACTCAAGCTATAGTGCTCTATAACCCCACCACACAGCCAACACTGGAAGTCACCTCACCAGTAGAACTTATTGAAAAAAAGAAAGGGAAGAGAGTACAACAGCCTAAGGAACATTAGGGTGAAATTACTCTAGGTGAAAAAAGGTTGGAATCAAAAGGGCAGTAAAATACGGCTAAAAGAAACTAGCTCCCAAGAAACTAAAACGCTTTGCTCCTTATGAGAAAAGGAGCTCTCCGATGACTCTTGTTGATATGGAGAAACTGTTGGACGCACCTATTCAGGTGTGGGAAGGTAACATGACAAGGGCTTTGGTGGCTAGCCCTAATAAACCACCAAGAAAGCCAGGAAAATCCTAAGCTGGAACTGTCAAGGTCTAGGCTCTCCCTTGACAGTCTAGCATTTACAGGCCTTAATGGCTCGAGAGAAACCTAATATGATTTTTCTTATGGAAACAAAGAATCAACTCAAGGTGGTGGAGAATATTAAAAGGAGACTCCAGTTCTCCTTTATGTTTGTTATTGATTCGATTGGATTAGCGGGAGGTTTGGCCTTATTATGGGATGATTCGGTGCAGATCACTATTGAATACAGTTGCCAAGAAATGATTGATCTATCATGCAAAGATATTGAAAATAGGCTTCAAATGAAGATATCTTTCTTACATGCCTCAACAAATTTTCAAGAGAGAATTTCTCTTTGGAACACACTTAGAGCTAGAAATGGAGTTATGACTACACCCTGGTTATGTATTGGTGATTTTAACGAAGTACTTTACCATTGGGAGAAGATAGGATGATGGGAAGTGGAAAGATTCAGGATCATGGTGTTTAGAGAATTTGTTGACAAGTGCTCTCTTATTGACATTGAAAGTAAGGGCTATGCTTTCACATGGACAAACAATCGGGAAGGAGATGAGTTGGTTAAAAATTGCCTTGACCAAGCACTATGTAATCAAGAATGGATGGTTCTTTTTCCTAATGTCGAAGCTTATGTGTTCCCAGCCATTGGGTCTGATCATGGTCCTTTGTTACTTTGTCTAGACTTAGCTGAACCGAAGAAACAAAAACTATTCAGGTTCGAGGCCTATTGGCTGGATCAACCAGAATGTGAATCGGTGGTAGATAAGGCTTGGAAGGAAGGAAATGGGCAGCGGAGGAGTATGGTAAAAAAGACAAAACAAGTGGCTAGTGATTTGAGATAATGGAGTCAAAGGAATTTTCAAAATGCATCAAAACAAATCGACAAATCAATAACCAGCTTACTCAAATTCTGAACAGAGCAGACATAGAAGATACGGGAGGGGATTAAAAGGCCACGGTTGAGAAAATTGAAAGACTCTGGCGCTAGGAGGAATTGTATTGGAGCATCAAATCCAGAATTTATCGGCTAAATGGGGGTGATCGAAACACAAAGTTCTTCCATGCCACCACTATTCAAAGGAGGCAACGAAACATAATCACTATGCTAAAACTTGAGGAGAATGTCTGGTGTCATGATCCTCAAACTATCAAACAACATATTATAGGTTATTACAATGACCTGTATACATTTGTTGGATTTCGATACTATCAGCCAATTATAGAGCAATGTCCAGTGGTTGTTTCTGAGGAAATGAATGAAGCATTAATGAGACAAATTACTAAGGAGAAGGTTTGACAAGCTATTTTTCAAATGGGGGCAGCTAAAGCCCTAGGACCAGATGGTTTGAGTGGCCTTTTCTACCAAAGCCAGTGGCATACTATCCAAGATGATGTTTTTAAACTGGTGGAATCTTTTTTCAGCAAAGGAAGTTTTGACCCTGAATTAAATGAGACTCATGTTATACTTATCCCTAAAGTAGCAAACCCAGAGAATGTTACCGAATTTCGTCCTATCAGTCTATGCAATTTCAATTACAAAATTATTACAAAAGTTATGGCTAATAGGCTCAAACACTAGCTTCCTCATATTATCTCCTCAAAACAGAATGCATTTGTAGAAGGGAAGCAAATACAAGATAATATCTTTACTGTTCAAGAAGTCCTACATCAGCTATGGGTCAAAAAGAGAAGGAGGAAGTTCCAAGCCGTGCTAAAGTTGGATATATAGAAAGCTTATGACAGAGTTGAGTGTGACTTTCTTTGTGATTGTATGAAGAGAATGAGATTTTGTGATAAATGGGTGAGCATGATTAGATTTTTCATTTCATCAGTCAAATTCCAAGTCCTAGTTAATGTTGAGGCTGGCAAAGCTTATATTCCTACCAAAGGTATTCGACAAGGTGATCCCCTCTCATCTTATATGTTCATTATATTGGCTAATGTCCTATCCTACATGGTGAACAAAGCTGTCATTGATGGAAGTTTAAAGGGAATCAAGCTGAATCCGCACTGTCCTACCCTATCCCATTTATTTTTTGTTGATGATGCCATTTTTTTCTTGGATGGCACAATTAAAGAAGCACAAAACATTGCAAGTTTACTGAATTGCTACTGTCTTGCCTTTGGTCGGTCAATTAATCTAAACAAGTTGGGCATATTTTTTGGGAAAAGCTATCCACAAACAATATTGCAGCAGAATTGAGGGTTCCCATATTGGAAACAATGGGGAAATACTTAGGGATACCATCAGATTGGGGATAAACTAAAAAACATATGTTGCTTGGATCCTAGCAAGGGTGAATAGAAAGCTGGAGGGATGGAAATAGCACCTAATTTCGAAGGCAGGTAAGGAGATCCTGATTAAGACGGTCATTCAGGCATTACCACAGTATGCTATGAATATTTTCAAAATCCCTACATCTATATGCCGAGCAATAGAGAGAAAAATTTCAGCTTTCAGGTGGAAGCAAAATGCGAGGAAGAGAGGTATCCACTGGAAGAGCTGGGATTACTTGAAGTAGAGGAAGGAACAAGAAGGAATGTGGTTCAAAGATCTAGTGGATTTTAATAAGGCAATGCTGGGGAAACAAGCTTGCAGGTTGAATCAAGCTCTAGAGGCCTTATGAAATGCAACGAAGGGAGCTAGGCCATCTTGGGGCTGGCAAAGCATCTTAGTAGGCCGAGATGCCCTAGAGGTTAATATGAAATGGGAGCTTGGGGGTGGAAAATCTATTAATGTAAGAGAAGATCGTTGGCTAATGTCAGGCAAGATTGGGGGACCGGTGAAAAGAAATGATCCTATACTGGTGGCAAACATCATTGAACCAAACACGCGAACATGGGACACTCAATTTCTCAATATTCTCTTTGACAGGAAAACTCTAAAGGAGATTCAGGCAACTCCCCTCAGTATCATTTCACGACTCGACAGACTAATATGGACAAGACATACATCAGGGAATTACAAAGTCAAGAGTAGATACTACAGGCTAATAGAGGCAAACACCACAATCACAGAACACCATGCATCATCTTCCTACTAGCTCCTAAACGTCTATGAAGGAAATATGAAAGCTTTAGACTTATCCTAAAATCAGGCAATTCATGTGGAATCTATACAACGAAAGTCTTCCTACAAGAACTAATCTACACAAAAGAGAAATCATACCCGAGTCGTTATGCCCTTTCTGCCATCAGTTTCCAGAATCTTCCGAACATCTCTTTGCACTATGCAGATGGACAAAGAAACTGTGGTCAAACTCTAACGTCGACATCGATGTCTCCTCAAGATCATAACACAAATAGATAAATGGATCAGTGATTACCTTCAGTAAGGGATTTCGGCGAGTCAAAAGGCGATCTTTGCACATATACTATGGCTTCTATGGAAGGCCCGTAACGCTTTGCTATTTCAAGGTCGACAACCTCAACAAACACAGGTGATTAATGAAGCTTTTCTCCAACAGAAGCTTTATGGAAAATGGTACTCATAAAAAGATGCGAGAGAGGTAGAGATTACCTTCGATCCGACCAACTGGATGCCTCTAGCCCCTAGATCTTTGAAGCTAAACATTGACTGTGGATGGTAAGAAGAAAGAACGGAGAACTCTGTCGCTGGAATCTGTAGAGGAGTTGATGGGGTGTGCATCGCCGAATTTGCACAGCAGATTGAAGCCCGATTGGCTTGTATGGGCGAAACCCTAGTTATCCTTCGAGGGTTAATCTGGCTGAAAGATAATGAAATTGACATGAGGAGATTTACCGCACAAACTGGAAGTGATCTGTCCATTTGCATATCAAGTGACTGCCTATCAACTGTGGATAGTATCATGGGCCGGAGTAAAGTCCCTTGGGCCTTAGCTTCCTATGTGTTCGATTGTAGACATTTGTTGGGCCATATGGGAAATGTCCACTTGGTCTTTGAACCACGTGAAACAAATAGGGCAGCAGACTGGATAGCAAAAGCCCATAATGTCGAGTTTCTCCCTAGTAACTGGGTCTCAACACCCCCACAAGAACTCTATCTTAACTTATGTTTAGATTTCGGTACTACTTGTTGTCCACCATCTTAGTTATCAATGAAGAAATTTTTTACCACAAAAAAAAAAGATTTTGATTTTCACGACTTCATGTTTTTGCTTTTCCTTTTCCACTTTTGTCCCTAGAAGAACTTGTTACGAGCTTCGCCATCAGGCCACTGACGAGCCATTAGAATTGTTAGGTACAACCATTTTAGAGCGAATCGTGGTCAACAAATTTCAACCAAAAAGTAGGATATATAGTTTCAACCATTATTTTTTTTTTGTGGGTATCAAAGGAGATCGAACCCTTTTATCTCCTCATAATCTGACTTGGTACACAAACACTGGACAACAAGTGAATTAGATTTCGTGGTGACATGTAGACAAGAAAAAGTATTAGCATTTGAGCTGTTGTAGTCTAATTGCATTCGCGAGGGAAAAGTGATGTATAGATGATGCTATGAATTTATATATGCTAAGCCCGGAATGAAAAATGATTGATAGTGTATATTTATGTTGTCTGGTACACTGAAAAAGCAAAGAGTGTGTTGCAAGTACATTGAGTTTATGTGAAAAAGAATGGCCTTCTAGGCAATGGTTTTAATACCAAAAGCTAATTGCGTGAAAGGGAATCTTTCATTTCATTATAACTATTGCGAACCTCATAGCAGAGTTAACAGAAAGAAAGAAAAAACCTCAAAAGGCACAAATAAATAAGAAGATCAAAACGAAAATCGGATTAACTAACGAGATCCGCATTTGACGGATTAAATAAGGGAATGCCATGATGACAAATGGAATCATGTGAAGGGGGCAAATTAGAAAGTAGAGCCTTTTTTGCTCATCTTTCCTCTATCTTTTTTTTTTCAAATTATAAAAAAGGAAATGCCCCAGCAAAGGCATGATGAAAAACACTTATCATGCATCGCTCCAATTTTTTTATGGTAGCCTACCATGTCAGATCAATCAGAAATTTTTTTTAAGGGAGAAGTTAGAAAGGATGTGAACTGCTTTTGGCTTTTTTTCTCCCTTAACTGTCGACTGTTTGCTCAACTTTTTATGCTAGAACTTATCGTCGTCTAAGTATTGGTTTGATGCCTACTTCATTAAATTGATGTCTAAAATTACGTGGTGGGGTCACGCATGTCACGAATCCATCCAGAAAAATTTGAGATGAACGACTTTTTATGCTTGTGAAATCGACGAATTTTAGACACAAACAAGCTAAAGCTTCGGTGCATTTTTTTTCCGACTCCTTACATTATGATTTTGTAGAGATATGTATCAAACCTAGGTTGGGCGTATGCTTCCTCAATGACCACATGAGATTGACATTCCAATTTTTCTTTATGATATCTTGATCATAGAAAGCTCCTACTATAATAAATTATGTGCATATAGTCCTCATTCATATAAAGTATAGCAAGATTTGCTTTTTATTTTTTCCCTCAGTCGAATCACAAGCTCGTTGACTGATACCATTCTCGATAATGTCCATCACTTGGATTGACTAGTTAAGATAGCTGAAAAAGGCAATTGATTGGGCAAAGAGAACAGTCATTTTTACGAGATGGACATTGTTTTTTTTTTTTTATGACCGAAGAATACACCATGGGTTCCAGACCCGTAGTGTTCGGAGGAGATGGACATTCCTTAAACTGTAGTGTTCGGAGTTGGAGGCAGAAAATAAACTATCAAAGAAAATATTTTTCAATCAATGAAAAATTTTCTTCTAAAAATTGAGAAAATAATTTCTTGAGAGAAAGGAAAACATTTTCCAAATCTGGCGTTACCACCTTCGGTCTACCTGCGTTGCCTTTTCTCCTCTCTTTCTCTCTCTGTAGAACTTGTGCACGACAGGCGTTGAGCATCGGCGGTCATGGCTTCGGTGACGCCTCCGACCCCGCACCAACTGATGTTCCTGGGGGCGAGGCTCTCATCCTGTGCAGCTCCGAGGCGGTCCCTCTGCCCTCCCCTGCCCCCACCACCGACGTTCTCCTCCCAATCGCTCTCCCGGTCCCCCGATTCCTTACTCTGCCACTACCAGAGCAACCCCTCGAGTGCGCCCTCCATCTCCCGATGGCGACGGCTCTGCCTCACGGCAGTGGGACTTCGCCGTTTGGGACCTGCTGAAATCCACGGTGAGGGCATTTGATGGAGTTGATGTTTGTAGACTTTGGGGCAAAAAGAATAATTTTCTAGTATCATTTGAGGTTCAAAGGATTGTGTTTTTAATTTATGCGGTTTAAGTGGTTAACTAGCATTAAGTTTGGATTCAAGAGTCGTGAATTTCAAGGCATCACATATTCACTCATGATATGCTTCAAAGTAACTAAGTATAGAGTTAAATGATACATGACGGCACTTATTACATGTGAATCAGAATTTTGAACAGATAATTCTTTTAGCTTTATCAGATATTGTTGATTTAATCTTTTTATTTTAAAAAAGTACTTTACTGTCGAGACCCGATAGTTTCATAAAACTCTAGAAAAAAATTATTTGAATGTGCATTATCCATATAGGACAAGATAGATTTTGCTATTTCATATGTCAAACCTCATCATATGTCAGTTAGGGAAAAAAATTTAATAAGGTGAAAAAATTCGAAACCGGGTGCACCATTTATTGGTGAAAAAATTCAGATAATTGACAATAAGAAAATAAAATAATCAATTTACTGGTAATAAATGAGGGAGGGAATATATGCAAGAGAGATGAACTCTCGGATACCATCAATTTACTGGAAAATAACTTATTGGAAAATATTTTCCAAAAATACTATATTTTTCGTGAAACGAACAGAGCCTTCATTTTGATGTAATTTTGATTTCAGCTATTTCAATAGATCGAAGTTGCCATTTCAATCCAGATATGCATCTTCTCGTGTTTAGATTCGTGGAGTTACATTACTCCATCTATAGCCACATCCATGCACTTTTTTTTTTTTTTGGCTCAGAGTGTGATACCGAGGGAGCATTTTCGATCATTTTCCTATTGTTTGAACCGGCTTTAAAAGTGACTTGAGTACCGAGAAGCCACTTGATAGCCTAGCCCCAATTTTAGCTCCAAACATCTCGGCCCTTTGCGGTCGAGTTTCCGACTGGAGATAATTGTAGAATTTCTATAATAAAAAAAGAGCCGATTTTACGATGAGAAATTACTCCTCATCTCCATTCGAGAAAATCAGATAATTACTAGCAAAGTATAAGGAAGCAGAATATTAGTGAAAACTTGCACTGTCATCACAAACAAATAGAATGAGATAGGATCGCCTTGTCTCAACCCATTCTGCCCTCCAAAGAACCCAACAAGCTTCCAACTAACAATTAGAGTATCTAGGAGGAGTAATTCATCTTTCGTGGGAACACCAATTGCAGTCAACAGATTGAATATAAAGGATAAGAAAAACACTTTGAGCTCCATAAGTCAAGAATGCAGCAGGAACATCACCTGTTAGTTTGTTTTTGGTTTGAAATCAGGGAGGGTTCATGCATGTGGTTTTGCGTGGAAATTAGAGCGTCGGTGCATTTCCCGATGCGGGGGATATTGGCAAAATTTCCAAAGCTTATAAAATTGTCGGACGACTATTGCTTTGTGAAAAACCAGCGGGAGTAGATCTCAATATAAACGTGCCGACGGCGACAGCATTTTCAGAATCCAAAATTATCGACCTGTTAAATTTATTAGTAATCCACTTAACAATAAGTCGACATTAAACAAATATTTGTATCAACCATACATCAACTAACGTAGTAAATGTGATCGTCAAGGAAGAAAAGTTGCTTGCGCAAATCATTAACTTTTTTGGGCACCTGAGACACACACACAAAATAATATTACTTAGATCTCATAACACTTTACGGTTTAGGGCAAGGTGGTATTTTTTTTCACCCTTTTAAAATCTTAGAGAAAAATACTCAAGTACAACAAATATAGTTATAAATAATAAGTAACATATTTGAGTGAGCTTTATAATGATCAAAATTGAACTAGGGTCAACATAGACCTAGTTCTATAATATTTTAGGATAGCTGTGAAAAAAAATTCATGTGAATATAACATGTATTATTATTAGTCTTTCAAAGTTGCTTCAGTCGAAATCGTGGGGAGAAAGAGTTACGCGACTTTTACTTCTCTGGAGAAGTGAATCGTCGAACGACACTAGAAATCACCAAGCTCGTAGCTGGAATCTTCCATACATAGCATGCGCAGGTAACTGACAAAGCGCACGTGATTGGGCGCTCTAGATATTTTCCTTTCTCAAATGATGATAATAAAATAAAGACAGAAGAAAATTCTCAAATGTGCAGCACTTGGATCATTGCAGCCAAAGTCAGATCACGCATGTAAAACATAAACATTCACATCCTTGGGATAGAATCCACCAATCAAAGACATGGCGAATGCACTTTTAATTATCAATCTTCGCAATTTCACCAGCTCATTGCGAACATGATCCGCCAGACACGGCGACATAGCAGGAATCACTATTGAAGTCATCATAAGAACCACATCACACGAGGCACGAGAAAAAGACGGTATGGACCGCGTGCAATGTCGATTTCATCGAATAAGTTCAGTTCCAGAAAAGAAGGTTGACTCATGGCAGGTCGCAATTCGAACTTCCCAACGTACCACCATCAGCAAAGCGAATTGCTCGAGTAAAACCTTGTGCTATAAAAGAGCCTTAAGAACAGAATCGAGAGACGAGTGACAATCCAAGAAATTTATTTGATTCGGCCCACGGTCTCCACTCACGAGCCAGCGAAAAGAGTAAAGAATTACGTCTCCGAGTACATTGAAAGAGAAAGAGCTAGAAAAACCTACCATTAACTCAGGATGTAGTTAACACGAACTCCTTGGCAAATGTGAGCTTCAAGTGAATTATCGTCCTTTGTTTTTCACTTCTTCCTTCCTTTTTTTTTTCTTATATTTTTTTACTGAAACTAATGAGCAATAATTCACTTGGCTTTTGATTAAGCATAAAATATATATGATAAGGACGGAGCTAATGCAAGTGAAGTATAATGCCATAAAGTCTGAACACGTATTACACAGTTTAATTTCATCCGGTAAAAATTGAGATCCATTTTTTTTTTGTAATAGAGGACTCCACCACGCGCCCTCCGTGCCCGGACGGCACCGAAGGGCCAGGCCCCTATACCTCGGAAGAGACTAGCACATGACCCCAATACAATAGTCTCGGGACAATTGTCAATTCAGTCTTAAACATTTTTTCAAATAAGTCCTAAACCTTTTTCAACTTTGCCGATTAAGTCCTTCCGGCGGATTTTGGTCGGAAATGCCTATGTGGCGAAGATGTGGCGCGTCAGATCTCGCCAGTGATGATGTAGCGATGACCAGACCCCAAAATTCTTTTTTCTTTCTTTTTTTCCTTGTTTTTCTTAGAAAAAAAGGAGGCCGGCGAGGGTGAGGGCGGCTGTCACCGCCCTTGCTGGTGGCCAACGAGGGTCGGGCGAGCTCACCCAGATCTGCTGCGTCTGGGCGAGCTCGCCCCAGCCCAAATCCAGGCTGGGCGAGGCTCGCCTGGCCCTCGCCAGCCACCGGTGAGGGCGGTGACGCATTGGCCGGCGAGGGCCGGGCCGCCCTTTGGATTGGTCAGCGAGCTCCGCCGGCCTCCTTTTTTTCTAAGAAAAAAGAAGAAAGAAAAAAGAATTTTGGGGTCCGGTCATCACCACGTCATCACAGGCGAGGTCCGACGCGCCACGTCGCCGCCATGTAGGCATTTTCCGACCAAAATCCGCAGGAAGGACTTAATCAGCAAAGTTACAAAAGGTTTAGGACTTATTTGGCATAAAAAATGTTTAGGACTGAATCGGCAAAGTAGCAAAAGGTTTATGACTGAATCGGCAATTGTCCCCAATAGCCTCAGTTAAGACGCTAGCAACTACCGGTTTTAAATCCTTAACCTCAGCGATGGGGAATAAGCTCTTAACCAACACAACTACCCACCGTTAATTTGTGTCTAATAAAAGAAAAAATGGGTTAAACTTTTTTACTACTAAGGATGGATTCGTAATAAAATTATTTCACACCTGCATAGCTACTAAGGATGGTTTCATCTTCCTTTTTGGGGAAGGAAGAATGCAATTTTCAGGAAATCAGAGAATGAAAAGCCAGTGTAGTCAGTGTAACAATATCACGAGGACGATCATTCACAATAACAATCCACCCAATTTTGAATATTTGATACAATGCTTACTGTAACCTGTCACATTCGCTGAATGATTTCTTGCACTTTGCTTTCAGCAACTTTAGTACTTGTGCTATTTCCTGGTGAGAATGACTGGCTCGTCCATTTTCTGATGCGTTTCTATGCATAACTTCATCTAGGTTTGTGACAAAAGATGGAGGATGGGACATTTGTTGATTTGGTTAGGGTTAGCACTAAATTGTGGAAATTGAATTGTGAGGGACTAGTTCACAGATGTCCAAAATTATTCATATAGACCATTTATGTTATTTAGCAACCACAACTTGAAATTTTGCAATCGTTTTTAGTTTTTGCAGTTGGAAGTTATCCAAATGCTGAGATATGAATGGATATTGAAAGAAGTTATATAAGTCTTGTTTTTTGGCCTCAATGTAAGCATTGTTTGAGTCACTATAATTTTGCGCTTTAAAATCTGCTAGATTTGTATTGCTTTTTGCAATTCACTCCTATGGATCCTATAAGTTTCTCAGGATTGCCTATCTGCATCACTATCTGAGGAATTGATGTCAAGAACTCAAGAATACTGAAGTTCTAGCTCTTTGCTCTCTCTTTCATGTTTATGTGTCTATTAATCTCTTTTCCCCCTTTCCATGCTGGTTGGAGTGCTTAAAATGCAAGATTGTAGAAGCAATATAATTTGATGTGAAGGTTAGCTTTTCCAAGTTTCTCAGACATAGCTTTCTGTGTGCTTTTAACCAAATTAAGTTGGCAGGTATTAATTTTTCTCTTCTGCAGAGCTTTTGGATGTTCTGTCTTCGTGGAAGTTTGAACAAGTCGTTCCATATGTTTTATGCGACGTGTATTGATGGTGTGTGATCTCTCTGCTTTTAACAAATTCACAATGTGCTTACCTTCAAACGCTCAGAAGTATATTCAAATACCTTCCTATTTTTCAGAATGGTGTCTCGCTGGCATCCAAATAGTTACCCTTCTATTCACCATTTTCTTGCCTTGTTTCTGTTTCTGTGACAGAGTGCGGCATTACTTATGTAAGAGCATATTCTGTGAAAAATCGAAAGAAAGAGCTTGTAAATAAGAGGCATACAAAACAGAGTTGACTTCTTCGATTGCTTTTGCAAGTTAGATTCTTGGGTAGAATCCCATTAATGTTTGTTTGCAAGTTCTTTCAATTTCCTTTGAAGTTTGAGCTATAATGCAACTGAGTGTCCTCTCATATTACCTTAAAGTTCTATCTCTGAGGTTTTGCAGATTGAATTCAGCATCTTGCGTTCTAATTTGTCAGATTACCTTAGTTGGCATGCCATTCTAATATTGGCACATACAACTTAAATTGAGAAAGGTGAAGGTCCATGATTGGCAAAAGAGGCGCATTCTGATGTTCTTCTAAATGGTTGGAATTCTTTAGCTCAATTGGAGGTGTGCTCAAATCTGTGTTTGTTGGTTCTACATTTGTAATGATTATGGCCCAACTTGTTCAAGTCGAGCAGCCAGGTTATAAAACAATTCTTATGGTTATTTGTGTGTTATCCCAAACACATTTATGCAAACTAACTAGCTCTCCTCTCTAATTGCCTTCCATGTACAAGCATAACCATACCTTCCATTCGAGCAGTAGCAATGGCAGGCAGCCGGCACTGGCATCAAATCATCAGATCTTGAATCCATGATTCCCAAACAACTACCGATTAAGATCAAGAGATAAACCTGAGACAATTTCTTGTTGGATATATATCAAGCAAAGGGCCATAAGATGCCAAGGTCAAGCCATAAGAAAAATGTACTCTCCAATACTTGATGTATAGTTCATTAGCTGCCTGGCTATTTTACGCAGGTTTGACACTTATTCACTGATATAAATCTATATATCTAAAGCGAAAATGATCGTTCTACGAAGATCCATGGTTGCGAATTGCTGACCTCAACCCCCAATCGAACTTGTGATTAGTAATCTTGGTATGAACACGACCTGTTGACGAACCTGTGTCAACCAATCCATGCTATAACACCACAAACAAGAGAATTCACGATCTTGTTCGATAAGTTGAATTTGATCGCCACAAAAAAACCTTGATAAGATCTAGTCCTCAAAAGAACTCAAAGAAGGAAAACCTTTCTGTATAAAATTATGTCTGTCTTTTAGAAACCTATAATCATCCTTATATAGGGTGCTAACCATAATCCTAATCCTAGGATTAGAATTACAAAATAATAAAAATTCCTAATCCTAATCTTATTAGGATTAGAATTACAAAAATAACCCTAATTAATATAAATTCATCAAAAAAATGGAAAAATGCCTAAAAGTCCATCTAAACTACTTCAAATCGCAAAAAAACGTTATCAATCACTACTAAGGTAGTGAGTATTGATCAGTGGTCCGTTTCCAAGTGTCCAACCAAATTTGAGCCAATTAATAATTCTTTAACTCAAAACTCCTTCGGAATTCACTAGATCAAAATCAATCATGCTGGGTCAAGAAATTTCAGCATCTTTAAATCTTGAATCCGAATTGTCTCCATGCCAAATATCTTGAATCATGATGCCGACAGCGTGTTTGAATTCCTTTGCTCTCGCTCGAGTGATCGGGCCTGGCGGATAGAACAATGAGTTCCTAGCACCTCCTCCTCGATAGGGTTCGATATCCTCATGATTCACCAATAAAAAGAGTCAGAGCGCAACTTTAAAGACCATAAACTCTTCCTTCTTAGTTTATGAATTTCAATCCAAGCTATTCACAAGTAATTGGTCTTCAAGAAAAATCTCAAAGTTATACATCAACTAAGAATTTTGTTTCTTAGTCAGACACACCTTTTGCTCCATGTGCAGTAGAGTATTTTTAAAAGAAAGATCACACTTCTGCTCAATTTGTTCTATTAGTTATCTTGGGTAAGATGAAAATATCGCAACAATAGTTCACAATTCTGTGTATTCTCTCCTGCGGGCATGACTTGAAAGATCCAAAACAAAAAAATAATGGTATTTGCTAGCAACAACATAATGGAGGGAGTCAAAGCTCTTACATACGAGCTTCTCTCTTGCTTGGAGAGCTTCTCTCTGCCGAAAATGATAGCTCCCATAGAAATCCAAATGAAGACCAGTAAACCCTAATCCCTTTTCCCAGTGATGAAGCCATCCCAATTCCCAAACCTCTCTACAACTACCACTACTATAGTGAACCACCCAGTCGTCCCAACCCTACCCACAAAACCCTAACCATAAATGAAAATCCAAAACCCATACTAATACGACCCATCTCCTCCCCTTTCTCAACGAGTAATGAAAGTTGGTATCATCCTCCTCAAAGCTGATGTAGCCCACAGTCCTCAATTGCTATCTCAATCTGTCGCAAACTCCCCTATGGAAGATCCTGACGAAGCAGCCTTTCGTCTCCAAGCCCTATGTAGAAAACTAGGAGGATTATGGTCAGGAAGACAAATTATAGCTTTAGATGCAAACATTTCCTCATAAAAAGTCAAGGAATGTAAGTTATCCTTGATCGGGCAACTATATATGAACCCCAAAGTTAACATCCAAGCTTTTCAGACTACTGTGAGAAAGGCGTGGAAGTTGGAGAATGTGGAGTTTTCGATAATAGCACCTGGAATTTTTGAATTTAGATTCTGGACTGCTGTAGACAGGGATAGAATTCTAAAACATGGGCCATGGTTGTTTGCCAATCACCTACTTATACTCAAAACATGGGAACCCAATACTCCTCCAACGTGCTATAATTTCGAGATTTGTGATTTCTGGGTCCATATCCATGGTCTTCCTACTGAATGGATCACTGAAAAAGTGATAAAAAAAAGGTGGCATAGGAGATAGGCTGTGTGTCCTCAATTAAAATAGAAGCTCGAGGCTATACAGCCCACAAGGTGGGAAAACCTAGAGTTAGTGTTGACATCAAGGTCCCACTTCTACCTGGATTAATCTACATCAACCAAGGAAAGAATCTATGGCTAGAATTTAGGTACGAACAACTTCCATACTATTGTTATGGGTGTGGTATACTAGGGCACTATGCACAATATTGCAAAGAAGTCCCATGTAGTGATGACAGCTTTGAAAATGTGAGAAATCTTCCTTATGGCTCATGGTTGAAAGCAGAAGTGAATGAGTTTAGCCCTTATTGGGAGCTGTTCTACGGAGCAAAAATTGAAGAGATTGTACAAGAAGAAGAGGTAAAATACCTGAAACCCCCCAACACTGGGCAATTAGTAGTTTATGCAGACCTTACAGGAAAACCAACAAAGATGAAGGTAAAGGCACTTGATTGTGTTGCGAATGTTGATGAACCTATAGAAAATATGATACTGGATTGCCTCGTTTAGAGACCAGAGGAGTTAGGGGATGGTGGGAAGATGAGTGTTATAATCTGTGAGAATCTGAAGATGAGCAAAAGTCAGAAAACTATGGCTCATAAGAGAAAGAAAAGATATGCACCTTATGAAGCACAGCTGTTCAGTAGAGATGAGTTAGATGAGACGATGCTGATGGAAACACAATTACAGACTATTGAAGAAGTGAATGCACGGGCTTTGGTGGCTAGCCCTAATAAGCCACCAGGTTACAAATGAAGGTCATAAGCTGGAATTGTCAGGGGTTGGGTTCCCCTTGACAATTCAGGCCCTAGTGGCTCATGAAAAACCCACTATCTTATGCCTAATGGAAACAAAAAATAAAGAAGAAGTTGTAAGACGGATGAAAAGAAGACTGAACTTCCATGTTTGTTTTATTGTGAATCCAATTGGTTTGGCGGGTGGTATGGCTATCTTCTGGACTGAACAAGTTAGTTTGACAATTCTTAATAGTTCCTTGACAGTAATAGATGCTTTATGTGAGATAGGGGAAACAAACCAGCAAATGAGAATCGCCTTTGTGCATGCTCCTACTGATTTCCAACAGAGGCTACGTCTACGGGAAAACGTTAAGCAGAATGTTCGCTTCAGTCAAGCTCCATGGCTGTGCATGGGGGATTTTAACGAAATTTTGTACCACTAGGAGAAAGTGGGTAAACACAGAGCGGAGACTTATATAATGCAAGCGTTCCAAGACTTCTTAGATAAATGTGATGTAATGGACATTGAAAGTAAAGGCTGTTCCTATACTCGGGCGAACAATAGAGGAGGGGAGGAATTGGTTAAAGAGAGATTAGACAATGCTATTTGTACCTTAAACTGGAGGGTTACTTTTCCTACTGCTAATGTTATAGCCCTACCTGCCATTGGTTCAGACCATAGTCCACTAATGTTGAATATCTGGCCGGAAAAGAAAAGAAGGAAAAAGGAGTTTAGATTCGAAATATTTTGGTTGGAGGATGATGAATATGGTCAGATTGTTAATGAGACATGGAAAGGGTATAAAGGTCAATCTATATACGTCACTGCTAGATTAAAGATAGTTGCTGACAATCTATCAAAATGGAGCAAAAAATGCTTCTTCAATGGAGCTAAAATGATCACTAGACTGAAAGAGGAGCTACATGAGATAATAAATAGACAACGTCTCAGCATAGAAGATGATAGAATGCATGGGCTGAAAAAGGAGATAAAATGGGTATGGAGACAATAAGAGATGTACTAGGGGCTTAGATCAAGAATTCAATGGCTGCAATGGGGAGACAAGAACACCAAGTTTTTCCATGCAACTACTATCTAGAGAAGACAAAACGAGATTGTTATGCTAAAAGATGATATAAATGAGTGGGTCAGAGATCCTCACTAGCTCCAACAATTGGTGAATCACTTCTACTAGGATCTCTACACTACTATAGGAGAAAGAAACTTCAATCCTATCATTGATCAGATCCCAAATATAGTCAGTGAAGAGATGAACAAAGAGCTAATACGATAGTTGACTATGGATGAAGTTAAATTAGCTACCTTTTAAATTGGAGCCCTTAAAGCCCCCGGACCAGATGGGACTAGCAGGAAATTCTTCCAGCACCATTGGGAGGAGATCAAAGAAGAAGTATTCCAAGAAACCAAACTACTCCTCAGCTCAGGTACCCTTAACCCTGAGATAAACAAAACCTTTATCACTTTGGTACCAAAAGTATAGTAGCCAGAAAAAATAGACTAGTTTTGATCGATTAGCCTATGCAATGTTACATATAAAATTATCTCAAAAGTCTTGACCAATAGACTAAAAGATTTCCTCCAAATGTTCATTGCTGAAGAATAGAGAGTGTTTATAAAAGATCGGCAGATTCAAGATAATATATTCATTGTCCAAGAAGTGCTACACCAACTACGAATCAGGAAGAGAAAAAGAAAATTCCAAGCCGTCCTTAAGATCGACATGAATAAGGCATATGATAGGGTGGAATGGGATTTCCTCCAAGCACTTGTGGTGAAAATGGGTTTCCACATATCATGGGTTTCTTGGATTATGAAATGCATATCTACAGTAACCTACAACGTTAAAATGAATGGTGAAAGCCTATCTTATTTCCAGCCATCTCGAGGAATTCGTCAAGGTGATCCTCTATCTCCTTATTTGTTCATAATTATGGCAAATACATTATCTATACTGCTAAGAAAAGAAATGAAATTGGGGAATATTAAAGGATCAAGCTTAACCCTAGATGCCCAACCCTCTCTCACTTAATGTTTGTAGACGACCTCATGCTTTTTTTGGATGGGAGAGTAATGGAGTGTAAGAATGTGGCAGTGGTGCTAAACTAATACTGTTTTGCAACAGGACAAACAGTAAACCTGAATAAATCTGGTATGTTCTTCAGCCTAATTTGTCCAGCTGATTTGAGGAGTAATATGCTTGATGAAATGCATGTACCAGAAATTCAGAAAACTGGGCAGTATCTAGGTGTGCCATCTGATTGAGGAGAATAAAAAAAAATATGTTTTCCTGGATACTAGACAGGGTGAAGAAAAAATAAGGGGCTGGAAAGAAAACACTTTGTCTAAGGTTGGAAAAGAAATTCTGTTGAAAACAATAGTTCAAGCACTTCCTCAGTATGCTATGTCCATATTCAAAATACCCATATCTATATGCAGAGCAATAGAGAGGCAGATTGCGAATTTTTGGTGGAAAACTAATGAAAACGATCGTGGAATGCACTGGAAAAATTGGGAGTCTTTGAAACAGAGGAAAGATGGAGGAAGGTTGGGATTTCTCGATCTAATCAGCTATAATCAAGCTATGCTGGGTAAGCAAACTTGGAGACTTCTCCAAAATCCATATTCACCGTGGGCCAAAATCTTTAAGGGATTATATTTCCCATACACTAACCTTCTACATGCTCCTAAGGGGGCAAGAACTTCATGGGGTTGGCAAAGTATTGTAGTGGGCCGAGATGTAATCCGAGGATCAGCAAGATGGGTGGTCGGGAACGGGGAGAAGATTAATATAAGAAATGATAAGTGGCTGCCAAAATGAGAGTAGGTGGTCCTGCTACAAAGGCGAGCCAACCAGAGTTTCTGAACTCTTGCTATACGGACAGAACAAATGGAATGAAGGTATAATTGGTGAGCTGTTTGGGGAAGGGACTGCTCAGGATATCCTAGATATCCACCTTGATCCACAAGGGCAACATGACTTATTAGTATGGGAACACACGAAAGAAGGGCTTTATACAGTCAAAAGCGCTTATAATATCTTGAGAGAACAACAGACGGCAGCCAAACCGGATCAAGGATCTACATTCTACCAAACTCCACGCAAGTTCTGGTTAAAAGTCTAGAATGCAAATATCCCTCCCAAGACTCGATTTTTTATATGGCAAATCAGTCAAAACGCCATCACAACAAAAGACAATCTACTAAGGCGAGGTATTATACCTGAGAACATGTGTCATGTCTACCAAAGCGACCCAGAAACAGTTGAACACCTACTGTTCCTTTGCCCCTGGACACATCACATATGGTCAGAACCCTCTATAAACATAAGCATCGACAGAAACAGAGCCAACCACATAGATAAGTGGTTAGAGGGTTTTCATCATACACATGTGTCTTTCGAACTCCTTGCTATAATCCTTTGGAAGATCTGGAAGATGCGCAACCAACTGGTCTTCCGAGGCCAATTAGTAAGTCCCCACCATGTAATCAGCTCAGCGAAGGCAGAGGTGGAGAATTGTAAGAGATGGGCCAAACAAACCAGTGGCGTTTCACTCAAGCAGAAAACTTTACCTTCGGTTTGGACTCCACCACCCGACGACATGCTCAAGATTAACATAGATGGTTCCTTCGACAAGCAACCGGAGAAGCGGCCATGGCGTGTATCTGCCGTGATTCCAGGGGTTTTCTCATCGATGGGATGGAAAGGACTGTGCGAGCATCTTCAGCTCTTCAAACAGAGGCAACAACCCTTCTTCTAACCATAGGTTTCTTCGCAAGATTGCATGATCGAAAGGTAACTATAGAGACAGATAACAAGTTTCTTGCAGACGCGATCTGTACAAGCACAGATCATGTCCCTTGAGAGGCACGAGCACTTATAAGGGAGGCCCAAGCCTAAGCTAATCTATTCAAACATCTACAAGTGGTCCATTGTTCTAGGGAGAGCAATCAAATTGCGGATTAGGCTACGAGAGCCCAGCGCTTGAAGACTCTGCCAGCATCATGGGTGAAATACCCCCCTCCAGATTTAATGGATTTACTTTGCTCGGAAGTTAGTAATCTGTCATACAATATGTCTGTGGATTTGAATATATGAAAGTGATTTTCCTGACCAAAAAAAAAAATCAATATAAAAGGATCCGAAATCTGATTCAAATCCAATATAGCACCTATGGGTACAACAGTGCTAATAAGTCTTAATTGACTAGCATGATAAGTTCATTAGCAGTCCAACTAGTTTGCTTATGCAACACTTATGGGATTCCCAATTAATAGTCAACAGTCTTCAATCATCCCGGATCAAAGGCAACCCCAAACTTCAGACAAATGAAGAACTAGCTCCAAAGTGACTGAGTTCTAAGAAGTCACTTAAATATCCCAGCCCTGATTTCAGCTCCAAACAACTTGGTCCTTCGAGGCGAGTTTCTAACCAGAGAAAATCGTAGAATTTCTCAAAAGCAGATTTTACAGCAAGAAATGACTCCTTATCTCCATTAAAGAAGATCATATGATTATTAGCAAAGTATTAAGTGAGCGAGTGAGTAAATGGACAAACAGGAGAATGAGTGCGTAAACTTGATTTGCTTGTGCGTAGGTTCAAATCTCAGTTGCTTATTCTCTACTACAATATTTCAGTGAAAACTTGCACTATCATTACAAACAAATAAGAGGAGATGGGATCACCTGGTCTTTAGTCCATGCTGCCGTCTTAAAGGCAACAAGCTCCCCACTAACTATTATAGAGGATACAGGGGTAGTAATGCATCTTTCCGCTCTGGTCAAGAATACTGTTGGAACACCATTTGCAGTCAAAAGATTCAAAAAAAGAAAACAAAAAGAGCCACTTTAGCCTTCATAATGACAGCTTTAATCTAGGGGTAACAAAATGAAAATTTTTGCCTATGACATGGATTAATCATGTCATCAATTAAGCTTGGACTTCGTAAAAGATTTAATTGTAACCAACTGGAGAACCACGATTCTATGTTTCATTCCCAGAGACAGATTTTTTTTCCGTTTCGATAGATTTCTTAAAGAGTGGTAAGTGTTAAAAAAACTATTTGTGAAGAGAGTTATTGATCACTTGAATTTTCAGTAAAGAGTTATTCTTATTGTCACTTTAAAGAACTATATATTTTATTTCCTTTAAATTTTGTATTCGAAGTATGACGCATATAATTTACTTAACTAAATGGAATGTAATAAACAAAGGGAATGCTTTCTTTATTATACGTTTCAAAACATGATTACACGCATAGGACATTCTAGGAATCACACATTTACTTACACTGTTGACACTTAATTTTTGCTAAGCTCAGTACATGATTCAGTGGATATCAATTGTATGCTCAAGTTTAAGGCTGTTCTTAGATTAATTTATTTGAATAAACATGGATGTCGTCAATGTCATATTTTGATTGGATACATATCATGGATTGTTTGAGTGAGTGTCTGAATGCTAAAATCAATGCACGTTAAGTTGTGACATGGTGACGGTGACCAAAGAGGTGGCACTCGTAAAATTGATAATGTAGACCAATGTCTATTATGGTCTCGATTTATGTAAGGGTCTATCTTAAATCAATAAAAATTATGATAACTTAAGCATGTTTAAGTCAATTAGTGTATGTTTTGTCAATAAATCTATTTAAACTTAGCATCACTTCTTTCAAAAAAAAATTAGAATAGCTTAGTTTAAACTTCATTAAGATCAATTTATTAGATTTAGGCTTTGCTTTTATGCTTTGTTAGCTTTCAAGGGATCATGTCTCAAGACTTATGACAAGCTCGTGTATTATTAAATACCTGATGAATTGCGGGTTTTACATTCTTGTCATTAGATAATAGCATTCAATTATTTGGGTGTTTATTTACAGCATTTAGTTTTTGCATTGTCTCTCAATACATTGCATGTTAATTTATTTTCTAGGTTTAGAGCTGGCTTAGATTCACACGATAATGATCCTACAAAAACAATTGCATGGACACTTAGAGACTTTGAATGACATTTTTAGGGCTTTAAAAGAAGAGTAAGAGTACTGCATGATCACTTTAAATTAAACAACCAATTAGTTAGGTACAAAAGGGTGCTAATAGATTTGTTAGCGTAAATAAGTCCTCGAATTTAGAATCTCTAGTTCCATAAGGATTGAGACAATACTCCAGCGTGTCGATCGGTTACTAACTGACCCCAATAGGCTAGTGGCGACATCTAGAAACATTTTAGGTTGTTAATGAATCATTAAAATCAAAACGCCTAAACATCACGCGAGGTATGGAGTTGGGAGAGTCCATGCTCGTGATGGACGACTCGAATCAAATTACGATTTAACGTTGCTTTTAAGCCGATCTCTAGGGATGTCGATTCGGATCTCTTCACGAGAAAATACCTCTAAACATACATTCCATGCTGCCGCCCTCCACAGGTAAAATACAGGTAGGTCGCGACATACCCCACGGGCAAATTGAGTAGGGACAGATGGAGTCATCGCTCTTTAAATAAAACAAAATGTGAATGTCCAAGAAAAAGAGCAACATCATCTGTTTAGGGACATCGATTTGGATCTCTTCTCGAGAAAATACCTTTAAACATGCCTTCCATACCGTCCCCTCCATAGGTAAAGTACAGGTAGGTCGCAACATACACCACGGGCAATTTGAGTAGGGACAAATGGAGTCATCACTCTTTAAATAAAACAAATGTGCATGTCCAAGAAAAAGAGCAACATCATCTGTTTAGGGACGTTGATTTGGATCTCTTCACGAGCAAATACCTCTAAACATGCCTTCCATACCGTCCCCTCCATAGGTAAAGTACAGGTAGGTCGCGACATACACCACGGGCAATTTGAGTAGGGACAAATGGAGTCATCACTCTTTAAATAAAACAAAATGTGAATGTCCAAGAAAAAGAGCAACATCATATGTTTATAATATAATATAAACAAATTTTTTCGTTACATCACTCCTTTTTCTCCATTGATTTTGGACCGTTCATAATGCATATTCTCTGATGCCAAGTCTGTCCCTTGCATGAACAATTTTAGAGTACATCATCTGTTTGTTTGTGCTTGAAATCATGAAGTGGTTAATGCACCTGGTGCGTCGGTGCAGTGTTAGCTTTCTAAATCAACCAGCCTTTTGTTCATATCTGTTGTTTTTCAAAGATGGATGGCGCAACTAATTAATATATTTCAATTTTCTTTTCTAGAAAGTGACACATTAGTTAAATAGGGAATCCTTTTCATTTCCAAGGTGCATTTTCGGATTTATTAACTAATAAATATAAAATATCATAGACAAGTACTGTCGCTGGCCATCATTCACACTAGCAAATGTAAAAAATTCTAGTGGAGTGAATCTCACGGACCTATCTAGTAGGGTCCAATGCCTAACAATTCAAATTACGAACATTGCTTGACAAACTTAGTTAACACCTTGTGGTGTTGGAACAGATTTTCAAACATGTGACAGGTTAATCAGGCAATGAATGGACTCTGAGGATCAATTATTGGGCATTTGGTTTCCTTCCACAATAACAAAAAATTATTTCGGCGATGATTGAAAGCTGTCTCAGGATTTACATCATTCGTGCATCTCTTCCTCCTCCTCCATTTCTGTCTCCATCTAAGCTTAGAAACCCTCGCAAAGGGAAAGGAGAAGAAGACTCTGCTTTACCGTGGATACCTTGGTTGGCTCCTCTCGCGGCGACGACGGTAGAGAGAGAAAGAGGGAGAGGGGAGAACAGGCTGGAAAACGTTTTCCTTTTTTCAGAAAAGAAAAACATTTTCTCCATTTTTAGAAGAATGGTTTTCATTATTTGGAAAAAATTTTCCTTTGTAAGTTATTTTCCGCTCTCCGAACACTATAATTTCCGAAAAATATTTTCCGAAAAAATATTTTTCGCGAAACGAACGGAGCCTTAATGTTTGGTGGGCACTGGAATTTGATTGTTATCGACATCTTTAACCTTTTATGAGCTTGGAGTAGCAGAATCATCCCTATGTAATCTGTAAAAATTGTAAGGACGGGTTTTTTTTTTTTTGGTAATGTGTAAGGACGGTTTATTTGCGCGTGGACAAATTGAAGTAGCTACTCATCCACCGAAGTATTGTGGGATAATGTTAATGAGTTATGATGTGTGAAAAAAAAAAACTATCGATAGGTTTCCAGTATATGGACATACCACCAGTTTTTTGCTAAAAAATCAAAGCCAGCTTTCGAATTGAATATCTATCATATTGTTTTTTTTTGTCCAGAATGTCTATCCAAGTTGATTGCAAAATTCTTGCAAGACTTTAAAAAATTGAAGTTCATTAACTTTAGTGAATGCCAGTGGCTAGTTTGTATGCCGAATCTCAATTTTACTACCAATCTCGAGGAATTAAATCTCGATGGGTGCAAAAACTTGAAGAGTGCGCACAAATCAGTTATTCGTCTTGGCAAGTTACGTTCATTGAATTTAAGTGGGTGCTTTCCACTTCTTTCTCTCCCTGGTGTGCTCCAGTCCGAGAATCTTGAGTCTCTCTCTTGCTAATTGCTCAAAAGTGCAAAGAGTCTCTATTAATCCGAATAACATCAATGGCCTGGGAAAACTTAGAAGGCACTTCAATTAGTGAACTTCCTGCATCCGTAGGAAATCTCGGCTGTTTGAAAAAGATGAACTTAAGAAATTGCAAGGAACTGTCAATTCTCTCGTCTAGGAGATTTGACCGAGATATCCTTTTACACAATATAAAGCAGGGTTCGTGAGAGACAAAAAAGGGACAGGAGGACTTTTTTTAAGCAAAAAAAAAGCAGAGCACACACACACACAGCACAGGCGCAAGAGAGAGAAACACACACAGGGGCTTGATTCGGTAAAGAGCATACAAAGAAAGAGAGAAAAGAGAGAGTTTGGTCTGAGACCTTGGATTTTTTTTTTGGGGGGGACGATTAATCAGAGAATTTTTAGTAGGAGAATTTTCTTCTGGAGAGGCTCTCAAAAGTTTTAGGGGTTGTCTCTTACGAGTCAAAATTGTCGGGGGTTTTGAGTCGCTGAACTAAGGGAGACGAGAGTGAGAGTGTGGGGGGATAATCTGGAAAAGACGAAAAAACAGAGGGACGAGCTTGAGAGATTGGTACGTGAGGGGGAGTCGTGCGTGAGAAAGGGAAGAAGTCAAAGGGAGGATAAGTTGACATTGGGACGTCTAAGGAGCAGCAGAAAAGAAAAAAAATAGTCTTTCATGGAGCTTGAAAAAAAAGAGTGTGAAAGCCAAGAAAGAAAGATCACAGGTTTTCAAACATCGAAGATGGTGGTCCATAAGTGAAGTTCATGAATTGCCAATTCATCGACCGTGTTGCTGTTGTGCCCATTCTAGTGGAGCCTTTAATTGTTGCTGTTGATCTCGTGTCACGCCCTTGTGCTAAAGCGACTGCACTCCACGCGATGCTCAATTGAATCCTTCTCCAACGATTGACGTTTGCCCATCCAGTTTTCCCACAGTCTAGCGAGAAGCCACGTTGCTTTTTTTTTTTGTCGAAATGAAGTAATTTCATTACTAACCCGCAAAAAGGGCACCATTAGTATCAAAGTCTAAATATAGTAGTGTCAATAAAGCCTGAGGAGGAGAGGAAACCCAATTGGGATGAAGGGAGTTGGCTCGGTGGGCTTTAGCAACCCAATCCGCTACCTTGTTGTTGTCCCGTGGTTCATAAGTGATAGATACACCACTAAGCTGGGCTAGCAAATTGAAGCAATCAGCAATTATGGGGAGGGCCTGCCATGGTGGCTCCGCTCGGCCCGATAAGCTGTCAACCAACGATAAGCAATCGGATGATATGTGCACCTTCAGATCAGTTCCATCTAAACTTAACTTAGGGAGTTCCACACGTGCAGAGACTTGAGTTCTTCTTTCTTTTACCCACGACAGAGCTTCGCGCACAGCTAGGGTTTCGGTGACCCAGGCAGACGGAGCGTGGATCTTCTTTGTGAAACCGGCGATCAGAAGACCAGCAGAATTTCGGCCTACACCTACGATCGATCCTTCCAGCGTCAAGCTGCACCAGGATGCGTCGACGTTTATCTTCATCACTTGAGAATCCGGGGGTCTCCATCTCGTTGATTCGGGAAGGTAACCCTGCTTTCGGTTTTGTCCCATCTTTTCCTTTGCAATCCATCTGCTGCATAGATCGGTGGTAATTTTTGCTTCAGCCAGAGTATTTGTTGGGTCGGATCTCCTTCCTTTGAAGATAGCAGAATTGCGAGACTTCCAGACCCGCCAAAGAAGAATAGCAAAGAGGGTTTTCGATTTCACATTAACTCTTGAGGTTAGATTTTCCCACACCCATTTGTCAATCCGAGTTATACTAGCTGGGTTTGTTTCGGCTTGACTATCAGGAGCTGACCAGATCATTTTTGTCCAGTCACAAAGGATGAAGATGTGCTCAGTTGTTTCCGGAGCTTGGCCGCAGATTTTGCAGGTGGGTTCTTGTATCATGTGTCTTTTATACAAGTTATCCTTTGTTGGGAGAAAGTTGCTGCACATACTCCACAGTAAAAATCTTATTTTGGGATAGATCGGGAGTTTCCATATCTCCTTCCATAGCAATTTTGGAACTTGGTAGGAAGAGGATGGGTTTTGTTGAAAGGAGGGGTTGGCTGTGTTGTGAATTTGGTTATAGCCACTTTTAACTGTATATAAACCGGAGTTATTGGCGGTCCACACTAGTTTGTCTGGCTATAACTGTAGGCTTAGTGGGTGGGCTAGTATCTCTTTCACTACGTAATCTGGAAATATTTCCTTTACTTTCCCCATGTCCCATTCCTTCGTTTGTTCAACAATTAGATCTGCCACCTGTTTTGGATCTTCTTTGTTTGCGAGGCCGATAATTCTTCCAGAAGGTAGCCATACATCCTCTCTAATACGTATTGTCTTTCCATTGCCAACCTCCCATCTAGTGGCTGATTCAATAGTATCTCTTCCCATCAACAAACTCTGCCATCCCCAAGACGGCCGATTGCCTTTTTTTGCAACCCAAAAGTCTCCTTGAGGATAGTAAATGCTTTACAAAACTTGACACCATAAAGCATTAGGTTGTTTGACAATCCTCCAAGCCTGTTTGCCCAGCATGGCTTTGTTAAAATTCACAAGATCTTTGAAGCCCATACCCCCACAATCTTTCCTGCGTTTTAAATCTTCCCATTTCTTCCAGTGAACTCCTCTTCTGTCTGCATTTTGTTTCCACCAAAAGGAGGCAATTCTCTTCTCAATAGTGTTACATATAGAGTTTAGGATTTTAAAAATTGACATTGCATATTGGGGGAGGGCTTGGATGACTGTCTTTATAAGAATTTATTTACCCGCTTTTGAAATCAGTCTCTCTTTCCATCCTTCCAGCTTCCTTTCAACTCTAGCTAGGATCCAAGCAAACATTTGCTTCTTCGTTCTGCCCCAGTCTGATGGAATTCCGAGGTATTTCCCTACACTTTCTGAGATAGGAACTCTCAACTCTGCTGCCAGATTCTGTTTAAGAGTGTGAGGGCAATCACTTCCAAGGAAAAGGCTTGATTTATTGAGGTTGATAGCTTGCCCCGACACATAGCAGTATTGATTCAGAACATTTGATACATTTTGTGCTTCTCTTATAGTACCTCCAGAAAGATTATAGCATCATCAACAAACAAGAGATGTGAGAGAGTGGGACATGAGGGGTTGAGTTGAATACCTTTAATACTCCCATCTTGTACTGCTTTGCTCATAAGATGCAAGAGAGCGTTGGCCATAATAATAAATAGATAGGGGGAGAGGGGATCTCCTTGCCGTATTCCTCTGGTAGGTCTAAAGGTTGTTGAGGGTTGGCCGTTGATGAGGATATTAAAGGATACTGATGAGATGCATTGCTTTATCCATTTGACCCATTTCTCATGAAATCCCAACCTTCGCATATAATCGCATAGAAAGTCCCATTCGACTCTGTCATATGCCTTTTGCATGTCTAGCTTAAGGATAGCTTGGAATTTGCGCTTCCTTCTCCTTACCCTTAATTGATGAATCACCTCTTGAACAATAAAAATATTATCTTGGATCTGCCTATCACTTACGAAAGCTGTTTGATGTTCAGAAACTACCCTTCCCAACCAAGGTTTCAATCGGTTTGCCAACACCTTTGCAATAATTTTGCAACTGAAATTGCAAAGGCTGATAGGTCTAAATTGGGTGATATTCTCTGGGTTGGAGACCTTAGGGATAAGAGTAATATATGTTGTGTTAAGCTTTGAATCAAAGGTACCTTGATTTAAGAAAGATTGCACCATGCTGAATATGTCTTCTTCAATGATAGGCTAATGATTCTGATAAAATAAACCATTGAGTCCATCGGGTCCCGGTGCCTTTGTAGCCCCTAGTTGGAAAACAGCAGTTTTGACTTCTTCTTTTGTTACTGTTCTCATCAAATCTTCATTCATCTCCTCATTGACCACCTCTTGGCATTGTTCCAATACAGGTTGGTAGTTCCTGCTTCCCCGTGAGGTAAATAAAGACTGGTAAAAGCTGCAGATGTGATGGCTAAGGGTATCTGGATCCCTGCGCCAGGTTTGATCTTCAAGCCTTAGCATCGATATTTTGTTTCGCTGTCTTCTTTGAACTGTAGTTGCATGAAAGTACTTAGTATTTCGATCCCCCCACTTTAGCCAATCTATTCTGGATTTCATGCACCAATACATCTCTTCTTGCCTCCACAACTCTTCATTTCTCCGTCTAATGTTGATGGTTTCCTCTCTATTTTGTTCCCCACTCGTTAAGTTTGTTAACTCCATGAGCCGCATTTGAAGAGGAATGATCTATTTTTGGGCATTTTGGAACTTTCTCCTACTCCATTTAAGTAAGTCAGCAGCCACCCGTTTGACTTTTTGCATAAAGCTGATTGCACTTAAACTGTTAACATTCCATGCATGCTTGATTACCTCCTTACATTCCGAGTCTTCTAGCCAGTGTGGTTCAAATCTGAACATCTTCTGACCTTTCTTCTCTAGTTGATGTAGGGATAGAGAAATAGGACTGTGATCAGAACCAATTGCTGGTAGAGCAAAAGCCATTGCGTTAGGGAATTGTACTCTCCAATCCATATTACAAAGTGCCCTATCTAATCTCTTTTTAACTAGTGCACTCCCTTCTCGTTTATTAGACCAGGTAAAAGCACATCCCTTACTTTCAATATCCATTAGAGAACAGTCATCCAAAAAACCCCGAAATGCTGTAGTTCTATAGCGATCCACCTCTCTGCACCCAACTTTTTCCCAATAGTAAGAATTTCGTTGAAATCCCCAATGCATAACCATGGGAGCGAATTAAGCTCGTTGGTTTCTTTTACAGTTCGCCATAGCCTTAGCCTTTCTTGGAAGTTCGTTGGTGCATGTAAGAGAGATACCCACATGAGACCACCACTCTTTAGGTCCCGACAAGTTATGTTGATGAGCTCCTTTGAGCTACTCTTCACTTCCACCTTTACCTCCTCATCCCACATCAGAGCTAGCCCTCCAGCTAAACCTACTGGTTCAACCGTAAATGAAGCACTAAAATGATTTGAGCTCCTCACTCTTTCAATGACATTATTATGATTTTTAGTCTCCATCAGAAATACCAGGTTGGGCCTTTCTTGAGCCACTAAGGCTCTGAGATGCTGGACTGTCAAGGGGGTACCCAGCCCTTGACAGTTCCAGCTCAACAGCTTCATCTATTCATTGGTGGCTTATTAGGGCCAGCCACCAAAGCCCAATTACACGCCCCTTCCCAAGAAAGAACAGGGGCGTCCTGAAGTAGGTTTTCATCAATTAATAGTTCTTGAGAACTTTTCTTCTCATAGGGTTCAGCTCTCTTTTGTTTTTTGACCATCGGAGCTTTATAAGTCACCTTCCCTTTCTTCCTATTTGGCGCCATTTCATCATGATCAGTCAGAGGTGGAAATTTTGTTTTGTGTTGAGCTAAACCATGTTTTCTAAGTATGCTCATTTGCTCTACCATTTCTGTCTGAATAGGTACAATTGCCATTGCATTTTGGTCTTCAGCTTCTATTTCCATAGATGTTGCAGTCACCTCTGTTGGAGTCTCCACTACCACTTCTTCATCTAAAGCAGAGGGATCAAGGTTCCAATAAAATGTCTTCCAATAAGGGCTGGCTTCTCTAACTTCTGCCTTTAACCAAGAGCCAAACCGACCTGGTTGATCCTGAGCTAAGCCCGTTTTTTCATAAGGTATTTCAATGCAAAAATTCGCATAATGACCAATTCGGCCGCAAGAGTAGCAAAAGTGAGGAAGACGTTCATACTTATAGTCGATCCACCATTTTCTATCACCACAGTTTATCACAGCTCCACTCTTGAGCGGACTAGCCAAGTTCAGTAACACTTTGGCTTTTCCACTTTTCCGGGAAATGTTACTTCTAGCTTCCAATCTAATCTCTTCCACTTTTCCCAGTTTAGAAGCTAATGAGCGTATGGCATCTTCGGCAACTTTGGCTCGAGGGAGGCCCATGAAGTGTACCCAGAAAGCATAATGTGTGAATTCATAACAGTGCTCAGGTATGTTTGGATCCCCTTCTTTAAGAACTAGCAGATTACTTGCAAAGGACCACGGACCTGAGTCTAATACTCTTCTTTTTTCTTCCCCGGATTGAAATATAAAAGAGAAAAAACCTGATTCAATAAGCTCACATTTGACAGAGTTTGCTTTCCATGATTTCTTCATGGTACTACAAAAGGCTTGAAAATTAACATTAGGCTTCAAAAATAACTTTCCATAGAGGATTAACTCACTCATTTGTTGTTCTTCCTCTGGGATATCATCCCCTAGGTCCGTGATGTCATCTTCGGACCATAAATCGCCCATTCGCCTACACAGCGCAGCCACACGAAGATGATTCTCTTCTTTATCAGCCATTCCCTGAGGAGTTCTGGGGATCTGTCGATGAAGAGGATGGAGGACAGGCTCAGCGAGTCAAGATGAGGAGGATGGGGAAGGGTAAAGGTTTTAGGATGGATGATGATTGATGGGTGGGGTTTCACGGTGGGAACAAAATTTGTGGGTAGGATGGATGACGATTGATGGGTAAGGTTTCACGGTGGGAACAAAATTTGTGGGTATTTGTCCAAAAAACTAGCCATGATCACAATCGCATCAGCTAAGCTTGTGAGGATTGGTTAGGGTTTTGGATTGTAAGGCCTACCAGGAGGTAGAGGGAGCTCTCCTGCGAGAGGAAAAAAAAACTCTCCTATGAGAGAGAGAAAATGGTGATGCATCACACCAAGTTTACCACGCATTATTTGAAGACTTGCACAGAAATAGGAAACGGTGGACAATTGGTCAAAGATAAAAGTCCAAACGGTGGGTCATCAACGTGGGGTTGTACAAAGCAAAAGGAATAAAAAAAAAACTTTTGGCTTTGTTCAACGTTAGTTAGTCAAACGAAGACCCATGATACTTGACCCCAGGGAGGGCATTCGAAGGTGTGTACTTCTTTTTTCTTGCAGGTTACTCGAGAGACTTCCGCATGGACCACCACCGCAAGTTCAAACTTTGGTCGTCAACTCGCATCTTGACTGCCGCTAGCCATTGTAGTTCATCTTCCGCCATCGGTTCGAGTTTGGAAGTATTTTCATAAGGTTAGCTAAAAGATCTTATCTTGGCTTGAATATATTGCTTAAAATTGATATGATTTTTCATGCCTAACTAATTGTTTTGAGTGGTAGGGATCATCAATTGAAATTTATTTTTCAATTCGCAACCACAACATCGATTTTTTATTTTGTCTATAAGGCTTTAAACGGAATAATTAATTGCGCGGGAATAAAATTGATATTTTGATCTTTAAGGCTTAAGATCAATTTATCGATTCTATTTACGAAATTGTTTGTTAAGCTTAGATGCAATTTCTATTTGATGAGTCTTGTTTTATGTGATGCGTTCAAAAAAAAATTGCATTCCATGTTTAGATTGCATATTAGATAAACTTGCATTCCATATTTAGATTAGATTCACATTAGGTTATATTATTGCATGTTAGATATTATTGCATGTCTTAACAAGAGTCTTTCCATATTAGTTTGCATTATTAGGCTTTATTTATCATTTAGATTAGGTGCATCGAATCTCATGTCATTTACAGATTGCATAAGATTTTATATCATCACATTTAAAAATCTAGGAGTCATGTTGGATTAGGTTTTCATAATTAATTAGTTTATTTAATTTCGAATTTCATTAGATAAATAAGAAAATGACCAAAAAAGTCTTATTTGCATGTCATTTAATTACTTTACTTAAATAGCATGTCACGTAGGCTAGGTTAACTTAGGATTCGCATATTTCAGAGCATGTTTGGTTGTGTCACATTTAGAGTCAGACTTTCCATGCATCATATATTAAAATAGCATTTGCATTTTAGAATATTATCCGTAGTTGAGATAAAATTTCAGTTTAAATTAGGGATTAACGTAATTTAGTCCATAGTTTAAATTAGGTGTTATTTAACTATAGATGATTAGTTTCATTTAATAATTTCAAAATTCATAAAAATTGCATTTAGGGTTACATTAAGATAGTTGCATATAGGATTATTTTTCCATTACATGCATTGCATATACATAAAAAAAAAAACCCCAAAAAAGATCTTTTTGTTGATTTGCTTCATCTTTGTTGATTGCTTTGTTTATTGTTTTGTTTCTTTGAGCTTTTAAATAATTGTTTGCACACCGGCGTAATCACCGTGCATGTTAGGGAATAAAGTTAAAAATCAATTCAAGCTGCCTGCAAATTATTTTTCAAATAAAAGAAAAATGGTTCTCCAGTCCCCGAATTCATAATCTCTAGTTCGTAGGGGTGAAGTACAAATCCTAGTACTTTGCATGGGTTTCTAATCGACCCACCATAAATAGATTAATGGCGACTCCATTTCAAATCGATTTGGCATGTTAAGAAGTGAAACATAAGTCATAAATTGGTATGAACTTGAAAGAGCTTGAGTTAGGCTAGACTTAGCAATCCATTAGCCGAACCCTAGGTGGTGCACCTTCAGCGAGGTCGCGACAGCTTAGCGACTCCGCTGGGGACTTGGTTCAAAGAACTCTAGTGGACTTAGGCCATTTTTCTTCTTTTCAAAATTTTTTGTTTGGCAAAGAAAATTCCAATTATGTCCCTAACACCATGTGTCGATTGTTTTTGCAGGATTGTGCTTGATTTGAGCATTTAATGCTTTATTTGGAAGTGTGGCTTGATATTAATTGTTGTGCATGCATTTATGGTTTTAGCACTATACTTTTGTACACACAACCTGCCACTGGACCTAGGCCGCACTAGGATCATTTAGGATGGTGTTAAGTTGGATACAACATCGACCGCAAGGCCCCGTAGTAGAGATTGCCCAACTTAACCGTGAAAACTTTCCTTCTTGGTGCCAAAGGTGTTTGCTTCTGCCCACGAGACAGCGTCGCATTAGGGCATCACTTTTGGCTGAGCCGGAGTTGCAAGGACTTTGATTTAGTACGCGAGGCTGGGACTAGTCATTACACCCTTGCAGCTCCATTTTGCTAAGCCTTTTAGAGTAGAAATCGAGCTGCACCTTTCATGTGCATGTCTATGTGTTTGCTTGATTGGAAAGTAAGTTTTCTATTTTATCTTTTTACAATTTATTTATTTACTTTGTTTGGTCCATGACAATTAGATGAGTCGAGTCTCGATTTATATACAATGAGAAGATCTGATGTTCAATTCGTTCTTGCTCCAAAAGCCGAGCTCAAACAATGGTGGGACAAGCTAGATCACGATGGCCGAATCTATGAGGAGAGCAGAGGAACTCAAGGACCAAATGAAGAAAGTGGCTAAAGAAAATAGGCAATTGCGTCGAGCATTAGCTTCCCATTTGTTTATAGAACAAGCTAAATAAAAAGTTTTTGTTGAGTCATTTTCATTCGTTAGAGTCTTCTGTTTTACATTTCATGTAAAGTAAATTTCATATATGAATAAAAAAAGGTCTTTAGGTCATTGTCATAAACCGTGTCTTCCCTTTTTGTACCTTATTCTTATCTATCCTTTCATGTTCACCGAAGGTGATCACAGGTTATCCTTGTTCTCCAATCCGCACGCAATCTCGAGCTAAAATGGCTTACCAAAACGAACTCCACGAGCGTGTCACCAATATGGAAGATCAAATGAAGCATTTTCTCATTGCTATGCAAGAGATAACCGCTGAGTTTAGAGCTGTTCGACTAAATCCGGCCCCTGCACCTTTGCCAAGACTGAAGGACAACATTGTTGTGGAATTAGAGGATGAAATGCCTCCTTTGGAAGAAGATCCCATTGATGTTTGTGGGAAAAGGACCAGTGTTGATGACTCGCACAAAACTGAGCAAGAGAAACGCCTTGAGAAGCTCGAGGAGAAGCTAAAACAACTGCAGGGCCTTCAAGACCCATCCCCGACGGATCTTTCTGTTTATCCTAAGGTGAGGATGCCAAAGAAGTTCAAAATGCTAGAGTTCGAAAAGTATGATGGCACGACCTGCCCACGGGTCCACTTGCAAATGTACTTGGTGAGGATGACTCAGTATACTGATAATGCTCCTCTGATGATCCAGTCATTCCAAGCGAGCTTGACAGGTCTCGCTCTGAGATGGTACATCACGAAGGGCATAAACTTCTGCGAAACCTGGGATGCGGTTTGCGAAACTCTTTTGATACAGGACAAATTCATAACGGACATTACTCCTTCCCGAGATGATCTCGAGCGGGTTGAAAAGAAGAAAAGCGAGTCGTTCAAGCAGTATACAATCCGGTGGAGGAATCTAGCTGCTCAAGTCGATCCTGAGCCAACTGATGCAGAGTTGAGGAAAATGTTTATCAAAACTCTTCCATATGAGTATCGTACTCGTATGATAGCCACAACTGCTGATACATTTAATCAACTCATTCCAGTTGGGGAGCAAATTGAAATTGGCTTGAGGGATGGATAGTTCAACGAACCAAACTTCATGGGCAGGAGATTCATTACGAGGAAGGAAAAAGAGCCATAAGCCGATGTTAACATGGCCAATTCACAACCTGTTGGCATGCAACAGGGTGCAAGTCGTCAATTTTATGGACGGCAACGAAATACTAGAAGACAATTCACACCTCTCCCTGCACCTCTGTCTAAAGTTTTACTAGTTCTCCAAAAGAATGGATTACTTTCTAATGAGCCAAAGTGACCAAATCCTAAGCGCTATCCTATTCATGATCCCTCCAAAATGTGTGACTATCATATGGGAAAAGTTGGTTACTCTAATGATGATTGCTATGTCTTGAAGCACAAGGTGCAGGACCTCATGGACATGAAGGCTTTCTCCTTTCAAGCTACTTGGCCGAATGTTCAGCACAATTCTCTACCCAACCATGTTGCAAGTACTGATGGGTTCACAGAGTGAAGAAATTTCCAGACTCATCCACGAATGAGTTTTTTGTTGCTTCTTAGGATTTTTTTTATATGCTTTGAGAAATTTCAATTATTGTTTTTAGGGCTTGATTTCCTTTCCAATAAATGTAATTCATTCGATATTGTTCAATGAAATTAGAAGTTTATTTTCATCTTGAGGGCATGTTAAGGTATACCAAACTAGCTCGGTAACGATATCCAACAATTGAAAAAAAGTCATCCAAGGAGAATTATGAGGGCTGGGCTTCTTCATGTTTCCTCATTCAAAAAATTTCAAAAATAAAAATAAAAAGTTTTCAAAAAAAGATGCATGAACCCTATTTATTTTTCTAACCTCTTTGCTTTATGTCTCAGAGCCTAACTTTTCTTGTCCGATTGAGAGGTGACACTTCCAACGGAAAATAATTTGCATACTTAGTTGTGGGGTATTTTCCTATCCGACAGATGCAGTGCCTTGATGGGTGATGGAAATTTCTCCAATCTTAGATTTAAATTTAGAACCATATTCAGCACGTTCTTTTGGTGCAGGGGAACAGCAATGCGGCGTCAAGGATTGAGTTCACACACAAAAGCGGCCAATGGACTCTCATGTTCAATAAATTTCTTTTGAGTTTGATATCATGTTCATGCTGTCTAGGTGAAATGAATTGTGCTCATATCTGCTGAAAATTTTTTGCATGATGGTTCTGCTTGCTTCATTTATCATTTTGACTGAGAATTGCCAAAGTAAATCGGTTTGATGAGTAGTGCAGATTTGATTGAGAATGTTAAATGAGATGTATCAACCCATACACAGTCCCTTACTTATATAGTTGTGAGATGAGCGTACGAAATTCCATGTCTACAAGGCAAAGAGTTCTCTCGTGAATGGTACGCTAGCCGAAATGATGAAAGGCGGTTCATTTCTCTACCCCAAACACTACAATGATCCATTAATTACCCATTCTGAGCCCAAACACTTATGAAGTTTCATTTCATGTTACCCCTGTCAGGAACCACCCCACATCGGGGCAAATTGGAGGTACATTTGCATCATTGATGTTAAAAGGTAACAAATAAATAGAAATTTTCTTGCTTTCACTTGCATCAATCTTTGAGTGTATGTATAACAGTAGCTATTCATGAGTCTAAGCCCAAAGTACTAACGAATAGCAATAGCTATTTACGCATGACTCACGTACTTTCTTGTTGTAGGGGAATATGAACCACACCCCAATATAATTTTAGTATAATGAAATACCCACCAGTATATCAAGAGTTGCTAACATTCACAAGTAGTAATCATGTTAGATAACCAAACATAATTATGTAGTCAGTAACTATCAAACTACAAGTATATCTTCCACAATCGAGAAATAGCTAGTAAAAACTAGGGGTGAGCATGGTCCGGGTTGGGCCGGTCCCATGCTCAACCTGAGAACCAACCCGCATAGTGTCGGTCATCAATTTTTGGGACCGTGGACTGACCCGTCAAACTTGGGACTGAGGATCGAACTGACCCTATTGGTCCGGTCCGGTCCTAGGGTCAACTCGGGACCGCTAAATTTTTCGTACATGACATTTTATGAAACAACCCATATCCAATGAAGACATGGTGAATTTGCATTTCATAAACAAAGAAGCCCCGAGATTAGGGGACCCATGAATCTTGTTGATAAAAAAAGCTAAGTTTAAGATTGAACATCGGCAAAATCATCACATCACTTAACACCCATGTAAAACATATTCCTCCTCATATGAATTGCAACTAATACCTCCATGTCACCCACTCTCTAGCATGCAAATGAAATAGTGGTGGATGCGATTTCACCAAAATAAAAGAGGGGGGGTTATGCAATTTCTCTGAAGTCTATTATGCAACTAGTGGAATGTGACAAAAAAAATTGTGAATAACCACTTACAATACAAAATCAATAAAGTATTCATCTTGATATCCGACAGACATTTCTCAAGCATACCTGCCAAGTTACGCAGGTGCTATTCCAACAAAGGACCAAAGTGACCAGTACAAGCATCAGATCACTGAGACCACAACAAACAAAGCTCCATGATAGATTCTCCAAAGAGGAGAATTGCTTCAAATTTCATTGACTAGTTTCATAAAAATGGGCTTGTAAAAAATGACATATTTATTGTATTGTCAGGTTGGGCCAGGTTGGACCAACCCAACATCCTAGGACTGAGGACCAACCCGTGCAGTACCGGGCTAGAGATTTCAGGACCGATAACCGACCTATTCATCTTAAAAACCCGACCAGGACCGCCCGGGTTGGGCCGGTCCAGGGTCGGTCTAGAATCGACCTTGGACCGTTGCTCACCCCTAGTAAAAAAGGCACGAAGTTCATCCGTTTTAAGGTCATGACAGAGGGTCACCCATAATGGAATCCGATGTCTCAAGAGCACAACTTTGGCCCGGAGGTGGCTCTTTAATCTTTTGTTTGCCAGAAAATAGCACAAGCAGACATATTTTCAGCACATAAATAGTTCGTGTAATGATTGGATAGGCTCGCACTTTATTAGATTTGTAGTTCATGGGAACTGATCACAACGTCGCGGGAAGATCATTGCGGGTTTTTTCTCTTGAAGGAGAGATGCCGGGGTGGTTGCTTCCTATCAAGGAGAGCTCCACATCATGGCTTCACATCGCTTGGATGACGGGTTCCTAAATTAGGTTACTGTTTCAGAATTGGAGCAGGAGGAGGAGAAGAGGTTGCCACAGTTCAGATCCTACCGTACATTAATGGCAAGAAGGGGAGAGCGAGTGCTCTATACAGACATATGATCAACTCGACTTTGATCACATGTGGCTCTCATATTCCAAATCAAACTCGCTATACAAAAAAGTCGATTTGGGTCAAGATGATTCGAACGTTTTCCCGTTAAGTTTCAGAGAAAGGGGAGAAGTCTTAGCAAAAGAGGAACCCGAAATATAGTGCGAGCAGCTGGAGGCCGTGATTCAAGACAATCACGACTTGACTCGATCCAGCTTTCCTCTATGGCGCCGGTCACAAATTCGCACGCTTCGAGGTTTGACATGCTCAGGAATCGAACAAATTCACAGGAGCAGAGCTCGAGAGAAGCAGATCTACTGAAGAAGCCATCGGAACCAGCTTGCACTTTGGGAGACCGGCCCAAGTCAAACGGATCAAGAAGAAAGTGGCCCAACCAGTGCTCACGAAAGCCTAAGGGGGAGCTGCAAAATAATGAAAATTTATGGTTACTGGGAAAGATAGATAAAATTATTTGAGAAACTACTATAACGCATTTAATAATCATCGCATTGTTTTTTTAAATTTCTTACATTTCATATATCCAGAACACTACGTTGAAAGAATGATCGAATATACTTGTGTTCAGTGCCCAACTTACACGTTTCATTTTTCCTTCCAAATGTTTATAAGCTCGTCCGTTCAATCATGTTGAGACTTTTGCAATGTGGAATGATTAAGATGAGTCAAAGCCTTGAAGAGAAAGTTCGACCTAGTAGAGAAGCAATAGGCATGATGAAGAAATAGATTAAAAACCAAGATGGGTTCACGTGAGGCCAGTGGAAGACATGCATCGCAAGAATTGATTTCCAAGTAAGTTGGTGTGAGCAGTTGAAGTAATCCGGAGAGCATTGAGGCAAAACATTATGGATCAAGTTGTTGCCCTCAAATGGGAGAACGTCAAGCAAAGCAGACAGACATGGTGCATCTTTCTTTTAAAGAACATTAGAAAGGTCCAAGTTCTTGATTTCTCTCCAGTTGTGTGAAATTCGACCCTCATGACATACATCGATTTGGATCGATTTGGGTCAATATCCTTCCGACACGCCTTCATATCATTTTTCCCAACATTATTTGTTCACCCTGATCCCAAGGGTGAGCATATCTGATTGAGTATGTGAAAATGTATATGAAAATGTATATCCACTTGCCTGATCGATGCCTTAAAAACGGCTCAACAAGTAAGTAACATGACTCATTCAATGAATTTTTTTATGAGGCTAATGGTTTAGAAAATAAAAAAGTTGTTAGAAAACGAGAATTTCCTTGATGGGATGTATCTAACTTTTGGCCCAAGTGCATAGAATATACCCTTCAATATCCAGTATTTACAAACAAATATAAGCTTGGCTATTGCAATTTGTGGGAATGCATGTGAACGGAAGGAGTATGGACAGAGGAACGCCTAGCTACCTGATGTACAGTGATTCAGTCCAAACCGATGCTTACTACACTCCTTGAGACCGTTCAAAAGTTATGCTCAATCCACTATACTTGAAGCCTTATACAAAAGCCGGCATATAATGAAGCCAATACTCCCTTACAAATATAGGGTGCCTCTTTTATAAAGAAAACACTCCGGTAAGATTCATCTCTCAAGAAATTGACTGTAAAATTGTATACCAAAGGGATTTTGTAACTAATGGCAGTGTACATAAAGCTGAATATATAACGCCTAGTTGAGTTAGTTGACTGTAAAAGTGTATACCAGAGGAATTTCTGGCCATTTATTTTTACTCCCTTTACTACTTTGTTTTGGCAGAGATGAGACAAGTTCATCGAGAGCATCGTCAAAGAGATCTCCACTGTAGTAGGACGAGTACCTTAAGCGTTGCCAAGTATCCTGTCGGTGTAGGTTGTCGGGTAGAGATAGTAAAATCATTGTTAAGTACGGGCTCGGATGATGTTCGGATGATAGGAATATGGGGAGCTGGAGACATAGGGAAGAGGAAATGGATCCCCTGTCATAGTACGAATCATGGCAGGGGTTCCATAGTCCTCATTTTAGCTGTGATTTAGATCGGATTATTGAAAAAAAAAAAACAACTTTTTCTCCTTCACTTTTTCTTTTTGCCCTCCTAACGAGGGTCGTCTAATTGAGATCGAACGGCTCTCCTTCCTTTATCACCTGACATTCTGGCATAATGTCAGGTGATTTGGATCCGCTATCGCTAAAGCTGTCTATAACAGGAATCCGAATCCTCTATTTATAATAGGCAGAGATGATGTCACCCTTGTCGTATAGTAGAGGATCCATTTCGTTGGTGGGTGTAGCTTTCTTGCAAATGCCAGAGAAACTTCCATTGCAAAAACAAATAACAAACTCGAAATGCTATATCTTTCTAGGTGTCACGAACTGTTACTTATAATTTGCATGAGAAGGAAGAAAAGACAGGCAGAAACTCAGTGGTTGTGAATGCCATTTCCTAGAGGCAACAGCGAAGTATTTTATGGGGGGAGCTCATGGAGAAGCTAACCTTTCTGAATGAGATGAGATACCTTATTTTCCATATTTGAAGAAAAAAAAAGGACTAAAGAGATGGAAGCCATTTCACCAAGCGAGTAAGGAAATAGACTTCTTCAATCATGCCCTTGATTGACAGCACACACACCAAAAAAAAAAAAAATCAGGCCTTTGATTGATAATTTGCAAACAACAGGCCACTAAGATTGGGTTTAAAATGATCACTCCACTTTTATCAGTAGGTTTGAATTTTAAAAAACAAAAATCCACTAAAAACGGGTTTAAATGGGTTTTACTCAGATCCATATTTAACACAAATGGAACGATAATGAAATGAAGCGAATAAGAACAGCAACCCCATTGCCCTTCCTTTAATGACACAGTTTTAGGTCAGTTCCCCGACAATTCGAAGAAATTAAAAGGATCGCGAGGGAGCTCTACGATGCTGAGTGATTAGCTTAGTTGAAGCAATGGTCAAATTGCTTTCTGAGATCTTCATTGGTTGATTGATCGTTTGTGCATTTGAACCGGACGTGATGGACGGAGCTTATTTTATTTGTATCTGTGCTACCTTTCATTGGCTGTGATTGCGCGTCTGTGTGCGTTGCATATAAGGATCTTTGACCAGTGACTCCAGGTATAAATTGGCGAATGATTCCACTGCTGGATTTTGGTTTCTGGTTCGTTTGTTTATTCATTCTTTGGTCTGTAGCGGTTGTCTTCTTATAATCAAGCTGAATTCTTCATGGAGCCTGGCATATTTTGCTCTTACTCTTGACTTCATTATATATGTATACACAGTAATTTCTTATTTGCAATTTCTTTTTCATATTCTTTTTTTTAGTGTAAAATAAGAATTCAATTGTTCACGCCCATTAAAGGATTTTACTGTTTAATCATTCTGAAAAAAAAAATGAACAAAATTCGATTGACTAAACTTTGAAGCGAAAGGACGTGCCAGAAAAGAAAGAAAAGTAAGAGAAACTCATTGGTTGCAGACGCCATTTCCTGGAAGTCACGGCGAAGTATTTTACTTGGGAGCCAATGGAGGTCATGCATTTGAAAAAGACCTCATGCTTCTGGTTATAAGTATATGTCAAGACGATCACACGGTGAACAAACTAGTACCAGCTCCCCAGATCTGATGGCTTCTTCTTCTCTCAAGCCCACAATGAGTTTCCGCGTGTTCCTGAGTTTCAACTACCAGGACGTGCGCCGCAACTTCATCAGTCATCTCTGCGCAGCTCTAGACCAGACGGGAATATTCACTTACAACGATGTTGACAGTGAAGACTCGTCGATGAGAGAGGATAGGTCATCAATTTGGAAGGAGATCGAGACATCTCGCATCGTAATCATCGTTTTATCTGAGAACTACGCCTCCTCGTCGTGGTGTTTGAAAGAACTGGTAAAAATCATGGATTGCAAGGACCGGAGTGGTCTGATTGTTTTGCCGGTATTTTACAAAGTCTCACCAGCAGATCTGAGACGGGGTCGAGGGGACTATGAGAAAGCTTTGCGGGAGCATGAGTCGCGGGAGGATCAGGAGACAGTGGACGAATGGAAGATGGCTCTCAAGCGCACCAATGGCTTGCTCGGGTGGAACTACGTGGGTTATGAGTAAGTAATAATTTGCCCCTAACTCTGACTCTCTCTCTCTCTCGCGCGCTCATCGCACTCAAACAGCACGTAGAACACTTACGCAGCACACGTAACAGAGCACCAAGTTCGAGCCGTTCGTTCGAACCAATTCTCCGCTAATTATCGACGCGCCACCCGGGTGCTCCCGTCCCCACGCCGCCCCAGCGGCGTCACCTCGTTCCCTCTGTGCCTCTCTGTGTTTAGCGGCTTTTGGAGACGAATCTAGGCTGGCGACCATAGATCTGCGGTCTCAAGCCCAGATCAGCGGTCCCTACCTCGGGCGGTGGTCGCCGGAGGCTGGCCGCGACGTTTGAGACTTGGCAGCGCGACAACAGCTAGGACAGGTGATGGTGATGGCTGAGGAACGCTATGACGGCGGGGCAAAGGCGGAGGGGAACCTAGGATTGAGTTTTATGGTAAAGTAAGGAGAGGCCAAAGGATAGGCAGGCTAGCCCAGGCCCAGGCCCAGGCCCGTTTTTTATTTTCCCAAGTAATTTACAAACAAAATTCTACTAAGATACGGCCCGACCCCCAACAAAAATTCTACCAAAATATATACAATCCACGAAACCCAAAAATTTGGATGGACGGATCGACATATTTTTCTGAAGAAAAATTGCACAAAATTCAAATAGAGTAAGTTTCAACAATATAAAAGACAGTACATGATATATAGAAAGATGATGGATACCAATCTATATCTATATCCTGTATCTACTATGTATAGATATAGTTGAAGCTGAAAAAATATTCACTCGTGCTCACCATGTAGTAGGCAACTTTGCTCTGTTATTGTCACTTAGCAAGTCAAATGGTACAATATCTCACCTAGCCCATGATTGACTAATTAGCATTAGTTAGTGATTTCTCATATATCGTGAAATATTTTTTAGTAGATATATGCTTGTTTGAAAAGAAAAAGAAAAACCCTCATGATATAAAGTTATCGACTTAATCAAAAAATTTTATTCATGCTGTTTTGAAATTAAAAAAAATATATACAAAAGTTAATATCTTGACAAAACTTTTAAGTAACCTATATTTAGTCTAAAGCATGAGAGATATAATTAATTATATCAATAACATAGCTGATGCAAGTTATTGTGAATATAAACCACGATATCAAACTATATGTGAGTATGTAGACAATACAAATGATTAACAAAAATATTATCATTATCATATAATTTGTCTTTGAACTTTCATTTAAATGTTCTTATACATAATCGGGTTAAATTTGTTTGACGGGCTTAAACATGAGATATATTTCATCACACTTAGTATTTGGGCTTTGAGTATTTGACCTAATAGTCATATTTGCCCAATGGTTCCCCCTAATAACCATTTCTGAATCAGATTATATAAGGTAATGGGTGTAGGTTTGTAGCCGAGCATATCATCTTCTGTCGATACATCACTTTCAAGGTTTTCTCCTCTTTAAGTTTTTCTGGACTAAATCAAAACACTTGAATGAACTTCAACTGTCTTTTCAGCCGACCCGTTCATTCTTTTGGCAAGTCTTTCACAGTGTTCATACTCAATAATTCAATGGATTGATACCAAGAATTATTTCCTTTCCCTGTGTCATTCGAAAATGAGAAATAAGGTCTCGGAATTGAAATTTCCATATCCTCGGTTCTCTCTTTAGCCGTTCCGTTCCCTGGGAATGGTTAACCAGCTTCTTCGAGTTCGCTGTTTCTTTCTTTCTTGGATAATTGGCTACACGATGTCCATCGATTGCCGGGCCTCGGTCGAAGGTAATAATAACTAAATATAGATTTGACAATATCTTTACTTTAATTCTTTTCTTTTTTTAGTAGTACTTCGTCTCTCCTTGTGCATGCTTAATAAATGTCTCATTCTATTACACCTTTGTATTTCTTTCCACGTGGACACTATCACAGCCTATGTCGAGTAGCAACATGAAATTGTCTTCTAACGTTTGTGATCTTCTAATTGAGACCTGAAAAATACTATGAGTGCTTGAATGAATTAAGAGTGATTGTTATTTTGATTATATTGATTGATTTATTGTGTAATTTTTCTATCTCTCTATGTACGTAGGTCACATCAAGAGAATTACGTAAATCTTATGTTCAATTTTATTTTCTCTTTTTTGTCTATATTACAGCTCAATCACTTGTTTCCGCAACATTCGTGTCTTTTTGCATAGACATCTTAATTATCCAATCTTCTTAGAGCAAATTGTTATCGCTTGCTTCATTTAACTCAACAGCTTGGGTAGTTTATGATTTCCATGTCTTTGTCATTTGTTGTGTCAGATCTTCGGAGGCCGCATTAATCAAAGACATTGTTAAAACGATCTCCGAAATGATACGGTTCGATGTGTACCTAAGCTTTAGTTGTAAGGATGTCTGCGAGAACTTCGCTAAGAGTCTGAAGGAGGCCTTGGTCGAAAAGCGCATATATACTTTTATGGACAGCGAGAAATCAAGGATGGGCCATGATTGCCCACCGGTGCTGACAGATGCCATCGAACATTCTCATATGTACATCGTCGTTTTCTCAGAAGACTACGCTGAATCTTGGTGGTGTCTGAAGGAGTTGGTGCAGATCTTAGAGAGGAAAAACAGAAGAAAACAGCCGATGCTACCGATATTTTATAAGGTGAAACCATGGGTGGTGAGAGCACAAGAAAAGAGTTACAAGGTAGCATTGGACGAACATAAGAAGGAGCACGGGATACGCAAGGTCAAGAAATGGAGGGAGGCTCTCTCTGAAGCTGCCAACGCGAATGGAATGACTCTGCTTGATGGGTAAGATATCAAACTCATTTACCTTCTCTTAATAGGAAGAATTTCTACTTTTAGGGAGAGGAAGCGTTGAGACTCGAGTAGCTTAAAATGCCTTTGGTAATGTTTTTCTTTCTCAATTTTTCTGTTCTTTCATTCCCAGAAACAGAAAAAAAAAACATAAATATATTTACGTACCTCAATTAGTTTTTCAATTTATCAGAACAAAAAAGGGGCAAAAGAATAGATTCGGACCGGAAATAATCCACTTCGTTGTTCTTGAAAACAAAAATAGAAACAATTTTTTTTTCCTTTCTTCTTGCTCCTCTAGCCGACCTCCAAGCACCGGCGATGGCTGGTGAGGTCGACCTTGCCCAGATCGAGCAACGTCGCTTTGGGAAAAAATGGAAAAAAATTAAAAAGTAAAATTTTTAGAAAATTTAGGGTTGTACCAAATGCAATTTTATTTATTTTCTATTTCAGAAATAGAAGTTATCAAATAATTTCTCTTTTGCTAACTCGTATAGAGAATGGAAAAAGAAAAAAAAATTTCTAAATAAGAATTGTTTTCAGAAATAAAAATGTTACTAAATGCACCTTTCATATCTAAGGAAATGTCTTAGCAATGGACCGAATCTATCTACCCTATGACATCGATTTCTGCCTTGTTTTTTCGGGTATAAGTAAAGGGCCACTGTACTGAAGTATTGTTCTTTCATTAAGTCTGACCTATGCTTTGAACACGGAATAGAATACTGTAATTCGAAAGCTGCACCGTAAAGTCGTGTCCAATGCATCCTTTTAGAAGTTTTCCGCATTCCATACAAATACGTCAATCTAATTAAACGATCTATACTTAACAGCACCATGATGTCCATCATCAAGCAATAGCAAGGTGATACGGTATAGTCGTTAATATCAATTGAAGAGCATACATCGAAACTTTGATTTTCATCTCTCTGCTTAATGGGGGCATAACTTTGCTCATTTTTCTATTTGAAGTGGCCAATATATCTATTTTTGGTAATGCCATAACTTTTATTGCTAAAAAAAGCCAATTTTAACTAAAAATGACTGAACTGAATCAGAAATTATTGGTCCTGTGAATATGCTCCGCTTACCAAATTAAGCTGTTCACTTCATGCTAGTTGATGACTCTATTTGATATATTCATCTCTCTCTCTCTCGCTCTTTTGCTTCGATAGGAATGAAGATGATTGGATCCCTAGCATTGTTCAAGAGATAGAGAATATTATGGCAGAGATCAGATGAAAGCTGGAATGAAGATGCTTGCAGTGTCAGTCTTCAGAAGACATAATAGCAAAGAAGGAGGTGCCTCTTCCCATGTAGAATAGTTGAGTTTGTGGACCTATATATAGTGGAAGGCTTCTTCTTGCCTTATATTTGTAAACAATGGGCTAAGTGGGGTAGACCGTACAATACCCGCTTGCGGATGTGTGATTAGCAGGATTGGCACTTATAAATAATTATTTCTTTTGAATTTATAACCGTTATTAACAATTATTCCAAAGGTGAAGGTCACATCCATCCAAATATAATTTGTGGTATTATTTATTCGAAATTCTGGTTTTTTTTTTCACTTTCCATTTTCGTTTATTACTTTGAAAAATAACATTTATTCTCAAATTGACTCTTTTTAAGAGTTCTAGGAGAAATACCAAAATTACTATATGGTGATATTATTTTGAGACTTTATTGCATTATAAAGGATTTAAGTCACTAACTATTGAGAACCTTGTGGAGCAAACAATTCCTTAAAAACAATATATTCATACTTCAAAGTATCATTCCATTATTTTCAATTACGTTTTCTAATTAAGGAATTGTTTCTGCTATAATAGAGCCAAAGTTGATCAAAGTGATGAATCAAGATATGGTGAAATTGTACCTTCTTTTATGTCAAACCATGATAGAAAATTGGCTAAACAAGAATTAGAATTGATAGAGAAATAATTCATTTTCTTAAGTGTGGTTATTAAGATCAAAATATCAAAAGTCTCAAAAGTCTGCTTCTATGAAATCATAAATACCATTTTAAAATGTGTTAAAATAAGAAACATAATTACAATAGGAAAGGTAATTATAATAGGAAATCTAAATATAATAGAAAACTTAGTTACAACAGGGCACTTAATTATAATAGGAAACGTAAGTATAATAAGAAATCTGGTTACATGAAATTTAATTATAAATATGAAACCTGGTTACAATAGAAAATCTAATTATAATAAGAAATCGAAATATAGCAATTCCAAATGCGCCAATCTTGAGTGTATCGTCCTCACTTGCTAAAAAAAGAATCGCCCTTTACTTAAAAAATATTTTCCACATGATTTTTTAATTTTTTTTATGTAATATGAATTTTGAAATTATTAAAATTAAGTTAAAAAATAATTATTTTTTTATTAAAAAAATAGGTCGAGAAGGGCACCTCGTTACCGCCGGCCCACCCTCGCCAGCGAGGGTGGAGGTGGTCAGTGGGGGTCGCCGGCCCCTGGCCACGTCGATGATAACCCCTACAAGCCAATGGGCAAGAGTCACCGACCTATGGCTAGGGGATGACATTGCCTTCCCTCACGGTGTTTCCTGCCCTCACGGCGACGACAAGTCAAACCGGGACAAAGTTGGCATTGCGGGGATCGAGCCAGTGAGGTTGTTCCCAGAGACATTGAATGCGGTGAGTAAGGTCTGGTTAAGCGGCGGTAACATCCCACTGGAGCGGTTTCCCTCAAGCAGGTCCAGAATGGTGATCTGGGCTCGGATCGGACTGGTGAAGTTGTTGTACCTCAGGTCGAGGACCCAAAGCCGGATGAGGGAGAGGAGGGAGGTGGGGAATGAGTCGGAGAAGTTGTAGTCAAGGAAGAGGGACTTGATGTTGGTGAGGCTAGAGAGGTCGAGGACGGGGTCGGAGAAGGAGTTATTGTGGAGGCTAAGGACACAGAGCTGGTCGAGCCTAGACAAGGTGCCAAGGGTGAGGGAGCCCCGAAGGCTAGAGCTAGGGAGGATGAAGAGACCGACCCGGCCCTGGGCGCACTTCACGCCTTGCCATTTCAAAAGTCGAAGCACTCCTCTCGGTTCGACCCCCGCCGATTGTCCCTATCCTTACCAGTGAGGACACTGATGTTTGCACACTCACATGGTACCCCATATAAGTGGATATGGTTAAATTAATCTAAATTGTCTGCTAAACATTTTTTCCTTGATATAAAAGAAAATGTACCGAAATGGCGTTAGAGGGATCTAGCTTAACAAAGTCCCTGTACCCATAATATTTAATTTATAGGAGTAAAATATATCACCTAATACTTTACTTGAGTTTCTAATCGACCCATCATAAATATATTAGTAGCGACTGCAAATGAAATCAATGAAGAATCTTAATCTAAAATGCGAATTAGTATGGGATTGGGAAAGTTTCAGCTAAGTCAAACTTAATAATTCATTAGTCGAATCCTAAGTGGTACAACTTCGAAAAGGATGCGCCACCAACTAGCCTGCCATTGCAAAACAACCCACCTACAGCTACCGGCAGTCGCCGCCATGACTAACATAGTTGACGACACAAAGGGAAACAATTGAAGCATTCCTTTAAACATTTGATGGTTGTCTACTGGAGGAGAAGAACACGCAGCATTTGGAGAATAACTCAAACCAAAACCGACCACAATCAACAAATAATTTAGAACACTCATAAGAAAGTATGAGCAAGCTGAGTGGAGGGGAAGTCGAGGAACCACCACTTTGGTCCGGGAAGCCTGAAACATAATGGAAATAGGGTGTTCATAGATTGTGAATAAGGGCATCAAACGGGTGGGTCGGGTCGGGTTTGGGTCGAGTCAAATATGGGTTGGACCATATTTAATCCATTTTACCCGTTTTGACCCATATTCATGTAGTATAAATATAATAGCACATATCCGACCCAACCCTGACTCGACCCATACTCGACCCGTATTGTTAAAAAAATATAAAATAATAAAAATTTTATTTTTTAAAAAATAAAATAATTATAATAATAATATTTAAAATGATTTGTTAGTACTACTTAGAATTAATTAGATAACCAATTTATAACCCGTTTAAAACCCATTTAAGACCTATGAGGTTGTTAAGTGACCCATTTTAGACCCAACTAACTTTTTAAGCTAACCCATTTATGACCCATATTATCAAATATATGTTAAAATATGGATCTTTGACCCATTTTGCCACCTCTAATTGTGAAAACGGGACTCACCAAAGATGCCAAGAATCAAGAAGAAAGGTTGGACGAGGGACATCGTCGGTCGACGGTCGACGATCGTGGTGGTAGAGGCAGTTGGTCGAGAACTTGCTTCACTTCCCCTGACTTTTGTCCAAACTCCCCTCTTGATTTCCTTCTTTTCCTTCCTATTTCCCCCCTTTTTTTTCCTTGTTTTTTCTCCCTTTTTCTTTCCCGCTCCTTCCTTTCTAGCTCCCTTTTCGGCCCTATTTTTTTTAATCTTCCCTCCGAGACTGCGTCCTGTAGGTTTTCTCTTCGCCAAACCCCTACCTCTCAACTAGGGGTGTGCATGGTTCGGGTTGGGCCGGTCCCATGCTCAACCTGAGGACCAACCCACACGATGTTGATTCTCAATTTTTGGGACCGTGGACCGACCCCACCCTATCGGTTCGGTCCGATCCTAGGGTCAACCCAGGACCGCTAAAATTTTCATACAATATATTCTATGAAACAACCCATGTCCGATAAAGACATGGTGAATGTGTATTTCATAAACAAAGAAGCCCCGACAAAATCAATAGAGATGGAACACAAGAAGACATGATCATTCAAATAAGGACATACATTTCTTACGAGCTTTCCACTTAAAAATAGTAATATAAATACTGTGTCTTACGGTATTTCATAATAAGTTCAAAAAAATTATGAAACAACAAAATATTCTTCTACATGTCGATCTAGATACTTCTGAAATTTTCATGTGTTTCCTGTGGAATAACATATCATAGTTCGTGGTTATGGAAACCATATACAAGTATGTCCATATAGATCTGTGGTGCATATGCATATCTCCCCCAATAGTCCTCTAAAAGGCGTGCCTAAAGGTGCTAAAGAAAGATGACAATAAGAAAAATAGATTGCTATAGGAGTAAAAGATACTAGGATGCATACCGAGGCAAGAAAAGAAAGAATACTAAGTTATTTATAACTGTCTAGCATACATGCTTCTTTTCTTCTTTTCTGATTGCGTTTAGATATATTATAAGTGGATGTGTGTTGTCTGGCAAACAAAGAAGAGATACCCAAGTCAATAATTCCTTCACATTCGAGGATAGAAAGTTAATACGGAAGAACAGAGAAGGAGAAGGGGAATGTGTGGGTTGGGCTGGAAATTGTTGGCCCATGAACTATTTTCTTGATTTGGGTTGAAACATATAAAAATCAACTTGTAAAAAAAATTAACAAAATTTATTATTTTTGTGTAATATATTATCGGGTTGGTCCGGGTTGGACCAACCTGACACCTTAGGACCGAGGACCAACCCGTACAGTACTGAGTTAGAGATTTTAGAACCGAGGATCAACCCGTTCGTCTTAAAACCCGATTAGGACCGGTCGGGTTGGGCCAGTCCTGGACCGGTCCAGGGTCGACCCTGGATTGTTGCACACCCCTACTCTCAACTCCCTTGTTCTTTTTTCCCTTTTCTTTTCTAGTTCCTTCCCTTTTCCCGATCTTTTATTTTCAGTTTTGTCCCGAAGCTCTCTGCCTCCTCTTGTCCGATCCATCACCTCTCTCTCTTCGCTTATGTCAAGGTGTGTGGATTGCGTGCTTCATGGCCGGCCATGTGCCGTAAGTGAGGGAAGAGATGAAGAGATCCAGTGAGGGCTCAAGGCCAGTCAGGGTGTGGGCTAGGTTGATCCGGCCCGATTGGCCATTTTTAATTAAATTTTATTTTTTAAAGAAATTTTGAATTTTAACTAATAATGATTTTCTTTAAAATAACTTAACGGGTCGACAAAATTAGGTATTAATAGTTTTTTCCTCAATTTAGCCATTTTTATGAATACTCTCTCTCTCTCCATCACACTCTCTCTTGGCCGGAGCTCTCATCGCCGTCACTGGCCAGTTGCCCGTCTTTCCCTCAACAAGCCATCGACTCACCGACGCTCCTGACACTGTCCTGCTGGTAGTCGTTATGACTCAGAATTCTAGTCAGCGATTCACCGAAGCGGCCAGCTTTCTTCACGGATTCTGAATCGATTTCCACAACTGTGGCTTGTCCAGCAGATTCTGGCTATCGCACGGCCAATGGTGGTGTTTCCTTGGTGGCATTCCATTGTGACGTCACTCTTCGACCTGTCCTCGACATTCACGAGGCCGGCAATTGCTGAGATCATCACTGATTATTGGATTTTGGCCGAACATTTTTCTTCTCTCATTTGAAGCTTGTTAGTCTGAGAATCTCACTATTTCATTGGCTGATTCAGTCAAAAGTTGAGCATCCGTAATCAACTCCGTGGTGTCCTCAAAGTTTATCATTGCCGGAGGCCCTTCGGAAAAGCCGGATCGCTCAAATCGATTTTAAAGTCCATATAGTCAAGGTGAATTCGTTAAATTTCTCAAGTCTTCCGAAAGCATGTTCTGGCCTTACCTTACTTAAATTACTCAGCATGTTTGGATGTTGTATATATGTCGAGACAGTGTATATAAGAAGAAAGGATGTTTTGGATTGATTAGACAATAAATTCAATGCATGTGTTTGGATGTATGCCGAGGATTAGATGAATGTTCAGGTTGAATAGTTCTGAAAAATTGCTTGAATGCGATTAATATTATAATAAGGGTTGAAGATTGTCTGAAATGTTGGAAAATTGGTTGGAGATGTTCAAATTTGCTTGATTGTTTGTGATTAGTAATTTGAAGTTTCAAACAGTCTTGCTGGAGAATCCGAGTCTGACTGGACCTAACCGAGTTCTTAGATTTCTTAATTTTTATGTTCAGATTTAATAAATGTTCTTCATCAAAGTCGTAACTGAATCTTCAAGCTTTCCAATCGTATAAATTTCATAAAAATATAATGCCATTGGATCGGTCCAATGCTCGCTCCCAAAGGACAATCAATTCCGCTATTTGATTTGTTTTTCTTGTTCCCACGTGGACCGATTTTGTTTTACAAATTAAAAGTAGTTCGAGTCACTATTCGTAAAAATTCGAAACTGAAAATTTGTTCATTTCTATCTAATTGAGTACACTGGAAAATTCTAAGACATGAAAGTTGCTAGTAACGCACTGAAATAACTTTATGTTAAATTTTGTGAAATTTTGTATTTTTTTTAAGATTTTTCTGTATTTTCAAATTCCCGGGTCAAAACCGAGTCTGATTATGGACACCGCGTAATTTTTGGTAGAATATGGGTTAATGGATTTAGAACTGCATCTGGTGATCTGAATAAAAAAATATATATAGACAAAATAATCTTTTCTAATGATGCCTGGCTCGCTCCCATTGGACTTCATTTAGTATGTCAAATCGATTCAAACAAAAAGTGTCAGAATTGCCCTAAAGTGAACAACCGACCCGATTCGGTTCACTTATTGATTGTTGGTTGTTTCAAGGTCAATTGGCCTAAATGCATGTCTAATGGTACTTAGCATGTGATTGCTAGATGAATGCTTAGGTTCTCGATGTATGTCTCAGTGAGTGGAATTACTGGCTCACGTAGCACTAATTAGGGATTAATGTAATTTGTCTACCGCTCTGTGAATACAAGTGGAGGCTGATTTTTACTAATCATAATTAATTAACTCTAATTGCTTAGGAGGTGGCCTGGGTTTATCGAAATGCATGCACAAATCAAAGCTGATCCCGTGGCATTCGAATGCCAACTTGGTAAACGTTGCTCATGAATTGTTTTAATTGACTGCATATTGGGTGAATGAATAAATGGATGGCAAAGCGACACCCATGAGTGGTGGTCGAAAGTGGCATCCGAGGAAGAGGTGACCAGTAGTCCAGTTTTTTACATACGAAATCCGATGTCATAGGGGTAGACCGATTTCCAAGTTAGTGTTAAATGTTGTAACAGTTTAGATTAATCTTAATTAGATTATTTCTGATTTTTGTAGGAAAATTAGCATAGGCTTGCTTGATAAAACCCATTGAGACTTAGCCTCACATTTTTAAATGAATGATTAGTGTAGTTTAGCTTAGACTACATTTTAATTAAGTCATTAGGTTTAGAGTCACCTTAATTTATTATGGCAAAGCTTCCGAGGGATCATATCTCAGGGCTCAATAACAAAATCATGTTTGTTCTTTGCCCAACTTAGTATGGGGTTTCCATTTGACCCCTAATATTATTCTTTGCCCCACTCATATCGAATTTCTTTTCTCACACTTAGATATTTTCAATTCATTGGATGTTTACTTGCTGCATCGTTTTTCAATATACTGTTTGTTAATTTCTTTTCTAAATTAGATTGTGGCTAGTCTAGATTTTAGAGAGAACAATTCTTAATAAACATTTGCACAAACACGTAGAGATTTTGATACCATTAGAATTTCAATTGACATAATCAAGAATGCATGATCACTTAGATAACTCTTTTCTAATTTAGCGGTAATCAAGAGGACATTAGTAGAAATATTATTATAAGCAAGTCCCAAAACTTAGAATATGTGATTGTGTAGAAATCGAGACATCTCTCTCCTATCTTGATTGGGTTCTTGCTTACCCTTAATAATAATTAGTGGCAATGCCTGGAAAATATCTAAGTTGCTAAAAAATTTAAAATGGAATCTTATGTCATGCAAGGTATGAACTTAAGAGAATCCATATTCTTGATTGACGAACCTTCTCTCTAACGGTTGAAAACATTATGTGTTCGAGATGTCTTTGTAATGAACCATTAGGATCATTTCTTGAGCAATTATGTCTAAATCTATCTTCGAGGGTGGCATGTTGGAGGTAAGTTGTGACAACCCCATTAACTCTTGGACCATGATTTCTTTTGACAAACAAAAGATGAAAAACTCTACAGCATAAGTTGTTCGCAGTTCGAGTCAAGTGTCTCCAGAGCAAGCTCTTCCAATGCAAGAGATGCAAGAGATGAAAGGCTATCGAGTACAAGAGGAGGTTGAAGCCTCAATGCAAAATTGAAATCTTCAAGCAATATGGAGGAAGACTTTCTTAAGAGTAAGAGCAATTAAAGGAAGTTAACCCTAATTGCTCCAGTTTTTATCCAAATTTAAGCTCTAATAAGACGTTGTTTGGGCTGTAATTCAAATTATCTTCGAAAGACGTCTTCTTTGATATGAAATGGGGGAAAAGTAGAGCAATAATGTAAAAATGCCCCATCACTTAGGTCTATTTTGGATAGGAGTTAATGGAGGTAAATATGAGACTCGGCTAGAAGTTGATTCTTTCTTATGAGGAAAAAAAACACAAGTTGACGATCGAACTAACCTAAAATTCATTGTTTTTTATAAGACAAAAAGAAAACGTTAAGGGTCAAATTGGGACTAGACAAAAAGTTTGGTTGTTTTTAATAAGACACAGACAAAGTTCAAAAATAGAATTGAGATTGGACTAAAAGTTAGGGGTTTTTTATGTGAAGAAAAAAGTTCATGATAGGAAAGAAATTGGAGATAAAGTAAAGGGTATTTTTAGAACATTACGCCATCAATTGGAGTAGCTAACTTTTTTAAATAAAATGAGATACTTTATTTGCCATGTAAGAAAAAGAAAAACAAAGGGCTAACGATCTTTTCTTTTTATTAGAATTCAATAGCCTGGCCTTTTCTTTGGAGAATGGACCAGGACAGAGAGAGAAGATGAGAGCAGAAGACTTCGATTCAACAATTTTGAAAGGCTTTCTTTCCCGGAAGCCAATCAATCAATCAGAAAACTGGTCTCCGATCAGGAGGATGCGAAATTATGATGATACATATATTTCTTTTATCTTGACCGGTCAAATTCATTAACTCAATTAATAATGAATACAAACATAGAATAGAGATTTATGTGGGTCAGACATCATCGAACTTTACATGTCCAATCTAATATGGTAAATGTGATCTGCACTTCCATTCATTACTGATGTCGACAATAATATTATTAAAAGACTCCATCATATAATGCTCGACCTACAAAAAGTCATGTATCCAATCGCGAAAAAACTACCCCTAAACGAAACACAAATTTTAGGCGACTCTTTCCTCATTGTTAACCTCCTCTGTTTTCTAATTCTAATGGCTTCTTCTTCCAAGCGCAGTATGAGTACCCAGGTGTTCGTGTGTTTCAGAGCCAGCGACGTCCAATACGGCTTCCTTTCACATCTCCACGCAGCTCTAGATCAGTCAGGAATATTCACTTACAAAGACCTTGAAAATTTGAGAAAGCGAAGGGACACTACCGCTCTTTTCAACGTGATCGATGAGTCGCACATCGCGATCATCATTTTCTCTGAGGACTTCGCTTCCTCGTCATGGTGTTTGCATGAGCTGGCGAGAATCATGGACTTGAAGGACGAGAAGGACCTGCTTGTGCTTCCGGTGTTCTTCAAGGTGGAAAAGAGTGATGTGAGACTCCAGACAGAGAGATATCAGAAAAGTATACAGGATCATATGCTCAAAGGGAGGGATTCAGACACGCTGGCTAGATGGCAGAGAGCTCTACAGGGAGCCGGTTCCTTGAGTGGGTGGCACTTAAATGATGGGTAAGCAGTAATTTTGCCTCTAACTGTAATTCTATCTCTGACACCAGCACACTCTCATCAGACACTTACACGGCACAGAGCACACTTACGCGGCACACGAAACAGCGAGCGTTCGTCCTCTCCAAGCCTCCGCCGATCCTCGACCCGCCGCCGCCCGAGTGCTCACGTCCCCACGCCGCCCCAGCCGCATCACACCAGCCCCCTTCCGTCTATGCCCAGATCTGCGGCCGCTAAGCTCCGGCGATGGTCGCCTGAGGCTGGCTACGACGGCTGAGACTGGCCTCTGTCCTGGACACAGGACAAAAGCGGAGAATGGGAGGCGCGACGCCGGCTAGGGGCGGACGCTTAGGTTTGTGTTTTAGGGTAAAGTGAGGAGCGGCCAACGGTGGGCCTGGGCCCCAAGCCCTGGCTAGCCCAGGCTCTTTTACATAGTTATGATTGAGAACGATTCCATCTCGTGTTTCACCACCTGTAGGTAACTTTGCTTGTCATTGTCACTTGACAAGACACATGGCGTAACTGTTGGAGGTGGTCCATATTTGACTAATTTTAGCTTTGGTTATTGATTTGTCATATGTCTTGAAATACAAATTGAAAAAATATTTTTTTATTTGAAAAATAAAACCTCGTGATACTTATAACATCAACTTAATTTGAAAATTTTTGTTTATGTTGCTTTCAAATAAGAAAAAAAGACGAAAATAAATATCAGAAACATACTTTTAATTAGTGTATATGTTGTTTAGAGTGTAAGAAATATTACTCGTTATCGATGATATACATAATGCAAGTTATTGTGATTATAAATCATAATATCAAACAATATATAAGTACCTAGACCATACAAATAAGTCATGAATAAACTGCTCCTAATTCGAAAAACAGATGATTACATAATGTGATTTAACTTCATTAGGTATTAGCTTAATTGAATTATTACAATGAAATTAGTTAAAGAACAATTAAAAAGAAACATATATGAGTGAGAACAGAAATCTAGCAAAATTTAAAAAATATACACTTTTTAAGTTATTTCTAACTTCGCTTTATTTAGCAATGATAATAAAAATATTAAAGAAAAAGCTAAAAAGTAATGCTTATAAAAGCAAAATAGTAATATAAAATTAATAAAAAATATTTCCAACATAAAGTTAGCATAATATAAAGTGACCTGCTATATTAATTGATAAAATTATACTTAATTTACTCCATTCAATTATTTGATATAAATGACAATTATAGCTAACTTACTTATAGTTAGGTTGCATTCGTATTTCTCGGTCCTTTGAAAATAAACTCGAAATAAAATTGGTGATAGATGTTTTAAGATAATGAGTTATGTAATATACAGTTCTGTTTTGAAATATGTTAACAAAAAGAAAAAGAAAAAACTTGATGATCCTTATGATTAATGTACAATATGAGATAACTCTTATCACTACCCAATTTGAATATGTGGGAAAGAGTTGAATAACATGCGTATATAAGAAAATGTTTCCACAAGTAAATGATGTTAAACGATGATTAGACAACCTATACATCACATGATAGCCCATATTTGGCGTATAATGATATCAAAGAGTTATAAAAAAAGATATGCATCGTTGCATACTTAGACCAGTATTAGAAAATCAATAATTTTTTTAGCAAACATGAAAACCAAAAGGAGACGGAAAAAAAAACATTTTTCATATATTACAAAGCTTCTCATATGGCATTAAAAATATGACTAAATGCATAATTGGTTAAGATACTCATTATTAAGTACATCCAGAGAACCTAATGTAAAATAAACTTAACGACCGCTACTTTAAATTTTTGAATTGCTCAAATATGATTAATTAACTACCAAAGATAATTACTATCACTTTATAATTCATGAAGATAATTTCTATCACATTATAATTGGTGAGAACTAACATTGAATTAAGAATTACAATAAGGTTTATAATGATCTTTAGGAGGAGTTTTAATGTAACATTTCTTGCCGCAATTCTGGAAGAAATATTTACAATTAAGTATGTTTACGAATACATAAGATTAAAGCATCAGTAAAAATGTTATACATCACCGCAAAAAGCTAACAGCACATATTTTACGTTTATGTGGATATAAAATGATAGAAATGGATACAAGCAATCAACAAGAAGAAGTTACTAGTGATATCAAAAAGCTTCTAAAAGGAAAATATGTGCCCATTGCTCACTGCTCAGGTGTTGCTTCGCCGGGAAAAATGCGACAAACAAATATTAGATGGGAATCTAATCTATCTATCTGCATTTGGTAGGGTTAAGCCCAAGTAAAGAATATCTTGTTGGCTTGTTCGGACAAAAATAACTGAAGTTCAAAGTAGACTATCCAATTCATAGTCCAAGCTAATACTACTTCCCATGCTTTATCGCATCTCCATACTATAAAATTCACCTTCGAACTTCCTTGTATTGGACTTATATAAAATTCAATTTGCATCTCATCATTTCAAATTCGAGATATATTTCCACATTCCTCCCCACTTAGGCTTTGAGCGTTTGATCTAACAGTCATAGTTGCCAAATGGTTCACCCCAGTACCCATTTCTGAATGAAATTATACTTTTTGAGTAGGTCCGTGGCCCTCTAACTTTTTGACTCAATTCAAAAGACTCGTATGAACTTCAACTGTCTTTTCAAGCGATCAGTTTATCCTTTTGGTAAGTCTTTCACATTATTCATTCTCCCAATCATTCGCTGGATGGTGCCAAGACGTTTTCCCTTTCCCTCTAGTATACGTAAATGAGAATAAGAACTCGGAAATGAAATTCCTTATCCATGGTTTTCTCTTTAATAGCCTTTGTGGTTCCCTGTGAAGGGTTAACCAGTTTCATTGAATTCGCCCGCTTTTTTCCTTTCTTGGATAATTGGCTACATTAACTCGGTTGTTTGCCGGGCCTCAGTCGAAGGTAATGATAACTATACATAGACTTTGCATAGTCCTTCCTTCTTTGCTTCTTTTAAGGCTTCGTTCATTTCACGAAAAATATTCTTCCGAAAAATATTTTTCGAAAATTGTGGTGTTCGGGGGCGAAAAACAAGATAGTCAAGGAAAATATTTTTCACAAATTGAATAAATACCTTCAAAAGTGAGGAAAATATTTTCCATTTTTTTTAAAGTGGAAAACATTTTCCCTCTTTTTTGCTTACCTTTAAATATCATAGTCTCTAATAGTGTTTCTTGAACTCACTCAAGGCCGGTGAGTCAGCAACTTTTGACAAACGAACACCGGAAAATATTATCATTTTCCAGGAAAATGATTTCCTGAAAAATATTTTTCAAATCAAGATATTTTCCGTGAAATAAACGGAGCCTAAGTAATACTTCGTTTTCTCTTTATGCATGCTTAATAGATGTCTCGTGCTTCTCATTAATTTGATGAGTAAAATAAGTGGTCCGGTGACAACTCTGTATTTCTTTCCACATTAGCTCCATCACGGCCTAAGGGAGCGGCAAAATGAAATTGCCTCTTGAAATTGGTGCTTGTGTCCTCTTTCATGATCATCTTTATGATCTGCTCTTCTTAAACTGCATTGTTATTGCTTATCCATGTCTCTGTCGTTTGTCATGTCAGATGTGAGGCCACATTAATTAAAAGCATCATCGAATATATCTCTGAATGGAATATGTTCGATGTGTTCCTAAGCTTTATGGGTGATGATGTCCGTGATAACTTCGTTAAGAGACTGAACGAGGCCTTGGTCCAGAAGCACCAAAAAACTTTCATAGACAGCGAGAACTTACCGATGGGCCAGGATTTCCCAACGGCACTGAAGGATGCCATTAAACGATCTTGCATTTGTGTGGTGGTTTTCTCAGAAAACTACGCTGAATCTTGGTGGTGTCTGAAGGAGTTGGTGCAGATCCTAAAGGGGAAGAACCAAAGAAAACAGCGAATGCTGCCAATATTTTATCAGGTGGAATCCGGGGAAGTGAGGGAACAGAAACAGAGTTATGGCAAAGCATTGGCCAAGCATGAGATCAAGTTTGGGAAGCGCTCGGTCAAGAAATGGGGAAAGGCTCTCTCTGAAGCTGCCGGTATGGAAGGATTCCATGTGTGTGATAGGTAAGATTTTAAACTCTTTTACCGTATCCTATCGGTAATAAATTCTACTGCCTAGTGTTGAGACTTGAGTTGCTTAGTGCCCAAGGAAAGGTACCAGCAATCGACCAAGTCAACCTACCCTACGACATCGATTTCTGCCTTGTTTCTGTTGGGTAAAAGTAAAGGGAAACTGTATTGCAGTATTGTTCTCTTATCAGTCCTCACATATGCTTCAAGTGGGAAAGAGAACTTGAAATTCGAAAGCGGCGCTGTTAAGTCTAGTCCAATGCATCCTTTTAGAAGCTTTTGGCATTCCATGCATAAAATATGTCAATCCAATCTCATGATCAACATTCAACAGCACCAATATTTCCATTATCCTGTAGTAAAGTTTACAGTGAAGTCGTTACTGTGAACCGAAGAACATACATTGAAACTTCAATTTCGTTGCTCTGCTCGATGGGCATATGCTTTGCTCATTCTCCAATTTGAAGCGACCAGTTTATTTCTTTGGGCAGTCCAATAAATTTTATTGGTACGAAAGCCAATTTTGACTAGAAAAGACTGAACTGAATCAGAAAATTTTGGCCCAGTGAATATGCTTCTCTTACCGTGCTGTTCAGTTCTTGCCAGTTGATAACTATATTTTATGATTATCCATATCTCTCTTGCTCTTTTTTCTCGACAGGAATGAAGATAATTGGATCAGCCGCATTGTTGAAGACATAGTGAAAATTACGGTAGAGATCCGTAAAAGCCGGGATGAAGGCATCCATTAAACCTGCGATGAGCTCGCAATGTCAGTTTGGTCAGACAGAACAGCAATTTCAATATACAGATTAAAGTGTCCCGTTGCTCCTTAAGCCAAAGGTCACAAATCCGTTGGAAGTTGTCTTTCAGCGTACAAGATTTTTAGCTGTTTAAAACAGTTGTCGAAACTTGAGAATTGACATTGAGATGGAAAGACGCTGCGAATTTATGTAAGTGATGTCTAATTAATGTTGAAGTAGGTGCGGGAATGGAGCTCTGTGATCGTGTGGTCAACCATAGAGCTCCATTCTATCTACTTATAATTTTTTTTTTCCCTCAGTGAAGATTTTGTTAATGGCACAAAAACAGGTGAGCAACCCAGATAAGATTCCTCTTCCTTTTGAGCGAGAGCTTCTTCTTCACCGACATTAGCAATATCGACGACTCTTCCTTTTGAGTCGTCACCATGATTCACATGTCCTCCATCCAGATAAGATGGCAACGGAATGGTTAAAGAGACTCCATTTCTCTCTCTCTTTTTTTTCCCTTTTTGGCTCGATTAACTCCCGAAAACAAAAGATTACCTCCCAATAAGTACTTCTTATCATATGAAATAGAAAAAAGGATATCGATAAAATTTCTATTTCTCGTGAATTCAAACATTGCTTTTGTCCATCACCGTGTTTCAATTCAAGCAAAATCATTGTAGGATGATATGGGACGTTCCACTTTGGTTAGAGTTGGATGACTAACACAACATCATTCATGGACTAGTTTGATCATGTACAAGAAGTTTAGGAACAATATTGAACAAATTGAAAATTCAAAAATCAAATTACATATTTAACCAAAATTCAAAAACCATTTATATCATTTTATCTTTCATCTACTTAGCACTCTAAAAGTTCTTCTATAGGATCGAATACCATTCCTTCCCTTGATTGTTACGACATTTTCTTCATCAATTTGATTTCCTGTTGGTTCATCACTACTGGCTTCTGTTCTGCATCCTTTCATCATTAGTCATCGTTATGCACTTCTAGTGTTGACGTGAGTTCTTGTGGCGCTTGCCAAAATCGTAGGGGGAATGTTGATACATTGAAGATTAGAAGTTGACGATTTTACTAATTAAGAATATGATGCGAGGGTAGTTTATTTGTGTAATGTAAACCAAAGCCATAGCTAACCTATTAAAAAGAACTCGTACTTTTTACTGAATTCGAGAGCCCATCGTGCACGAACCTATATGCAGATCAAAGGATATAATGATAACATTATTGATTATGGATTGATTTCTAGTGGGACCCTAGTTGTGAGATTGCTTCTTTTGGTATGTAATTATGAATCGACATTTTACTTTTTTTCCCTAATCTTATAGAAAACGAATTTTGACGTTTTATGTAAAATGATCGAAGCTTTGAAAGATCCTTTTATCGAGATGATATTTACATCTAATTTCCCTGTATGCTTTGAATCATTTTAAATTTTAGAAAATAAAAAAAAAGAAGTTACTTCTCGGTTTTTGGTAAACCACAAAACAAAGGTTTTGACTTTAAGATGAATGGAAAATAACTTCTAATCCATTTGCCATAATCAAAGGAAAAAGTCCAAAAAAAAAACTTAAAGAAAATCAATTATGACATATTTATTTTATTTTTATGATATAAAAAGCACAATACGTAAATTATTATGACACATTTACCTTAATGGTGGAAGCAAAGAGCAGTGGAAGAGCGCATTCAACAGACTTGCAGGGAATCCGAATGAATCGACCAATGATGTCCTGAAGATGAGCTTTGAGGCTCTAGATGATGAAACAGAAGGAAGTTTTTCTCGATATTGGTTCTTTCTTGGTGGGGAAGGATCAAGATTTCTTCAACATTGTTCTTGATGCATGGGGCTCCCAACCAATCATTGACGTGCAATTGCTACTTGAGAGGTCTATGATAGACATTGAAGATATGATGATTCAAATGCATGACTTGCTTCAACTAATAGCCAAACATAATCGTCTATCAAGAATGCCCTCAGGAGATTGTTGTACGATGATATTCGTGAAGTATTGGGATCGGATACGCTAACTACAATGTGTGCAAACTGCAAACGATGTGAACTTCCAACATGATGTTACTCTATAATGAAACAGTGAAATCGGTTATAGACATTATGGGGTTCAATTTTTTTTGATAATCTTGGACTGCTATGTTTCTCTTTGACAGGAACCGGCTGCAATCAAATCAATCGGACTGTGGGAGCTTAATCCAGAAGAAGATTTTGTGCACGAGTCCTCCTCCTTCCGACATTTCGCAATGCATGCTTTCCCAATGTCACCGAGCAATGTCTGGCTCCGGAGTTGAGGTGGCTTTGAATTGGGGAGTGAATTCAAATGGGCCGACGGGAAACTAGCTATTGTATTATCATTTGTCATATTTGGCTGAATCTTAGAAACTTGGTATATGTCAATTTTGGTGAGAGCAAGTTTCTCAAGAAGATTGCCTACCTTTTAATTGTCCCAATGGTTGAAAGTTTGACACTACAGACGCTCTCATGATGTACATTCTTTAATTTCTTAATCTAAAAAAAGTTAAATCTGTCATCATTTAGAAAATAATCTGAAACATATCCCCACGGCATTTCACCTCACTCTCTTTGAATTTCCATTTTTTTTTTGTTAGCATAATAGTGAAGAAGACAGCAACTATGATACCCATCGACCATCGACTAGATCTATATAATATCTTTATTTATTACGAGAAAATTCGCAAGAAAGATGTGAATTCTTAATTTATGGAATATATATGAATCTAAAAGTAAGTAAAATACCGAGCCAAAACGGAATTTTTCCAAACCCTTAGCCAAGAAAAATAATAAAAAAATGTAAATTTGAATCAGAACCCCAAGTCATATCTTAAAAAGAACATTCTTTTATAAATTACAGAATTTTAGACTGAATTTACCAACCATCATGTTAGATGACCTATACTTATATGAGTGGCTCATCACTTCTCCTTCAATTAAATCACCAACCAGTTTTGGTTGCTATCATATGAGATTTTGAGTTACTTATCTACAATGCCAACAATTATTCTATTGACTTAGGTCCCGTTTATTTTATAGAAAATAATTGTTAAGAAAATATTATCAAAATTTTTGGACATTCGTTTCACAGAAAATAAAATAGTCAATGAGTGGAAAAAATATTGTCCGTTTTTTTAAAAGGAGAAAACTTTTTCCATATTTTTCGTTTATATTTAAATATTACGGCCTCTAATAGTATATCTCGATCTCGCTCCAGACCGGCGAGCCGGCGGCCTTTGTTAAACGAATACCTTGAAATATTTTTATTTTTCAAAAAAATGATTTCTTGAAAAACATTTAGCCTTAATATACATTTCTCTTGCTTGCAATTTTTTTTTTTGAATTTATCAAACACTTTATAAAAGTCACCAACCTTTTTTTGTTTGGTCAAGAGAAAAAGAAAAAGAGACGATGCTTTTCCCGACACTCTACGATGAACGATGTTTCTCAGTCAACAATAGCATCGATTTCTCGGCCAACTCGCCGATGAACTCCAGACGAAGCCACCCATGCCGATGCTCCCATGGCGATGAAGCATCGGTCGTTGCTCCACACGAATCCGAACAAATCTTACATGTCATCATCTTCTTCTTCTTCCGAAGCAAAATGACCGTTCGATGTCTTCCTCAGCTTCAGAGGCGAGGACGTCCGCCACGGCTTCCTCGCTCTCCTGCACAGGGCTCTGAGTCACGGCGGCATCAACGCCTACGTCGACAGCGAGGACTTGTGACCCGGGGACGAGATCTCTCCGGCGCTCAAGAAGGCTATCGAGGAGTCGCGGATCGCCGTGCTCGTCTTCTCCGAGGACTACGCTTCGTCTCGGTGGTGCTTGGACGAGCTGATGAAAGTAATGGAGTGTAAGAGGCTCAAGTGACAGCTGGTGTTGCCCGTGTTCTACAGAGTGGAGCCGAGGGAGATCCGATGGCATAGAAAGAGAGAGCTATGGCAAGGCATTGGCCAGGCACGAGGAGAAGTTGGGAAAGGATTCTGAGAGGGTGAAGAACTGAAGGCAAGCCCTAATTGAAGCCGCCAATTTGTCCGGTTGGCATTATGTCGATGGGTAATCGCAGTATTCCTGTTGGGCCCTGTAAAAGAATATTGCATTCTCTAATCTTATTCATACACGATGGCATCGATCAGTGCGTAAGAGTGACGTTTTGAATGTTACGGAGTGATTGTATATTTCCATTTATTCGCGTTCTTTTTGCTGCTTATTTTGGCAGAGATGAGATCAAGTTCATCGAGAGCATTGTCAGAAAGATCTCGACTATAGTAGGACGAGTACCCTTGGGTGTTGCCAAGTATCCTGTTGGTGTAGATCGCCGGGTAGAAGAAGTAAAATCATTGTTAAGTACAGGCTCGGACGGTGTTTGGATGGTAGGAATATGGGGACCTGGAGGTATAGGGAAGACCACTATTGCTAAAGCTGTTTATAACACTATTGCTAGTCAGTTTGATGGTTGCAGCTATCTTGCAAATGTTTAGAGAAACTTACAGTAAACCTGATGCCCTAGTTCATTTGCAGAAAACACTGTTATCCGAGATATTGTGGAAAGAAAATTTAGTGGTCTTCAGTGTGGATGGAGGCATTAATCTGATACGAGATAGACTTTGCTGCAGGAAGATTCTTCTTGTGCTTGATGCTGTGGATCACGGGGACCAGTTAAATGCATTAGCTGGAGAACGTGAATGGTTTGGAAAAGGGAGCAGGATCATCATTACGACAAGAGATTAACATTTACTAACTTCTCATGTGATAAATGACGTATATGAAGTCAAACCATTAGATCGAGGTGAAGCTTTTAAACTTCTGAGTTTATATGTTTTTCCAGAAAACCTGACGGAAGACATACGCAGGGATCTCATATATAAAATTTTGGGCTATGCTAATGGCCTTCCCTTAGCGATTGGGGTCTTGGGTCCCTTGTTATGTGGTAGAAGCAGAGGGGAATGGGAGAGTACATTGGGTAAACTTGCTGAAAGTCCTAATAAAGATATAAACAGTGTTCTGAAGATAAGTTTTGATGCACTGGAGGACAATGAGAGGGACATTTTTCTTCACATAGCTTGCTTCTTTAAGGGGAGGGATAGAGATTATGTAATCAGAGTTCTTGATGGTAGTGGTTTAAAGACATTAATTGGGATTCAGGCTCTAATAGAGAGATCCTTAGTAACAACCGAGAAAGAGAGAACAGTACAAATGCACAACTTGATTCAGCTGATGGGTCAGGATATCGTTAAAGATGAGTGTCCGGACGACCCTGGGAAACGGAGTAGATTATGGTCCTATGATGATGTGAAGTACTGTCAGAGGATATGGTGAGAGCTTCTCTTGGAACTGTTGATAAGTCTTATCTTCTTTAATTTACACGTTATTACCTAATTGGGGTTCGTTGTTATTGATTATTAATTTTTTCCTTGGCAGGGAACCAATGCTATTGAAGACATAGTGCTGGACTTGCCAACACAAGAAGTGCTAGCCATCAGTCCCAGTGCTTTCACACACATGAGGAGATTGAAATTGCTCATAATTCTGAATGCACAGATTAGCAGAGGTCCCGTTTGTCTTCCTAATGATTTAAGGTGGCTTGAATGGCCTGGATGTCCTTTATCCACTTTGAAGTTTAGTGCTGGTCGAAAAAAACTTGTTTGCTTTGATGTAGGAATTGGGAGGGAACTTAAAGGTACATAATAAATGCTTTAGTTGACAGGTTTTCATTTTCAGTGCATATAAATTGAATTTATCATAATCTTGTTTGGCTGTTCTTCTTAATTTGCAGCAATATGGGAATTTGAAGTGTCTTAATTTCACTCACTGTAAGTTGCTGATTTGTGTTCCTGACCTCTCAGAGGTATCGAATTTAGAGATATTCAACTTAAGTAGGTGCTTGCAATTCAAGGAGCTTCTAAGCTCTTTGTAAGTTACTAATATTCATTTGAGTGGTTTACCAATTCCTCACGGGTTAGGTTACCATCTCGCATTAGTTTTTCTAACTCTTATTTGATTCAGTTACCAAAGTTTATATAATTGTTTCAAAAGCGCTTACTGATTTAATACTTCACCAACACTTGTATGCAGATGTTATCAGCATGTTTAAGTTACCAACTTTTACAAAAGTTACCAATTTTTTTAAGTCCATTTACCAATGTTTATTTGGTTGTAAAATGTTCCCAAGCAAACGTGCTGAATTATGTGAATCGTATCAACTTTTGAAACAATCAAATCAAAGTTGGGTAAGTGACTCAAATAAGAGTGTTTCACTTAAACACCACAAACAAATGATGGTAAAACGTTGTAGTGGTGTTGGTAATATTCAATAGAATTGGTCATTTGGTATAAAAATAAAATGTCATCATGCCAGTGGGCTTTCCATATTGACATTGGTAAACTATTAAACTGCGGGCACTTCTCAAACGATCAAATAGATGCTGGTACTTAACCCAAATAATAGTTGATAATTTCGGATATGATTTGTTTGCCTTTTCCAGTTGGTAAGTTGCCACAAATGTCAGTAAATCATTGGAATGGTTCGCACTTTTGAAACAATCAAATATAATTAACTCAAATAAGTATTCAGTGGATGTGCACCATAGGGTTTTAATAAATTGCACATGAGATCCATTAGATCAAGATGTCAAAGTCTATCAATGCATCTACACTGTACATATATGTATACAAATGCAATGTATAGTTGTAGTGGTTGTATTTATGATGATATAGTAAATTCATGCCACAAATTAGTTGGCAAAGGATTGACCATGGCTCATGCCCCCCCATTTGAGGTTACGCTCTCTCTCTCTCTCTTTCTCTCTCTCTCAATTACAAAGTATTGTTTCTGCACTTGTATGTAGTGGAAGTGGCCACACCACTCTAGTACCGTGTAATTATGAGCATTATTCTTTCTTTTTTTTCTATCTTTGGCCAGTTACAATGATTACTTACATATTTTAAAAGGGAGAAGGAGTGCTCTATATGCACCATAAGGTGAAGTGAATTCTGATCACCTGTGCCTTGAATCATGATCAAGTGATCTTTGTAAAAAGTCATAGCCGGACTTTGAATTGAATGTTTATCTCAATTTTGTTTTGTCTGTCTGGAATGTCTATCCAACTTGGATGAATTGTTCTTGCAGGGCTTTGAAAATGTGAAGTTCATTAACTTGAGTGAATGCCAGTCGCTGGTATGTATGCCAGACCTCTCTTGTACTCCAAATCTCGAGACATTGGATCTCCATGGGTGCAAAAATTTGGAGCGTGCCCACGAATCAGTTGCGTATCACCACAAGTTATGGTTTTTGAAGTTACATGGGTGCTCTAAATTGGAAAGGTTCCGTGATATTCCGAATAAAAGCAAAGGCTTGCGTGAACTTTGGTTAGGAGGGACTTTTATTAAGGAACTTCCTACTTCCATAGGTAATCTTGTCTCTTTGGACATAGTGGATTTAGAGAATTGCAAGAAACTGACAATCCTTCCGTCTAGCATTTACAGGTTGCAAAATCTTGAATGGTTATTTCTCAAAGGCTGCTCAAAACTAATAAATTTTCCAAAGGAGGAGGATTCAAGTGATCCCCATAAAAAGATAGGGTTTCAAAAGTTGCGGCATTTATACCTTAGTGGATGCAATCTATCAGAAGTAGAGTTCCTGGAGAATTTTTCCTGTTTTCCCCGCTTACAAGATTTGAATTTGTCAGGAAACACTTTTACTAACCTTCCTGCATGCGAGAAACTATATTACTTGGACAGTTTGAATGTTTCTAATTGCCAACAGCTGGAAGAGATCCCCAAGATTCCGGGGAAATTGAGAAGATTAGAGGCAACTAGTTGCGAATCTCTGGGGAGAATTCCCTCCAACATATGTGATGCTGAGATTGTCCACTTATATTCATGTAAGGAACTACTCCATAATGGGTTGTCGATCACTGATTGGTTCAAGCTTGAGGTTGGAATCTCTCTCTCTCTCTCTCTCTCTCTCTCTCTCTCTCTCTCTGTATGTGTGTGCGGTTAATATGGAGTCATGTACATGTTGGCTGAATTGAGTGTTTGTACGTTGCAGAAGACTGAAAATCCTGGATTGGTGGGCTAATTACAAAAAGCAAACATATAGAAAGTAATTTTACACGTATATGTGGTGGAGGTTGCTATAAGGCAATGCAAAGGATATTTTCTTTGTTTGTAGAACTCTTGTTCGTTGTTAAGTTACAAGGATCATCCGATGAAATATTCGAATAAAGTCTAGTTTGCTGTTGAATTACAAGGATCACCCAATGAAAAACTTGAATAATACATGTTCATTCAGTTATAAAATCTTCGATGACACATGTCCCATTTCCACCAATTAAGTACAAAATAATATTTGCAATGCTATTGCTAACTATATCTAAACTCTAGGACTACCACTCAACTCATTGAAACTCCTCTTTTTAGGTGCCAATTTAGAAAAACTATCTAACAGTCTACATCTCTGACAGAAATCTCATGGCCAAACCAATTGCCGAGTTACTCTACCTGGAGGAGAGAGATGCCACAGTGGTTGCTCCCGAATAAAGAGGGTTATATATCTTTCATGGCTTCAAAGCACTTGTATGAAAAGATCCTAGGAGTAGCTTTCTGTGTTGTATTCCAAGGAAAAGGAATGTCGTCTTTCCAGCTTATAGCACTGGTTAATTGCAAAGACACAAAACACACCAGGATGGTCAGTTCATTTGATTTGGATCATGTGTGGCTTGAGTATATGGAATCAAAGGAGGTATGGGCAGTAAACGATTTTGGTCCAAGAGAATGGAGCCATTTCCACATTAGCATTAGAGCATTTAGAGATCCTTATAAAAGAGTAATTGTGAAAAAGTGTGGATTCCGACTAATATGCAAGTCACTGGAGGACGATTTGGAGGTTTTTCTGCAAGATGATCAATTGCTGGATCTGGCTTTTACTCTACGAGGTATTGCTTGAAATTAGTCCAATGAGCACAGGAGAAGAAAGTTCAAGTGAAACAGAAGATTTACATGGTAGTGAAACGTGGACAGAGGAAGAAAGATTGAGCATGGCTGACTTCTCAATTGAGGTATCTCTCTGTGTTCGTGTCTGTGTCTGTCTCTGTGTGTGCGTATCTGTTTGTTGATATCGAGTGTATATTGGGTGCACTGTGTTTGCATAATGCAAAAGCTGAAAGTTCTCGACAAACTAATAAGTTCAAAGTGATTCTGCACACGCACAAAAGACAATATCTCAAAATGATGTGATGACAGAGACCTAATGTTTGTAATTCCTGTTTTGAAAAGTAATGTTAAAATCTAAGAAAATCTAATGAACAGTGGACATGTAGTTATTTATGTCATGGTTGATCATAACAACCAGCACAATTAATACTACTAGATCATATCTACAGGTTGATAAAAACTACACAATGACAATAATTCAATAATTCAACATTGAGACCTTTTTCACTCTTAGGCGTTTGTTGCTGTAGAGTTAGATTAATATAATGTTTTCGGCAAATGTGATATAATATGAACCAATTCAATCTGTCTATATTCCTAGGATGAGAATATCTCTAATCATTGGTATGGCAAAGTCTCATGATTATAGCCATGATAGGGCAAATTCAAACAATGGCTGTATGATAATATTGTACAGTAATGATAATTGTGTTAAAAGAAAGCGATAGATTATGAGTTGGCCATTAAATGTAAATGGGTTACAATTAACACCTTTAACAAAAATATAATAAATTAACTGATATATAAACATTGTGAATTAATAAGTCTACAGTCATTTTATAGTATAATGGATAAAAGTTCCAAGCAAATAGTTCCTCCCTGGATTGAACAAATCTTACTTTAATGTGGAAGAAGACAAGCTGCATCAATCGATTAAATCAAAGGAATAATAAAAAAGGGTGAAAAAGAGGTAGAAAGGGACAAACAAAAAAAGGGATGAAAAGCCCAAGAGCCTCTCTTTTGAGAATCATATCTTGTTGGATTTTCATGAACTTTGAACTCTTATTGACATGCCTAACTTTTTAGCATCAAGACATAGTTTTATCTACTATCTTTGAGGAAGAAGAGGTACGCGAGTCGCTATAGTGATAAAGGACCGTCGCACTACATGCCTTGCTAGGTGACATGTGTCAATTGCCACATGCCAATTACTTGGTACCGTTTGATAAAAGGAGCAAGTGGTTTGGATGAGGCTGGCCGGTGGAGAGGGCACGCATTGGATTTTCGTTTTCGATTTTCCATTAATTTGAGTGTGAGTAGAAGTTTTTCTTTTAGTTATTTTGATAATGTTAATTTGGTTGCAAGTAAGCTGGAGTTCAATTAGGACAGTTCGTACTGAACAATCGGCAATTTTTAAAGTGAACACATAGTAATGAACATTAGACTGTGGGTCTGACTAGGATGTGCTATTCTATTTTTAATCAATTTTTCACTTCTGATATAGTACACTCGTATTGTATGAGCTAGGGGTGGCTACACCACTTGCAAGGGAATGATTTCTATTGCATGAGTGATGTATACAAGCAAGGATCAATATGTCCAATTATTATAGAAGTCTAGCTCTGGTTGAATTACTGGGAATATGCTCAAAATCAGACTCTTCTTCTCAAACTTATTAAGAACTTGCTTATTTTTAACAATTTACCCATTTACAGAAGCATCGCTATGCCCAAATTTATTTTGAATACCGAAATATTCACCCTAGAGGAGAGATGCCAATGGAGTTTATCCTTGTTGAAGATGGTACCATATCATTCATGGCCTCACAGGACTTGTACGACAACTTACTAGGATTGTATGTCTGTGTTGTTTTCGGTGTGGAAGATGGAGAAAAGGAAATATCTTTCGACATCGTGCCAGACGTTAACGGCCAGAGGCAGAATGGGCTTTCAGGAACTCTGGATTTATTTTATTCGAATCACTTGTGGATTCAGCTTCTTAGACCAAATGTGCTGTGGGGAGTTCTGTAGGGAGGAGTTGATTTTGGTCAATTTGGCGAGAGTTATCTACAATTTAGCCTTAGAGTTAAGAATATCAGGTGGAACTCTGAAACAGTTGGGATATGTGATACAGTGCAACCGACTAGAGGATTATTTGAAGGTTGAGCTTCAAGAGAAGCAATTAGTGGATCCAGCTTCACGCTGTGAGTTAAATGAGAAACTGTGGGACATTTCGGGATGGAGAGATTGTACTTCTGTAAATGTTTCGCAAGCATAAGGGTGAGATTCACGTACATGGGAATGGATGGAGGGCGACACAGCATGCAAGACGCTTCAATATATTAGGACAAGGCATCGTGTCTGGCTTATGTATCTGGTGTGCTGCGGGGGGTGAAGCAGAGGTATCGCAAAGAGATTCAAGTCTTCCAAGTTAGCCTCACACCATCCCACGGAATTGATGATGACTTCTGTGCGAATGCGTGAGTGATCCCTCCCTTTCTATATTAGGGCTAGTTTCTTGCCTTCGTTTTTTTCCCTCTTGTTAAAAAAAATCATTTGGTTAAAGATCCATTCTAAAAAAATTGTTATGTGCATTATTAATTGCGCAAATCCAATGAGCATTTCAATCACAAACTATTGCAAAACAATTATATAAACATCCCGTACATATTTGTAGAATACACTATGCTCATACATAACTTTAGTTTAATATGGAATCGTCCCTTGATGAATAACGTCTTATCTTCTTGATATGAACTCAAAATAATTCTCTAGTATGTATTGTCTTAGCTTCTTTACATGCTAGCCAATATCACAGCGTTGCGTGTACGCATGAAATTTGATGTTTGAAAGTTTAAGAAAGCAAATATATTATTTGCATGTAGAGAACGTAACAGTACCATTTTGATGTACTTCTTGTCTCGTTCCGTTGTACTTCAGCTTTGGATCCTAGATTTTTTAGCATTTGACATTAAATGCTACAAATTTTAAGAAATTTAGGTGATTTTCTAGTGCTTAAAAATAATCCGAAATGCTTTTACATGCTTGCTTTGTTTGGGATATATGGCATCTCAAAAAACAAAAGATCATATAATCAAATCAACCGTAAAAGTTCTATGTGATGTCATGCGACCGATTTAATTTTATTGTTACCTAATAGTCAAGCTTACCTTATATCGTTTTATTTGGATCATTATAAATCATGCAGAGAAACAGTTGGTAAAATGCACAACATGAAGAATGCGATTGAGGATGTAACGATGAGCACGATTAATTTTTACTTCTAATTACAGAATCAATCATTCTTAATTATCCAAGAAAATATGAACTCCGACAACTTGTAACCTATTAAGCTAGCTTAAAAGATATGAATAAAGCTCATAGATAACTGACTTTCAAGTGGTACGATAGACAGAACTCCATGTACCTCGATTGTGTTAATGAATTTCACAAAACTGTCATCCTTATAATTGGCTTGTATAGAGTTTACTCAGCCAAAAGGACGGTCGCTTGTAGAATATCTTTGGTATTCTCTCATTGTCGAATGATGGAAACATCTACTTTAGACTATTACATCTGAAATTTCGCCCCACAATTGAACGTGCATTTTGGTGATTATGATGGGCAATAAAAAATGATGGATGAACAAAAATAACCAACATAGAAAAGGCCTCAATCCGACTCGGCATTGTTTCAAAGACTCAATCTAGCCCATCCCATTTGTCTGACTTAGAAGTGAGCAGCGATCAAGGGTTGACTCTGGATCGGCCCAACCCGATTGGTCCTGGTCGGGTTTGTAAGACAAATGGGTCGATCTTCGGTCATGAAATTTTTAACTAGGTACCGTGTGAGTGGGTCCTTGGTTATGAGATTTTGAATTTGTGAACTTGGACCAACCCGACATATATAATATATATAAATAATAAAAATGCAATTTTTTCTCAAGCCCACAATACAAGCCAGTTTCAGCTTCAGCCTTCTTCTTTAGTTCTTCCTGTGGAGCCTAGACAAGAGTAGAAGGCCAAGCCCACAGCCCAAGAGGTAGGAGCAACCAGCGTATCTATTATTTTCAATCCAAGCGTTTGTCTTTGTTGAGGTCGACACTAAACTAGTTTTACTTGCCGGTAAAGCCCTAATTTGAGGACCTCCCCATCGGCTTCGCTCCTTTGGTCGTCCTCCCTCGCTGCTCGCTCGCCACCTCACATTCACATTTGGGAACAACTAAGGGATTGATTCGGAAGCGATAAGCCCTTTAGACGATCTTTGTACATTCTGAAAATTTTGCATGAATCAAAATTACTTCTTCACAAGTGTTTTGAGAGCAATTTTATCTTCTTCTTTTTTCTTTTTTTTTTTCCTTCGCTTTTTCAGTACGAATAATTTAGCGGTCACAGGTTGACCCTAGGACCAGACCAGCCGGATCAATAAGATCGGTCCGATCCTCTGTCCTAAGCTCGACGGATCAGTCCACGATCTCAAAAATTGAGAATCGACACTGTGGTCTTCGAGTTGAGTATCTGGCTCAACCCAGACCATACTCACCCCTAGTATGACTAGCTTAGCTAGTTGCTATTGCCTATTCCTTTAAGCTCCACCACCATCAATCAATTGTCCATTTCATCTACGATCGGTAACAGCTGCCGTCAAATCTCCCTCGCTGGTCATCGCAGCCTTGGCCACGATGGAACAGAGCATGGACGCTCATCACCACTAGTCGAACTTCTCTCGTGCTCTTTCTTCCTCGCTTGGTGCCTGCATGAGAGCTGAGGAACCAAGCGAAGCAAGAACACGCGCACAGAACTAGGGAATCTCTCTCTCTCTCTCTCTCTCTGGAACAAATCCAGTGTCTACGCCCGCATCGAGGCCAGTGGCAGTTGAATATCTTCTTCAAGCAGTTTCGTCGCTGCATTGCTTCATCGCTTAGCATCGTCTTCGTGAGATTCCCCAAGTCTTGTGGTGTCTCATTATTAGCAGATAAAGTCGTTTATGTCGGTGGAACCACCAATTATAACATGTGTAACCTCGTCGGCTTTTATTAATCCAGACAAGGATGTTAAAACGATTTCTTTCCTTTGCTTACTTAAGGCGATTATTAATCTTTAACAGTGGGACGTAAGGAATAAGTGTGCATGAATTTGTCACGAATGGTTTGACTGTAATATTCATATGATCGTCTAAGTAACATATGGCATACGTCTAGTGGAATCATATCACACCGCACTTCATCAAACTTTAGTTTTTGAATCTTACATCATACAATTTTACGGAAGATGCAAAACATGCAATTTGTCGGTTGACATTTAGGACCCACCAAATACCCGGAATTGATGGAAGAGAAGGTGATACTCAAGCTACTTGTGATTTTGGGCGATGTCGATGAGTGCCCCACAATATTCTCAATGGACAATGGCGTGATCAGTTGCAGGCAGTGGACTCTTAACACATTGAAAATGAATGCTTCATAATGTTTATCAAAGGTTTTCGTTGCGTTTCTGCACGACTTATCGTTTGTTGGAGGGAATGCAGGAACTTCAATATGAAGGGATTGCATTCATAGAGTACCTCATCACTTTAACTAAGCGCAAGAACGTGGCAAGCCTTCCATCTAGGATTTCCAGGTTGCAGAAACACAGCACGCTGACACACGTGAAGGTTGCTCAAATATAGTGAATTTCCAAAGGGGACAGTTTTAGGAGTTATCAAGGGCTGCCCCACCCAGGTCTGGGTGAGGCCGGCCTCGCTCAGCCCTTGCTGGCTGTAGGAGAGGGGGTGGGGGCTGGGGAGGCCGTTGTTGCCCTCTCCTGCGATTCGCCGCCCTCTGGAGTGGCCGGCAAGCTTTGACGACTGGCAGAGCTTGCCGGCAAGTATTTTTTTTTAGAAAAAGAAGAGAAAAAAAAAGAACAAAATTTGGATAAAAGTTTATCGCCATGTCATCGCCGGTGAGGTCCGATTGCGCTATGTTGTCACCACGTAGGCATTTTCGGGCCAAATCCGCCGGAAGAATGACTTAATTGGCAAAGTTACAAAATGTTTAAGACTTATTTGGCCAATAAAAAAAAGATTTAGGATTGAATCGGCAAAATTACAAAAGGTTTAGGACTTAAATGACAATTGTCCCGCTTCCAAAGTATAAGCAAGACCGCATGTGAAGATGGGACTTCCAAATTCATCCTTCCTAGGCTTTGGCAAATGCAATCTGTCCGAAGTTGAGTTCCTTGAATTTTTTTTTCTGTTTTGCCAAATCAAATTGGGCTTACCAGCATTGTATAGGTCCTAAAATAACTGGCTCGTTGTGGAAATTTAATTGAGATGGTGGTCCGACTTTAATTTTGAGATAATTTCATGCAAGCTATTTTGCTTTTCATTTAGGTTTGAGGCCCACTTGAGTCTCTACGAAAAATGTGCTTTGACTCTTTGCTTTATAACAAGAATATCATTTCGCTTCGTTCTAACAAGCCATAATTCTGGATCACGATAAAATGATATTAATGATACATAAGAACCAAAGACCATGGCCTTCATGCTCGACTTACCATTACCTTTTTTTTTGGGGGGGGGGGGTAATCAAAGGAGGCCGAACCCTTTTATTACATCATAATCTAATTTGGTGCTCAAACACCACACAACAAGTGAATTAGATTTCGTGGTGACATGCAGACAAGACAAAAGCATTAGCATTTATGCATTTATAGTCTAATTGCATTCATGAGGGAAAGCATTCTATAGATTAATGCGATGAATTTGTATATACCGTCCCTTATTTTTTAGAAAAGCCCAGAATGAAGATGATTGATGGGATATATTTATGTTATCGGGTACACCGGAAAAGCAAAGAGTATGTTACCGGAAAGGACTTCTAGGCAGTTGGATCCCCTGCTGCGTCCTTTGCAGGGCAATGGTGCCCTAGTATGAATCAAATCGGGCTCTAGTCTTTTAAAAACAAAACCTCCTATTAATGAGCGTCCAATTTGACATCGGACGGCTTCCAAGACCGGATCTCCTGACACAGGGCAGGGGATTTGGATCATATTTATACCAGAAGTTAATCCCACTAAATAGGGTAAAGTAAGATGGAAATTCAATTGTTATTATTACGAACCTCGAAGGAGAGTAAAAAAAGAAGAAGAAGAGGAACCTTAAAAAAGGCACAAAGAAATGGATGGGTAATGACGCGGAAAGATCAAAGTGAAAGTCCCAAGTAAGAACATCCGCATTTCACGGATAGATAGAAAAAGGGCCTGTGATGATGACAACTGGAATACCGTGAAGGAGCTCTTTTTCTTTCTTGACTTTAAATGTGAAGGAGCAAATTAGAAAGTAAGGTTTTTTTTTTTTGAAATAATATCACAAAAAATATATTTGTGATAAATAATCATAAATTAATTTTTTAGTCATAAATAATTTCAAATTGATACACTTGTGAATAAGTTATCCTCTGTTAGTTTTCGTTATATTTTAGCATCAAACCCTTGAGTTGAATGACACGTGGCAATTGATGGATATATCAATTTGGGGTTTTAACCTCCATTTGTCAGGGCTGTATATTGGTTTAATATTTTTCATAGTATTAATCTAATTTAACAAAAACTAGTGGAGAGTAAATTTGTCACTAATGTAAGATCTTAGTGTTTTTTGTGCTTAAAAAATTAATTTTGTATAAAACTACCATAAATGTATCACATCGAGGTTCTTTGTTGTATTATTTTTTTTTTGCAAATATTTATTGTCTAAATTAAAAAAGTAGTTAAGGCATGATGACCATCACTTATCATCCCCGTGCTTTCAATTCAATCCCTTAAAAACGGAGGTGAACTGCTTTTGGCCTTTTCTTCCATTTTCCTGCCTTTTCACTGTTCATTGTGCGCTCAACTTTTAACTATTCTTTGTGGTCAAAAATATTTTTAGGATAAATTAATCGTATAGATATATTCTGTTGAAATTTTTCGTGATATTAATTTTTTTTTCTGCAAATCTTATTTTTGAAATTAAAAAGTAATTAAGGCATGACGATGACCAACGCTTATCGTGCCTGTGCTTTCAATTCAATCCTTTGAAAAGAGGTGAACTGCTTCGGCTTTTTCCTCCTTTTTTCCTTCTTTTTAACTGTTCATTGTGGGCTCAACTTTTTATGCTAGAGTCTATCCTTGTGTAGGTACTTAGTTTTTACGCCTACTTTATTTGATTGACATCTGCAATCACGGGGTGGGTTCACGCGTGTCAATTGTCCATCCAGGAAAACTATGATGAGAGAAATATTTATCCTTGTGTAGGAAATCGTTTTGTGCCTACTTCAGTCGTGAGACTCCCCCAAGTCTTTGTGGTGTCTTCATTTATTAGTAGATAGAGTCGTCTATCTCAGTGGGAACAACAGTTGCAACATGTGTCTCCTCATAGGCTTTTATTAATCCAGACAAGGATGTTAAAAAAGGTTTCTTTCCTTTGCCTATTTGAGGCGATTATCAATCTTTAATGGTGCAATGGTAATATGTAGACCATCCTCATAAAAAAAATAAGTATATCTGAATCCATCGTGATTAGTTTGACAATAATATGTCCACAATCATCTAGATAACATATAAGACACATTCATTGGAATCACATCATAGACCACCTTATCGCAATATTTATTTACAATAGAAAATCGAATTAATCAGGGCTGGAGACCCTTATTACATTTCCCTCCCTTAACTATTGAGATATGTCAGGGTAGGGATGATCTTTTATCGACAACTTCAACTTCTTGACCATTACAGCTGCTACAACATTCTCGCGGCCTCCTACATCCATAATAGCATCGTAAACCTTGACATGTGACGGGCGCTTTGTGAGGAAAAACATTGTGGTGCCCTTTGTTCGTCACCTCTCCCTGCCTTGTCCTCTTTCAACCCAAGATAGATCGTCTCCTTCATCAACACACGGTCATACATACATCTCTCTCTTACACGAGTCACAAATCATAATAAGTTTTCGCTAACATAATAATTGAAAAATCATGCAAGATTTGCAAGTAAAAAAAGGTTGTCAACTTCAATTTTTGGATCTTACATCAAATTCATATGATGTTACCGAAGGAGCAAAACATGCAATTTTGTCGGTCGACATTTAGGATCCATATCCATATCTTCTCACTGCGTCCCCCGAATTGATGGAAAAAAGAGTAACAATCAAGCTACCTGTGATTTTGAGCAACGTTGATGAATGCCCTGCATTGTCAATAAACAATGGTGTGATCAGCTGCAGGCGGTGGACTGTTAACACATTGAACATGAATGCTTCAGAATGTTTATCAAAGTTTGGTTTCGCTGCCTCTCGGCACAAATTATTGTTTGTTGGAGGGAATGCAAGAACTTTAATTTGAAGGGACTGTATTCATAGAATACCTCATCTCTTTTATTAAGTACAAGAACCTGGCAAGCTTTCCGTCTAGCATTTCCAGATTGCAAAAACATAGCACGCTAACACTTAAAGGTTGCTCAAACATAGTGGAGTTTCCAAAGTATAAGGAGGACTTAACCGATTCGAATGTGAAGATAAGACTTTCAAATTTATCCTTCCTAGACTTTGGCAGATGCCATCTGTCCGAAGTTTAGTTCCTTGAAAATCTTTCATGTTTTTCCAAATTGAATTGGGCTTATGAACATCTTGAAGGTCCTAAAATGACGGACTCATTCTAAAAATCTCATTGAGACGATCATCCGAGTTAATTTTAAGATAATGTTTATGCTAACCGCTTTACTCTTCATTTAGGTTCATATCCCACTCGAATCTCTATGAAAAAATGTGCGACAACTCTTTGCTTTCTAACAGTAGTCTCATTTTATTTTGTCCTTACAACCTACAATTTCGTATTACTTTAAACTGGTAAACAGTAACAAAGGACCATGGTCGAAGTACCTTAACTTTCTCCAATATCAAAGGAAGACAAACCCCTTTATAACATAATAATCTGACTTGGTGCACAAGCACCGTACAATTAATGCCAAGACAAGAGTACTAACATTTAAGCGTTTGTAGTCTAATTGCATTTGTAAGGGAAATTATTCCATAAATTGATGATATGAATTTATATATGGTATCATTAAATTTTCAAATAAGCTCAAAATGAAAATGATTGATAAACTATATTTACATTTTCTGGTACACTTTAAAAGCAAAGATTGTGTTATAAGTACGTTGAGTATATGGAGAAGGAAAGGACCTCTAGGTAGTCATTTTTTAACCAAAACTTAATCCCGCTAAATCGTGTAAAGTAAGATACGAAAGGAAATCTTTCATTTCAGTGTAATTATTATGAACCTTGAAGTAGAGTAAAAAGTGCAAAAAAAAAAGGAAACCTCAAAAGGCACAAAGAAATGGACGGTAGTGATGAGGGAAGATTAAAGTAAAAGTCCGATCTGTCGAGTTTGGGACCGAGATCAGTCCGCTTTCAAGGTCAATCCAAATCAAGAAATCAGAGGGACCACAATAGCAGTCTACATATTTTTTGAAAAGGAAAAAAAAAACTTTAACCTTCATTAGTCAAGAAAGCGAGGAGTGGGAACATCATAACCTTCACAAGTCAAGAAAGCAGTGGGAACGTCGTCTGCTTGCTTGCCTTTTGTTTTGAAATCAGGGAGGATTCATGCCTGTGGTGCGTGGAAAGTAGAGCGTCAGTGCATTGCCAGATTTATCAATCGAATGTCCTTTGTTCTGTTGAGACCTTGTGGTGAGTATAAGGTGGAGCATTGGCAAAATTACAAATGCTTCTAAAATTGCCTAACATTGTGACGACTATTTGCTTTCCAACAAGAGTCTCCTTTTATCTTGTCCTCAGAGGCCCCAATTGCGTATCACGTTAAACCGGTAAACAGAAACAAAAGACCATGCTCAATTCACCTTTACTTTTTCCGGGATCAAAGCAGGATGCACCCTTTCATTACAGAATAGTCTGACTAGAATTAGTGCCAAGACAAAAGCACTAGCATTTGAGCGTTTGCATTTGTAAGAAAAAGTATCTTACAGATTGATAATATGAATTTATATACAGCGAAATTTGATTTTCAGATAAGTTCGGAAAAAAATGATTGATAGGATATATTTATGCTCGTGCAGAGATAAGCAAGGAGTATGTTACAAGGACGTTGAGCATATGGAGAAGGAAAGGACCTTTAGCTAGTCGTTTTTATACGTAAAGCTAATCCCGCTAAATCAAGAAAAGTAAAATCTTTCGTTTCATTGTAAGTATTACGAACATCAAATCAGAGTGAAAAAAAGGAAGGAAAAAAAAAAGGAAACCTCAAAAGGCACAAAGAAGTGACGGGTAATGAGGAGTAAGAACATCCGCATTTCACGGATAGAAAAAGGGGCATGCATTGATCACAATTGGAATCATGCGAAAGGACTTTTTATTTGGATTTGATGTGACAGAGCAAATTAAAAAGTAAGGTTTTGTTTTTCCATTGATGCCACAAAAGATTTCAAATTGATATAACCTGAGCTTTTTGGCCTTCAAAAGCTATAAATTAATACATATATGATTAAATTATCCTCTGTCAATTTTTCTTATATGCTTGCCAAACTTCTAATTGGTTGACATGCGATGGTTGATGAGTATATCAATATGGGGTTTTAATCTCCGTTCATCATGGTTTTAATAATTTGAGATTTTTTATAATATTAGTCCAATTTAGTTGGAAACTAATGAATAGTAAATTTATCACAAATATATAAATTTAGTATTTTTTATGGTCAAAAAATTAATTTTTGATGAATTTATTATAAATATGTTATCTTGAGGTTTTTCATGATATTAATTTCTTATTTATTAGAAATCTTTATTTTTCAAGTAAAATAAGTATTTAAGGCATGATGAAACTATTTAGGGAGAATTTGGACTTCATTAAGATATTAGGTTACATTCCCTAGAGAAGCGTCTGTGATTTAAGTGGATGGTCATGTTGGTGTGTTGATATGCTAGTCTCTCTAGAAGAATAATCGAGCTGCACACAAGCTAGCCCGGACAATTTGATTACAAAAAAAAAAATTGCTTAGCTTATCGTGCATGTGCTTTCAATTCAATCCTCACTATGCTTTTGGCCTTTTCTTCCATTTTCCCTCCTTTTTAGTGTTCATTGTGCGCTCAGCTTTTATGCTAGAATCTCTACTTTGGGACAGTACTTGTTTTTATACCTAATTTATTCGATTGGTGCTTTCAATTCAATCCTTTAAAAGGAGGTGAACTGCTTTGGCCTGTTCTTCCTTTGTTTTAGTATTCATTGTGGGCTTGACCTTTTATGCTATAGTCTATCCTTACCTTGTGAAGGTACTTGTTTTTAGGCTTAAGTAAATTGATTGAGATGTACAATCACGTGGTGAGGTCATGCAAGTCACGAGTCCGTCCAGAAAAACTGTGATGAAGGCACATTATGCTTGCGATCTCGATGAATTGGACTCACAGGTCGAAGAGTCTGTGGACACAAATAAAAGTGGATTAACATCCTATAGAATGTACGTTGTCTCTAATTTTTCTTCCTTGTCCAACAATGGAACGATTTCCATCCTCTTGCACTTGAAAATTTTATTTTCCCGAAGCCAATCAGAAAATTGGCCTTTAATTAGGATAGTAGGATGTTATGGTCAGAGAAGCCGCTGAGTGGTCAATTTGATTCATAATTCAATTACAATATATTTTAGATTAACTGAATATAGGTGGTGAAGACACATCTAACAAAGGTGTGAAAAGTCATGTTCCATGAAGAAAAGTTTTTTTTTTTTTTTTATCGAAACAAAGATTTCATTCATTTATTAGAGTAATACATGGGAGATACATAAAAATCTTTCAAGTCTAGCAAACTTACATATAACAAAGTATAATCTGTAGCGAGCACACTCTTATCTCTAAAAAACAGATCTGTCAATATAAATATTTGACGGCTAATCACTATGTTCAGTGATGAACACATACCAAGATCTCTACTTCCACTTGCAATGGTTTGCGGTGTGCATTTAGATTCAACGCTCTCATCACCATCACCATGCTGGAATAGCAAGATAATAGGCGTACATATCAAGTAACTGGAAGAAACTCTCAAATATAGATCGGGAGAGCAAAACTTTCAAATTTAAATCTAAATCTAAATCGAAAGAGAAGAGCGGCCGAATCTTGAAGAGATTATAGAATCATATCACGACCATCCTCCTCTATAAAGACTGAATTGGACTTCACAGTCACCCGTGATATGCTGCAGAAATTTATTCAGACAAACAAACTTCCAAAACATGAGAAAAAAAAAGGAGATGTCTGAAGGCCTACGGAGAATCTTAGAAAAGAAGAGATTTTGAAAAATGAACGATTTGCTCCGCTAGAAAAGATGAAGGATTTAGAGAAGCACATGAAAAAAAGTTGAATGTGCAGATTGTCAACACTTCCTACGCTTGAAACGCACAGATAAAATCCCATATGATGGTGTTGGCTCATCCTCAAGCACCTTTATTAAAATAATTCTTTGTTGACTCATGCGAAAAGGAAGTCATGCACAAGCATAAATAGAAGATCAGATGGGGAACGAACTATCACTTACAAAGTACCAGATCTCAAGCAACTCATTGCTTATTGTTGATCACTTCCATTTCCTGATTCTAATGGCTTCTTCCTCTTCCAAGCACATAAGGAGTTACGATGTCTTTCTGAATTTCAGAGGCACGGACATCCGCAACAGCTTCCTCGGTCATCTCTACGAAACTTTAATTGAGAATGGAATCAACACTTACATGGACACTGAAGAGCTGAGGAAGGGAGAGCAACTATCACCGGCACTTATGGAGGCGATAGAGGAATCGCAAATCGCCATTGTTGTTTTCTCTAAAGACTACACCTCATCGACATGGTGTTTGGATGAGCTGGTAAAAATCATAGAGTGCAAGGATCAAAGAGACCTCATAGTCATTCCGGTGTTTTACAAAGTGGATCCTAGAGAAGTGAGAACTCCTAGAGCTGAGTATGCACAAGCCATGGCTAAGCATGAGGTCAAGTTTGAGAAGGAACCCGAGAAAGTGAAGAGATGGAAGACAGCCCTTTTTGACGCTGGTAACTTGTCTGGGGTGCATTTTACTGAAAATACGTATGCGACAACTCTTGCTACCTCTTCAATTAGTGAATTTCTTTTTGATACTTGATATTTTCTAAAGTTTGGGATCTTATAGAGTAAGGCATAATTTGATCCTTCTATCTCGTACAAAAGCACTCGCATCAAACACACACAGCACAGAGAACACTTTTGCATAACAGGAAACAGAGCTCCATATGCGAGCCGTTCATCCTCTTCGAGCCACCGCTAATATCGTCCCCATGTTGCCCTAGTCGCACCTCTTCAGCCTCTCTCCTCTCTGTGTCCAGTAGCTTTAGGTGACCAATCTAGGCTCACGACCCCAGATCTGCGGTTTTAATCCCGCCTCGGGCTATGGTCGCTTGAGGCTAGCTATCATGGCTGTGAGATTTTACCTATAAATGATAGAGGGACAAGAGAAACTCTTTTATAAGAGTGCGTTTGTTGATTATTCTTATTTCTTATTTTTTTTTGTCCCAAACGAGTTTGGGACGAGAATCATATTTAGAAAATTATCATTTTCATTCTATTTTCGGGATAAAAAATGACTGGATAGGTTTGGGACGAGAAATAAGAATTAATTTTTTTTTGGTTTTCTAGGACGAGAATAAACAGCACCAAAAATATAAGCTAATTTATATATATATATATATATATATATATATATATATTATCTCTCGCCACCACCGCAGCCGCCGATTGCTAGTCGCCAACTACCGCCACATTTCTTTTATTTTTCTATATCAGAGACTGAAATTTTGTGCAACTACCAAACCGTATTTCTATTCTTTTTCTATTCCGGGGACATAAATTTTGTACAATTACCAAACACGTTTTTCTTCTCAAAAACTCATCCAAGAATCATTTCTAAAAAAACTCATTCTTAAAAAAAATATTTCTAGGACGAGAATCGTTACCAAACGCGCCCTAAGAAGAAACGTTTTTTTATATACGTATTCACTTTCCACATTGCATACTTCTTTGTGACCTCATACCACTATTTGGGAAGTTTATAAAATAAGCTATTTGATAAAAATCATCGAGCAATTATATCCATTTTATAGAAGTATCTAATTGAATGCACGTGTGTAGTTGTCAAAAATAGCATATATCAAAAGTACGTAATTTCATTAGAGCATTTGAAAGCTACTCTCTCTATTATTTTTATAGAAAGCAAGAAACAACATAATTCTCTTTGCAAGACATCTACTACAGTGGCTAGCGTTCCATCTGCAATAAGCTTTTGTCAATTTTATCCCTTAAATGTATTTGAGATAATAGGAAATTCCAAAATTTCTGAGATTTACCTACAAGAGTAGCTTCACAAACTTCACACGTAGTATTTGCACTACATCCTCTCAAACACGTTTTTTTCACAATCAAGAGTAGAAAAAGCACCATAAAGTTCCTGTAGCCCTTTAATTGATTATCCTTTAAACAAATTATGATGTTGTTCTATGAAAGTCCTTTTCGCTGTTACATATTCCCCCATCAATTTGTATTAGAGGTTCTTCGGCCCAAAAAGATTGCCAAAGATGTTGGGCTAACTTACCTATGTCATTACCATTAAGATTAGCCGCTCCTTTTACGGGATCTAAAATGAAGGGCGTTACCTTTTCTTGCTACAGTTTTTGGACTTCAAGGACTTGACTTGAATCTTGTCCCTCAGGCTTCTTTAAATTCGTCTCTGTTTTGATTACATCAAGCCTTTCATTTGACCAATAAAGACACCTCTCTTGCGTGAGCATTTCTCCATCTTTTGTACGTACATATTAATTTTCTTGAGCGGGAAGTTTTGTCAAGGGATCATCTACTTCATTATGTAAGCCATTATGTATAGAAGACAAATCTGGCTTTCTATCAACTAGTTTTATTTATGACAAATGTCTATTTTTTTTAAGAATATAGCTAGGTTTTTTTATTAAAAAAAGAAAAGAAAAAGCGGCCCCAGTGGCATTTCTGTAAATAGTTGAAGCTGTAAAGAGGAAAAGGGTAATATGAGATAGATTTGCACAGCAACCAATGGTAGGCAATATTTATCCAAACGGCCAAAGAATGTGTCATTATCTGTCCACTAAGTGGGACCAAAATCGTCCCGAAAGATATACTACTTGATTTTTAGGATTTACCCCATCGGTATTGCTAAACTTAGACTTCACTTTATTAAATTTTCGTCACAGAAGAATGCCAGATAATTGGGTAGGCATTTGGACAATTGAAGGGAAAAAAGTCCATGACAATGAACTTTCTAAAGAGACCAAGACAACACCAATTAACATTCACTAGATCCAATAATTAACTCGAATTATTAATAAGTGCAAAATAGATTTTTTTGGGGGGTCAGAAAATGCAAAACAGATTGACACACGAATTAAGAATATCATGAAAAATGTAGTCTCAAACCCATGCAGTCAGGGAGGCATCTTGTTAATTGAACATCTCCACATATATTGTGGACAAGTTTCTTGCTATATGATTTTCTTTGAATACTTGTACGTTTCTTTGGATTACTCTAAAAGCAAATTTCCACTATTTTTTCCTTGCCAGGTATGAAGCAAGGCTTATACGAGATATTGCACAGGAGATCTCAACTCGATTGAATCGAATGTCCTTAAAAGTAGCCGAATATCCGGTTGGGATACATTCTCGAGTACAAGAGCTTAAAGCGATCTTAAATCTACAGTCCAAGGATGATGTCCTTATGGTAGGATTGTGGGGATTTGGAGGCGTAGGGAAGACAACCCTTGCTAAGGCCATTTATAATGTTGTATTTAGAGAGTTTCAAGGTTCTAGTTTCTTGGAACGTGTCAGAGAAAATTCCAAAAATTCCAATGATTTGGTTTCTTTGCAAGAGAAATTGCTATCGGACATATTACCATTGAAGATATCAAGAAGCTCTAGTGTTAGTAAAGGAAGTCAGTTGATTCAAGAGAGGCTTTGTACCAAGAGAGTTCTTATCATTCTCGATGACGTGGATGATAAAAGCCAGTTAACTGATCTTGTGGGAGATTGTACGTGGTTCTTCAAAGGAAGTCGGATAATTATCACAACAAGACATAAGGATCTGCTAACTAGGCAAGGGGTAAATCATATCTATGAAGTTAAAGCTCTCGAGGCTACTGAAGCTTTGAAACTTTTTACAAAGCATGCTTTTCGAGGAACTGAAGAAAAAAAAATGAGGAACAATCTTGTTGATAGTGTTTTACATTATGCCAAGGGACTTCCTTTGGCTCTTGAGGTGGTGGGTTCTTTCTTGCGTGGTAGAGGAGAAGATGAATGGGAAAGTACCCTGCAAGAACTTGCTGCATGTCCTAAAGGGGGAATCAATGATGTGCTAAAGGTAAGTTATGAGAAATTGGAGAAAAATCAAAAGGAGATTTTTCTTGACATTGTGTGTTTCTTCAAGGGGTGGAGGACATCAGACATTAAGAAAATTCTTAATAGTTGTGATTTTGCCACGACCATTGGGGTACAAGTTCTTATTGAGCGAACCTTGATTAAGGAAGAAGGAGACACCTTACAAATGCATGACTTAATACAATTGATGGGAATGGATATTGTTAAAGAAGAATGCCATGAAGATCTTGGTCAACAAAGTAGGTTATGGCTTTATGATGATGTTCTTGATGTTCTATCAAGAGATGCGGTAAGACTAGTCAACCACAAGCATTTACGTTCTTTTCTTGTCTTTGACTGTGTTTACTCTACTTACCAGAGAAACTTAATATATTCAAATAAATATATAGGGAACATATGCGGTAAAAGCCATAGTTTTGAAGCAGGCGAAGCCAGAAGTGATGCATATTAATCCTTATGCTTTCAAGAACATGAGAAAGTTGAGATTGCTCATCTTGCATAATGTACGTAATTCTTCCCAAGGTCCTATCCATCTTCCCAATGAGTTAAGGTGGCTTGAATGGCCTCGTTGTGCCTCGACTCCAAGATTTAGCCATGGTCCAAAGAAGTTAGTTGCACTTCATCTGCAGAATAGCAAGATCGAAGGAGTGCTGGAACAATTTAAGGTATGCATTCACTTTTTTTTTATCACTGCTTATAACTATATATATTAAATCTGATGACGTTTGTTTGCGTCCTCAAGAAAGCATCTGCAATTCTATGTGCTTTATACGTATTAAAGCATCAAATCTAGGTTGTCAACTCTAGATGGTTTACATTTTTTGGGTAAGTGCAATTAAGTCCTAACGAAAGTACAATTGAATCCTAAAAATGCAATTGAGTCATTCAATTTTTTTTTTAAAAATGCAATTAAGTCTTAAAACTGGTTAAGTTGATGCAATTGTAGTCCTAAAACTTATAAACATTTTTTATTTATCAAGTTGAACAAAATTAATGGAGTAACTTAATTATAACAACTTGACAAGTTTGAAGATTCCGTTACACTTGATTAATTTTTAGTGATAAGTTTTAGGATTTCTAGTAGACTTTTCCCTAAATTTTTCTAACCAAGTTCTTTTGTTTACATAAATTGTCTAACCAAGTATCTTCGATATTAAATTTAGACAAATCTAAAAGTATAGGGGCATGATTAAAAGTACTTGGATGAAAAGTAGGAAAAAAATATTGATGAAAAGTAGAATTGTTTCCGTACATACACTGAAGACGACAATATCTCAAACCGTCATGACTTTAAGCTGAAAATTGAAACAAAAACTTATTGGTATGTAATCTAACATTTGAATGCTGAGTTTGGTGAAGCTATACCGTGAGACTTTTTATTTGATATTTATGTTTTTGATATATAATTAGACATAGTCCAAATGTTTTCAAAGATCTTTTCCACGAGAGAATTGAGAAGGCATGGACTCATTACTCTTTGGATCGTAATAGGTAAATCATATTTGAGAGATAATAATACTAATTGAACCTACCCATGGGTAGCCCAGCTGGTTAGGGCGAACTTGGACTTCGTTGAGGTCTTAGGTTCGATTTCCCAGGAAAACGCCTGTGATTTAAGTGGGAGGTCATGGCGGTGGGTTGCTGTGCTAGTCTCTCCCGATAAATAGTCGAGGTGCGCGCAAGCTGGCCTGGACATCTCACTTATAAAAAAAAAATACTAATTGATCAATCTTATATTCAACTCATATTTGACAAATAAAAAAAAATAACAATAAAAAAACCATCCTAACAAAAATCATGAAACATCGTTTATAAATAAAAAATATATAATCAAACTGCCCATGATAGAAAGAAAATGAATTTATGTTTAGAGGGTTTTATTATATGAGTGCGTATATTTCTACAATAACTTAGCTCCACATTTGAGGCTCAGATGTTTACTGCATCATCCATCCATTCCAACTTCTTGGGAGGTTCATGTTGGGTGGCCCAATTTTGTTAATTGAGGGGATGAATCCAACATGACCACTTTCTTGGCCCAATCACTAGACCACTCCATGGCCTCACATTCAAAAATCCTGAGGCCCGCTTTAGGTTAATCTTGGATTTCTTGCTAGACCTAACACAGAAAATTGGCCTCTAAAACGAAAATACATCGTCAGGAATCTCGGCCAGTTGAACATTTACACAGGCGGCTCACGATAAACCGAGAGAAACATTTAAACTCCGATTAAAACGCGTGAAAGACACACTACTTATCCATAGTAAACTTTTGAATGGTGGCGAAAAATTATTCAGCACAATTCCTGGATTAGTGATATTTGTTTAGGTGGGGCTTTTGCATATAAAATCTATTGAAGAAGGTATACATATTTGGGCTTCGGTCAGAGTCCATTAAGGGAGACCAAAACCAAAGTATTGTTCATTTTTCAAGCCATGCATGGTGGGCGAAGGTTATTGCCCCCGCGCATCCGAAGGTCGGACGAGTCCTTCGGGCTGCGATCTGATATGAAGAGTAGTAGTAATCATCAATATGATGGGTCCAAAACTGAAGTCTTACTCATCATTTTCAGATGTTTGGATTCAAATATCATCCACGTGAAGTTTTCTTGTTAGATTTGTCATTTTGCATGTCAAATCCATCTTATAGTCGTGCCCCATGCGTGTTGATACTTACACAATTTATCAAAATATTACTGTTATTGGCGCGTATATTTTGGTTAGTGGTATTATTTTAAGTTATTTTGTGAGATGAAAATTAGTCTGGGGTAAATATATTATGACATATTAATAAGGTTTTCAATGGTATTAATCATTTCTTTTAATCGAGGATAAACCTAGATGATAAGTTTTGGATCAACTTTAAAAATAAAAAGATACTCATGTAAGCTTTGACGGAGAATTTACTGATGTGGATATTTATTTTGTTGTAATTTTCTGCATAATTTATACTTCTCTTGCAAAAAAGTCACGTCATACCATCATTTAGAATGATAAGACAAATATGATGGGTCAAAAACTGAAGTCTTACTCATCATTTTCAGATGTTTGGATTTAAATATCGTTTGAATTTTTCTTGTGAGATTTGTCATTTTGCATGTCAGATCCATGTGTTGATACGTATACAATTTATCAAAATATTGCTGTTATTGGGTTGTAGTTGTTGGTTTGTGGTATTAAATTAAGATATTTTGTGAGATGGAAATTAGTCTGGGGTAAATATATTATGAAATATTGTAAGGTTTTCAATGGTACTAATAATTTTTTAATCATAGGATAAAACCGGATGATAAGTTTTGGATCAACCTAAAAAAAGAAAAGATACTCATGTAAGCTTTGACGGAGAATATATTGATGTGGATATATATTTTATTATAGTTTTCTGCATAATTTATACTTCTCTTGCAAAAAAGACACGTCATACGAACACTTAGAATGATAAGGCAAATATGATCTTAAATTCTTGCAATGCTAGACATTTAATGTTTTGTTGACGCTTGAATTTGATAGTTATTGACGTCTTTAACGTTTTATTAGTATGGAGTAACATAATCGTCCGTATGTAAACTGTAAAAATAGTAAGAACGATTTATTTGCGGACATATTGAAGTAGCTATTCGTCCACCGAAGTTCAGGGATAACGTTAATGAGTTATGATGTTTGAAAAAGAAAATATCTCTAGATTTCCAGTATATGGACATACCACTAGTTTTTTACTAAAAAATCAAAGCCAGCTTTTGAATTGAATTTCTATCTCAGCATTTTTTTGTCCATAATGTCTATACAAATTGATTTCATAATTCTTGCAGGAGTTTAAAAGATTGAAGTTCATTAACTTCAATAAATGCCAGTGGCTGCTTCATATGCCGAATCTCAGTTTTACTACCGATCTCGAGGAATTGAATCTCAGTGGGTGCAAAAACTTGGAGAGTGTGCATGAATCAGTTGCATGTCTTGACAAGTTACGTTCATTGAATTTAAGTGGGTGCTCTCGACTTCTTTCTCTCTTCGATGTGCTCCAGTCCAAGAATCTTGAGAGTCTCACTCTTGCTGATTGCTCAAAAGTGCAAAGATTCCCTATTATTCCGAATAACATCATACACCTGCGAGAACTTGATTTAAAAGGCACTTCAATTGAGGAACTTCCTGCATCCGTAGGAAATCTTGTCTGTTTGGAAAATCTGAACTTAACAAATTGCAAGGAACTGTCAATTCTCCCGTCTAGCATGTATCGGTTGCGAAACCTTCAACATTTGTTGCTTGGAGGGTGCACAAAACTAATCAAGTTTCCAAAGAAGGAGGAGATCGAGAGTGATCCCCATATAGAGACGGGATTTTCTAAGTTAAGAATTCTGCTTCTTCGGGATTGCAATCTATCGGAAGTACAATTCCTGGAGAATCCTTCATGTTTTCCCTCCTTAACAGATTTGAATTTGGAGGGAAACAATTTTACTGACCTTCCTGCATGCGGACATCTACATGATTTGCTTTCGTTGAATGTTATGAAGTGCAATCGACTTCAAGAGATTCACGAGATTCCAAGGCGACTGAAATCAATGAAGGCAAATGATTGCAAATCTTTGAGAAAAATTCCCTCCTACCTGGGTGACATTGACGATGTTAGCTTCCGTTCATGTCCCAAACTAGTCGTACGTGGGCCGACCAAGCATAATTTGTCTAAGTTTGAGGTTAGACTCTCTCTCTCTCTCTCTCTCTCTCTCTCTCTCTCTCTATATATATATATATATATATATATATGAGTCATGTAAATGTTAGCTGCACAAAGTGCTTGTGTATTGCGAAAGGCTGGAAATCCTAAATCGTTGGGCTAATGAAGGAAAGAGACATATAGAAAGTGACTCTACCTGTATATGTAATGGTGATGGTGTCTATAAGGCAACCCAAAGGATATTCTCTCTAATTATGCGACTCTAGCTTGCTCTAGAATAACAAGCATCATCCAATTAAAACCTCGAACAATGCATGCTTGTCCAATTACGAAATCTTCAACAGCACATATCTTGTTTCCACTGATTTAGCAAAAGAAAGTTTTTGCAAAATTATTGCCAACTATAGCTAAAGTCCAGGACTACCCACTTAACTCATGTAAACTCCTCTTTTTACGTGCCGGCTTGGAAAAACTATCTTAAAAATCTTACTTCTTTGACAGCGTGCTTGTCTCAAAAATAGATTTATTGAAGTTCTTGTTGCTGGAAGAGAGATGCCAGAGTGGTTGATCCCTAACGATGTCGGTTACATATCTTTCATGGCTTCAGAGGACTTGTTTAAGAAGTTCTTAGGAATAGTTAGTTGCGTTGTATTCCGAGTAAAAGAAGGAGAACGAATGACCATTCTTGAGACGATTAGACATATGCCAAGTCCAATCTGCCTACAGGACTATTTTGATCGGCATTCGGATCATGTGCGGCTTGCTTGTAACAAACTACAAGGTCATGTGTGGGTCGGAGAATTTTCAGGTCCAAATGACTGGAGACATTTCAAGGTTACCATTAGAGCATCAGCTAGTGGAATTGTGAAAAAGTGTGGATTTCGATTAATATGCAAGCCACTAGAGAACGATTGGGAGGTTTTCCTTCGACATAATCAGTCGCTGAATCCACGTTTACTCTATGAGGTTGGGCATGAAGGGAGTCAATTGTGCACAGTGAAAGAAATCTCACGTTTACTCTATGAGTGTGCAACCAGTATGGAGGAAGATAGTTCAAGCATGGCTGGCATCTCAACTGAGGTCTCTCTCTCTCTCCTCTCTCTGTGCATGCGTGCGTGTTGGGCGCCCGTGTTTGAATAATGTAAAAGTTAAAAATTCTAGACAACAAACAAATCAAATATAAGGTGACTCTGCCTGTATATTTAATCAGGAATAACATTTGCAAGGAAATGAATTCTATTGCATGAGTATTGTATATAGTGTAGCAAGGATCGTTATGTCTTATGAACTTGGGTACTCCCTGACAATTTATCCATATAACAGGAGCATCGCTATTCCCTAATTCATCCCGACTTCCGAAAAGTTTGTCCTGGAGGAGAGATGCCAAAGGAGTTCGTCCTTGTTGAAGATGGTACCATTTCTTTCATGGCTACACAGAACTTGTATGACAAGATCCTAGGATTGGCTCTTTGTGCCATTTTCGGTGTAGAAGATGGAGAAAAAGAAGTCTCTTTCAGCATTGTGCCTTATATTAACGGCCAAAGACGAAATGCACTATCAGGAACTCTCGGTTCATTTGATTCGGATCACATATGGATTCAGTATCTTAGATCAAATGTGTTGTGGGGATTGTTAGAGGGAGGAGTTGATTTCGGTCAATTTGATGAAAGATATTTACGGTTTAGCCTTCGAATTGAAGTACCGGGTGGAAACATGAAAAAGTTGGGATATGTCATAAGATGCAGGCAACTAGAGGATGATTTGAAGGTTGTGGTTAAAGACAATCAATTAGTGAATTCAGCTTCGCTCTGTGAGGATTCTTATGAACCAGAAGATGCTTCAGATACAATCTATGGTGGTATGTTTTTTAGATGGCGCGATTTTCGAAGAGAATACTTACGCAAATGTCACATGCATATAGAGGAACCGGAAGCCGGTGACAGTGACGGTAAACTGGATCAAATGTGGAGTGGGGTGTGGAGTAGCGAAACGGATTGAACACTTCTACGGTAGTCTAGCTTTTACCGGTGAGTCTAGAAGGAAGCTTCTTCTTTCTTACTATTACAATGGAGTTTCACCGTATGGGCTTTTCATTGGCATGCTAACTTCATTTGATTTAAAAGGAACATCACGAGTACACTGGTCATGTTGAGTCCATCAAGAGAAAATTTATGGCAAGTAATTTATTTTTCATTTGCATATCATTTATTGATTTCACAACAAGTTTTCGTTTTTGGATAAGTCTGATGGGTATCCTGTGATAATTCTCACTTGTCTTATCGTGTCTATGTTATTTCTCAAGTTTCAGAAACAGTCTTAAGCGGCTAGAAACTTGTACAGTGAAAGACAACTTCCAACAGATTCGTGGCCTTTAGCTGAAGCAGCGTTGTCACGCACCAATCTCTCTAGTGATTGATGAGTGATGAGGCATAGAGCGAGGGGGATGGAGCCCCCTGGTGGTTTGCTTTGTTCAGTCCAAAAATCCACGAGGTAAGAATGACCGAAATCGTCCATGACTTTGACTGATAGCTTGGGCGTAAAATCAGTGCTTCCGAAGACATCAATAACTGTGGAAACCGGATTATCTCCTGTAGCCAGTGCTTGTGCCTTCTCTCTTTCGTCTAAAGAAACCCTACTCAGTGACGTCCACCAGGTGTTTGTGATTTTAGCTAACCGAATCCATTGTCTAATTCTTGGATTTGATTGTTTTGATCACTAGTTTTGTGAAATTAAGTTTAGTGTTTTCCATTTATATAAGATTCCCTGGTCAATTTAGATGGATAAGTTTATATCAATTATTACACACTTTCGTGTAAAATATTCTGGGAGATCGCAGCTGTCCCTCGGTGTGATGCTGGAATGGAACTGGCGTATTGTTGTCGTATCTTGTTGACTGCCACGGATGAGAATTGTTCTTATGTTGTTTGGGAGACGAGTCTATTTATAATCGCACCCTAATGGATAAGCTTATATCAATTTTAAGCGGCTAAAATCTTGTACAAGGAAGGACAACTTCCTACGGCTGAAGCAGCAACGTTGTGCACCAATCTATCTAGTCAATGAAGTCAATGATGATTGATAGGCAGAGAGCGAGAGTGATAAAAGATTCCCTTGGGACTGCTTTGTTCGGTCCCAAATTCCATGAGGTAAGAAGGGACTAGATTACACATAAATTTGAATGATGGCTTAACCGCAGGGGAGAGTTTAGAGTTTCCAAAGCCATCGACATCTACGTGAACGAGATCATCTCGTCCAGCCTGTGCTTGTCCCTTCTCTTCTTTATATGAAGAAACCCCACCTGTGGTCTCGACCAGGTGTTTGTGATTTTACCCAACTGAATCCAGTTTTAAAACACCCCTCCTCCTAAAAAGAAGCAAACCCATTGTTTCATTCACGGATTCAAAAAAGTAGCACATGCGCACCATTTCTCATTCCTCGTCTTTAAAGTACACTTCGTAATCGACATACCATTTTCCATAATCACTTTCAATTTCATCGGGGACATTATTGATGGAAATGGAACCTTCGATTTTGGTTAGAGTTAGAATAACTAACATATATTAATTTTCAACTCTTCTTGAAATTATTTGAACCATTCGTTCATGCTAACATCTAGAAATTCCTCATCAATACCATTTTTTGTTTTCATGACAGTGTTGTTGTTGTTTTTTTTTTTTTGGTTTTTTGTTTGGTGGAGAGGGGGGAGGGAGGGGTGTTGGAGTTGTTGCTTTGGGGGACAATTGCCATTTAAGTCCTAAACCTTTTGCTATTTTGCCGATTCAGTCCTAAACCTTTTTTTATGCCAAATAAGTCCTAAACCTATTGCAATTTTGCCAGTTAAGCATTTTCGGCGGATTTTGGCCGGAAAATGCCTACGTGACGACGACATGGCGCACCGGACCTCGCTGGTGATGACGTGGCGATGATCGGACCCAGTTTTTCCTTATTTTTCTTAAAACACATACTTGGCCGGCGAGCTCTGGCGATCGGCGGAGCTCGCCGGCCACTCCAAAGGGCGGCCCTGCCTGCCCTCGGTGGTGGGTGAGGGCGGGGGAGGCCGCTGTCCCCCTCGCCCGTGGCTGGCGAGTGCCGGCGCCGGCCACGGGCTAGCTCCCTACTCGCTTGCAGATCTGCAACTGCAGATTTGCCTGCAAGCGAGCAGGGAGCTCGCCCCTGCTATTGCAGGTGTGAGCTCGCCGCCCTCGCCAACCACGGGCGAGGGGGGCGACGGCCTCCCTCGCCTTTTGGAGTGGTCGGCCGGAGCTCACCGGCCAAATATGTGTTTTAAGAAATATAAGGAAAAAAAAAGAAAAAAAAATTGGGTCTGGTCATTGCCACATCGTCGCCACGTCATCATCTACGAGGTCCGGTGTGCCACGTAGGCATTTCCTGGCCAAAATCCGCCGGAAGGACTTAACCGGCAAAGTTGCAAAATGTTTAGGACTTATTTGGCATAAAAAAAGGTTTATGACTTAAATGGAAATTGTCCCTTGTTTTGGGGTTAAATGAGTTATACTCTTTTAAGTTTTCCACGTTCATACTTTCATTTCTTTGCACGGTAGACTTTCTCGTCCAAAAGTTTTCTCAAATAAAATGGGAACATAATGATGTTGTTCATTAATAAGTAGCCCCACCGTTCATTTTTCAGAAAATCAATAGCTCAAACATACATCTCCATACTATTTCACATTTCTCAATGATTAAGGATCATCGGCAATACTATGTAAAATTGCCTTGAGAAGTTGAAAGTCAGCATATCAACCTAATTTTCTGATATCTCTTTACATGATATGCTATAACCACCATTGATGCTTGGAATCGCGGGACACATGCTCAACTGCATTTTGAATTGCCTTGTCTTGATCGGTGATGATAATTCCTCCCGTCAAAGAAAGCCAAGCCTTAACTTCTCACCCTTTCGATCTTTCTCATCAAAGGTAAGATTTTCCTACCCTCCCGCCTCAACAACGTACAAGTGAAAATACCATTTCTTCCCTGGTTCTTCACATTTTCTTCGTCAATTTGATTTGCTTTTGGTTCATCACCAGTAGCCTCTGTTCCACATTTTTCATAATCAAATAGTGTGCCATCGTCTGCTAATATTATTGAAAGCAAAAATTTTAGTACGACAAATAATTAGAAATATCGATACATTGAAGATTATAATAGGTGAAATATCTAAATAAGAATATGATGCAATAATAGTTTGTTGGTATAATCATAAACTGATATCATGGGGATTTAGTGATCACAAATTGTACCATCGACAGATCAAAGTTCTTCAACCATGTCTTTTGATAGTCAAAATATAACTTGTTAGAGAACACTCTAATATTGTTTTGAAGATGACAAAACGCGAACATCATCAAAAAGAAGAGATTGTCAGAATGTGCATATTCTGGATAAGTCATTTGCATAGTCTGGGAAGACACAAACTGTACCGTCTAAAAGATTTCAGAATATGCATCGTCAGAACAAAACACAATTCTATTGATAAGTGCTATTTGCTGAAGAAGACAGACTATTGCATCTTCTGGACCGTGGTAGAACATACATCGTCTGGCTGAACATACATCGTCTGGGAGTATATCAGAACATGCATCGTCTATATCTATACACATCGTCTGGAATATATGATACTGAACTGCGACGTCGATCTCATTGAATATCTGATGGATATTTTATATCTCTTATCTCGGTCATATCTACGGAGTAGATTGACTTAAAGATATATTCACAAAGTGAGATATATTTGGATGGTTTGATGGGCTGATTCTCCGGTCGCATATCTTATTATTTATGAAATATTTTGATCGACCGGTAGACAAGTATTTTGAGAAAGCTTTCATACTTGGAAGGTAGTGATACTGATTGTATGGGCGATCGGGATCGACACCCTCTCTTCTTGGTTTCTAAAACAGCTCGAGATCCCTTGATTGATTCTGTCCAACGGGTAGATTGGAAGAATTCCTTTGGAAAGTGCCAACGGTTGTATTGGCATGAAGGAGCATTTAAGGGATTTATCTTTTGGTGGAAAAGAGACGGAGTAGCATTAGAAAATTCCATAGTCTGAGCTATTTACTCTACTTGTCATTGTGCATATCGTATACTCAAAAGAGAGAAATATTACTGCTTCATGAGAGCTGAGAAGCATGTTCCTCATATTGTAATCTCTTTTGAAATATAGTGAATTCCAGCCCATTGACTGTCAGACCGAGAGTGGACGTAGGCTTAATCAAAGCCGAACCACTATTGTCATTGTTGTTCAATTCTCTTCCTTAGCTCTCCATTTATTTACTCAGTAGTTTTTCTTGCAAACTCTATTTCCGCATATTTTTGCAAGAACACATATTCAACCTCTTCTAGATGTACGCACTAGCACTTTCATAACTGATTGATGGTTGGAGGAAACAAAATAGGTACGACCCATCTCAGGCAAGCACAAATCAGATGCATAGAGCTATTAGAAATTATAAGAAACAACACAAGATGACACAACCAAACACGCATTCAATCAGTCATGCTCTGGAATCTTAATCGAGCTTTGCTCAGTCCTGTGGATGAGATGATAATATGGCACCTTATGGGATAGCCAAGGGTCGTAAGTACGTGGGAATAATGGGACTGGACAGAGGGTGACTTGAAACACGAGGCGCTTCAATTCATGAGAACAAGGCATCATGTCTAGGTTAAGTATCTCCAGCACGGTGCGCTTTGGGAGGTAAGCAGAGGTTTTGCAAAAAGATTCGAGTCATTTTCAGATAGATTCACATCATCTTGGAGAATAGATCACAACTCCCAATGGAAGGAAAGTACCTTCCTCTTGACGTGATAACATTTTTCTGTTGGAATTGTATCTATAACTACTTATTTTCTTTTTTCTTTTGGGTTTTATGCCTACTTTATTTGATTTTTATAAGGAAATCACCGGTCAGCGACACACTTGTCATGGGTCCATAAAGAGAAATCGTGGCGAATGGATATATAGATGACGCTCAAGTTGGGCACATGCTTCTTTACTGCATAAGACAAACAATCCAATTTCCTCGTGATCAATCACAAAACACTCTATCTGCATCCACGGTGAATTATTATCGCAGTCCTAACGGGGCAAAAATAACAGTAAATGTTTGCTTTTCATATTTCCTTGTGAATCAGATCATGATCTCATTGACAAACCTCACAGTCAAACATGCTTAATTATGTATCATTTACCGATTTCAATTTCGCCAGTGTATGATTGTAATAATCTTGAGCAATGAGCAATTTATTGAGGAGCCTCCAGGACGAGCAGCGGCATCGGGGCCGGCGTCCTTGCCGCTGTCTCCAGCGGTGGTGGAGGTGGTTGACCTCACGGTGGAGTCCGGTAACTCGAAGTTGGAGCTCAGAACTTTCTGGGTGAGCTCTGTGATGGAGGAGGAAGCTTCGGCTGCCATGGAGAAAACGGATCTGCAGAGGAAGAAGAAGAAGATAATTTTTTTTTATTCCAACTCAGCTGACACGTGTCGATTTACTATTGGATTTGAGTAAAAATATACGCCACGTCAATTGACGTGGCGCTCACTAACCACTGAATATTTTCTCCTGGCCCACTGCTTTGTTCAGTCCAAAAGGTAAGAATAAGTAAAATCACCCATGACTTTTTTACTGATGGCTTGGGCGTACAGGGCGAGTTTAGTGCTTCCAAAGCCATTGCTAACTGCAGAAATAAGATTATCTCCAAGAGCCAGTGCTTGTCACTTGATGTCGTGATTTTGGGCTAAATGAATCCATTTTGTAATTCACGGTTTTAATTGTTTTTTGACCACTAGTTTTGTGAATATAGTCTTAGTGTTTTTCTATTATATAAGATGTTCTGGTCAATTCAGATGGAAACGTTTATTCCATTGTTACAACATTTCGTGTGAATTTTTCTGAGAGGATTGCTGCTGTCCGTTTGATGTAATGCTGGAGTAAAACCGCCGTGACAAATGTGTATTAGTCCCTCCAAGTCATCTTAGTTGAAATCATGCCCAAAAAGAGTCATGCTGTTTATTTGTTTTTTTTTTTTAATTCGAGAACTTCATCACGTGCTCTCCGTGCCCATAAGGCATCAAAAGGCCAGATCCCTATACTTTTGGAGAGACTAGCACATGATCGCAACACAATAGCACCTTACTTAAGATGCTAGCAATCATGAGTCATGCAGTTTGTGCTTCCCCATAAAAGTTAAAAAGCATAGCTACTTGTATTTTACCAAGCTCATAGGCTGGAATCATGCAAACATAGACGAGTGTTAGCAACAGGACAAAAGGTTCGCGCCCTTCTGAGTAACTCTATTTTTTTTGAAATATCAAATAAAGGGGAGAAAAAAAAATCAAATCTGGCCAGCAAATGCACTTGGATCGATGTATCCAAAGTCATAGCAGGCGAAGAAAACATAATTACTTACATCTTGGACAAAACAATGTTCACATGACTACCGAACACAACTACGGATGGCTAGCTCATTGTGAACAGGATCCATCAGGCTCGGCGACTCAACAGGTAATAGATATCGACGGCACGGACCACGCGCTAAATAATCGTCCATCAAATAATTTTTCTTCAAGATATAAATCTTAACTCATGGCAGATAGCAATTTGATCTTCCCAAAGTGCCACCATCAGCAAACTGATTATAAAACAAAACCTTGTGCTGTCAAAGAGCCTTAAAAACAGATTTGGGAGCCGAGAGAGACAACACATCAAATCTTCGTAATTCAGCCGAAGGCCTATGTTCATGGGCGACCAATAAAAGCAAAGATTTACGTCTCGAATAACAGTGAAAGAGAAAGAGCTATCAAAAGCTTCCATCATCGCGTCTTAGTTTTAGAGTGAAGTTGACTCGAACTTGTCGTTGACGCGTCATCTCGTCAGCGAATTATCTTCCTTCCTCTTCACTTCTTCCTCCTTTTTTGTTTTTTTTTTCCTGAAATTGATGAGGAAATATTCACTTGGGCTTTTGGCGAAGCCGAAAAACCAAAAAAGAAAAATGATACGAGGAGGACCAGGTTAATACAGCCAACGTATAATGTCATTACGTTTAAGTGCATATTACCCAGTTCAAGTTCATCCAATACAGATCAAGGTCAGAGTGTCTGATCGATACAAGTAAAAGTGGATTAATGTATAAATATTACTTTAAAGTATGTTATTTCAAGTTACGTTCGGGGGCAAAATTTAGGTTCCCGTTTTTACCACATCTCATTTTAAGAGATGTTTTAATGTCAACGTGAGAAACATTTAACAGATTTATCACATTAGCTCATGATTTTATATCAAACAAAATAAATCAATGATTGAAGAAAAGCAATTTTGCACTCTGGATTGTCGAGACCAAATTGAAAGAAAGTGGGCCGGAAGGTGATTGCTACTGTAGCTTGTGAAATTAGTTCTTAGAACTGCAGACTTCTCGGCACATGTGAGTGGATAAATCTTGATCATGTAGGTCGAAGGGGGGAAGCATTTGATGCCTAATATGCCTTTAACTCTGTATATATGGTTGCTTACTTCGTTTAATTACTATTCTTTGTTTCAATATCTTTCATAATTTTGTTGATTGAGAATTTTTGGTGTATAAATATGATGACTATTTTAGCGTCTATTCCACAATTACAGAATAGTTTTCTATCATCTTTCCCCATGAGAAATGGGTGTGATTTGACAATCAAGTGTTGAAGTGTTAGACCTCCTTCACGTTATCGGTAGTGTTGCTCCTATGAGTAATGACGCGAGTGACATCGATGCTTGAGCAATTGAAGATTATACTTGCACCCTGGACTTTAAAATTTTATGTCCTCACTAATTTTGGAGCTTTAACCCGACGACGGTTTAAATTTTAATACTAGTAGAGTGATTGACATCTATGTGATCAAGATTATCTCCTACTGCCGGTGATTGTCCCTTATATATTTCGTCTAAAAAAACTCTACTGTGCAGTGACCGCCGGGTGTTTGTGTTTTTTCCTAACTGAATCCAGCGTCTAACCACCCCCCTTCTCCCATAAAAACCAAACCCATTTTTAATTAATGGATTTGATTATTTTAACTGCTAGTTTTGTGAAGCTTGTTTTCTCTTACTTTTTTTTTTGTCTTTTGTTTGGTTTTTTTTATTACATAGCAGCAAGTTTCAAAGCAAAGTAACCTTTAATTCATTATATTGATGCTTAAGTCGGAGTAAATGGATAAAGATATTTGATTTTTACATAGGATCCATATCCTCAAGAGAATGACTTGTGGTTATTATAAAATATACTAGTCAAAGAAACTATTTTCCATCAATAAAAAAATGCCTTTAAAAGTAAGGAAAATAATTCCATCTCTTCAAAAGACGAAAATTTCACATAGATGAATATTCTCCCTGTCCTTTTAGGTCAGGGCAATACTATCAAGCATGACGTGGCTTAAAAAGACCTTAAAACCATTGTCGACCTTGAAGGTTAGCTTGATTTGCTCCTCAAACAAATTACGTCTGTGACCAAAGTGTGAAGCAAACCATATTGCTCAACCGTGTGGATAATATGCATATTGACATCCAAATGTCACGTCTTAGGACCGTGAAATATTTGCCCCATGTAAGGAAAAAAATATTTTTTCTCATTGTCATGTAAATATCATTGACAAGTAAATGCCTCAAATCACGTTCAGATTAATGTTCAAGAGTAATCAATTGTCCGTTCACATAGGCCTCTTAGATCATTTGATCAAATTGACATCAAATCTTTTTTACATCTTCCGCATTGATCTCCTTAGAAGTTAACAGGAAACCAATCCTACCCACCCCCACCTACACTCTCCAAACAAAAATCTTACCCGTGTGAAAAACTCAAAGTCTATCTTTTGTCCTTCCATCACACTTCTAATACCAAATGTTCGATATCAATCAAGGGAAGTCTCTGCGTTGGTAATTATTATGGAAGTTGTCAAGATGGATTATGATTTAATTAATATTAATCAGACGCCCAGATCGAAAACGGTGTGAAGAAAGATGTAACTCGTGTTTCTTTTCCTCTCTAACTAGTTCTTAGTGAAAAAATTGGCGTGCCTGCCAGCTAGGAAGTATTGCGCACGTGCTCTCTGTGAGGAGCGGCGCAACTTTCCTACTTTTTGTTTTTTTTTTGGTCAAAGATATGATCATTACTGATAAGTTGCATAGCCGCAACTAGGTTCGGAATCATTACATAATAAGACCCAAAGTGGATGAGGGGGGTATAAAATCCAGTTGCGAGGAAGACAGTTGTCCTGGTGGGCTCTTGCTATCCAATTGGCGGGCTTGTTTGCTTCTCTATGCACGCAAGAAACGGATACGCCTTTTAGTTGGGCTAACAACACTTTGGTATCCTCTAAAATTGGTTCCACTGAGACTTTCCTACTTCACTTTGCTTTATTTGAAAGAAGCAAAAGCTCGCTTGAGATGCTTTAGGCCGGATTAGATTAGTAAAATTGCCATAATGACTGACAACTGTTGCTTTGTCCTGGATTGACAATATTTAAAGGCCCATATGGGGAGACAGCCTCTGAATTAATCTTGACCAGATTCATTTGGCTAAGGAAAACGTGTACTTTTGGAGATGATGATAATATTTCTTTGGGGATCATGTTCCTGGTGCTCCATTATCGAATTTTTGAGCCATAGGCTCGATGGGGCCGTCTGCATATAGACGTCTTAATCTGCAACTTTCGCAACTTCCTATGCTCTTTGCGAACAGAACCCATCGGACACAAAAGTAAAAGTGGCTGCTCACTAGGAACAGAATCCACATAGCACAAGAAAAAGACGGTATGGACCACGTGCTGTGTCATATTCCATCAAGTAATATTCCTTGAAGGAGGAGAATGTTAACTCGGCACAAATCGCAAAATCCAACTTCCCAACAAACCACCGTCACCAAACTGAGTCTTTAAAATAAAACCTTGCGCTATCAAAAAGCCTCATTAGCAGGATTGAGAGCCAAGAGACAACACAACACAATATCATATATATATAATCTTTTAAAGAAAAAGTCTCTTTTTGATTCTCCACTTCAAATTATTCTTCTCATCTAGAATGAGCAACTAGCCAATGTTTGATTTATTGCTACGTTTTCTTACATGCTTTAATTGAGATTTTTTAATTTTAATTCTTTTCATCAATTTGTCAATAAAAAATTTCTAGTGTTTAATATGACAAAGACAATTTTCTTTCTTCTTTCCCAATGGAAATTGGTATAATTTGACAAACCTGTGCTGATGAGTTAAACCAAATATTACTCACATGCATAATGAACGTCTATAATGCTTTAGCAATTGAGGATTTTACAAGGCAATTGTCCAATCAGACTTAAACCTATTGTTTATGGTGTTACTAAAGCAAAAATTACCTGATCATAGAAGCTCCTACTGCAATAAATTGTGTTCCTATAGTCCTCATTCAATTAATGTATGGCGCGTTTTGCTTTTCATTTTTTTTTTCCGTCAATCGAATCACGATCTCATTTGACTGATGACATTCTTGATTATGTTTATTACTTGGATTAATTTGATATGGTAGCTGGAAAAGGTAACTGACTGGGGAAAGAAAACAGGGTCACTCTGACGAGATGAACATTTGGTATTGACTTCTCGTGTCACTGCCACGTGTATGATGTTGAAGCTTCAAAATGTAAACTTTTACTAGATCAATTATAACTGGAGAGGCCTTACATTTCTATCGGTTGCAACGTCTTATTTTAGGATTTGGATGTTTGGTATTCAATTCGTTCTTTTATTGGTTCGCGATATGACTTGACATGTAACTGGTTTACACAAACTCCAATTCTTAATGGCAAAAGGATGGAAGATGAGTCATTTTCTATTGATCACATGCAAACATACATACATTAACTGAATTTGCATTATGATTTAGCTGAAAACTCTAATAATATAGATATAGTTAGTGAGAAAGATAGTTAAAATTCTTCAGCGAGACTTCAAATAATGCATGTATTAATTTTATAAGTTTAATGTAATTTATTGCATTTCCTACACCGTAAACACTATGTAGAAAGAATGATCAAATATACTTGTGTTAACACCCAATTTCACTCATTTTCCCTCCAAAAAGTGTGTTAAGCTAGTACATTTACTCAAGTAATTGCGCACAAAATAGGTGAATTTCAAGCAAAGTGGACAGACATGGTGCCACTTCTTTTGAAGAACAATAGAAAAGCTGAAGCGGCAGGTGGAACGCACCGCTCAAATCCAAGAGTTGTCTTATACTTCCATTTTCTTGTTCAATTCCTTGTAATTCCTTTTCGATGTAATATCAATTTCAACTATTTCTATTGATCGCAATTGCAATTCCAATACACTTCACATTTCACATGCTTAGATTCGTGGAGTTTCATTATTCCACATAAAAGCCACATTCATGCACTTTCTTGCTCACCGAGGAGCATTTTCGATCGTTTTTCCAATTGTTTGAACCAGCTTTGAAGAGACTGAGTTCCAAGAAATCACTTAATAGCGATAACGGTAGAATTCCTTAAAATCAAATTTTACGGTAAGAAGTGACTCCTTATCTCCACTCAAGAAGATCAGATGATTAGTGCGTGATTGAATGGCCAAACAGAAGTATCAGTGCGTAACCTTAAATTTCTTGTGCATAGATTAAATGTGTTTTTTTAGTGGAAACTTGAACCGTCATCACAAACAAAGAGGATGCGATAGGATCACCTGGTCTTAATCCATTCTGGCCGCCCAAGTCAAGAAATCAGTGGGAACACCAATTGCAGTCAGCAGATTTAAGAAAGTAAAAATATTTTAACCTTCCTAAGTCAAGAAAGTAGTGGGACATCGTCTGCTTGTTTGCTTACAGAAGTATCAGTGCGTAACCTTGAATTTTTTGTGCATAGATTAAATGTGGTTTTTTAGTGGAAACGTGCACTGTCATCACAAACAAAGAGGATGCGATAGGATCACCTGGTCTTAATCCATTTTGGCCGCCCAAGTCAAAGAATCAGTGGGAACACCAATTGCAGTCAGCAGATTTAAGAAAGTAAAAACACTTTAACCTTCGTGAGTCAAGAAAGTAGTGGGACATCATCTGCTTGTTTGCTTACAGAAGTATCAGTGCGTAACCTTAAATTTGCATAGATTAAATGCGGTTTTTTAGTGGAAACTTGCACTGTCATCACAAACAAAGAGGATACAATAGGATCACCTGGTCTTAATCCATTCTAGCCGCCCGAGTCAAGAAATCAGTGGGAACACCAATTGCAGTCAGCAGATTTAGAAAAGGAAAAAACACTTTAACCTTCATAAGTCAAGAAAGCAGAGGGACATCGTCTGCTTGTTTGCTTTTTAGTTTGAAATCAGGGAGGATTCTTGCATGCGGCGCGTGGAAAGTAGAGTGTCAGTGCATTGCCTGCTTTATCAATCGAACATCCTTTGTCCTGTTGGGACCTTGGGGGGAATATAAGGTGGGGCACTGGCAAAATTACAAATGCTTCTAAAATTGCCAAATTGTTGCTTTGTGAGATGCGAAGAAAAGTGCAAAATAATGTTGTGTGTTACTAAGGCAAGCCGCTCATTTTTTTTTTACACATTCGGAATCCTTTAACAAATACTCAAATACAAGAAATATATTCCAAATAACACATTTGAGTGAGTTCTTTGAAATCATCAAAATTCAATTAGGGTCAACATAAACCTAAGTCCAAATTGTGGGATAGTTGTGAAATTTTTATTTCCCCGAAGCCAATCAACTAATCAGAAAATTGGCCTAGGATAGGATGGTGGTATGGTAAGAGAAATTTACCCTCTGTTGAATAGTCAAATTGATTAACGATTCAATTACAATATTTTCTAGATTAACCAAATATAGGTGGCAAAGACACATCAAACTAAGGTGAGAAAAGTTATCTTCCATGAAGAAAAGTTGAATGTGAAGATTTTCGAGACTTCGTGCGCCCGGAATGCACGAATAAAATCCCATATTAAGATGTCGGCTCATCCTCAAGCACCTTTATCAAAATAATTCTTTGTTGACTCACGCAAAAAGGAAGTCATGCATATGGGCATGGGCATCAACACTATAAAGAGAACATCAAATGGGGAGCGAACCACCGCTAAGAAAGTACCAAATCTTAGGCAACTCATTTCTCGTTGTTAACCATTTCCTCTTCTTTAATCTAATGGCTTCTTCCTCTTCCGAGCGCCAGAGGAGTTTCGATGTCTTTCTAAGTTTCAGAGGCACGGACGTCCGCAATAGCTTCCTCAGTCATCTCTATTCAGCCCTAAACCAGTCAGGTCTATACACTTACATGGATAGTGAAGAGCTGAGAAAGGGAGAGCAAATATCATTGGCACTTATGGAGGCGATCGAGGAATCGCGAATCACCATCGTTGTTTTCTCTAAAAACTATGCCTCATCGACGTGGTGTTTGGATGAGCTGGCAAAAATCATGGAGTGCAAGGATCAAAGAGATCTCGTTGTCATTCCGGTGTTTTACAACGTGGATCCTAGAGAAGTGAGAAAGCCTAGAGTTGACCAGATATATGCACAAGCCATGGCTAAGCATGTGGTCAAGTTCAAGAAGGAACCTGAGAAAGTGGAGAGATGAAAGAAAGCCCTTTTTGACGCTGCTAACGTGTCTGGGAGCATGTTACTGAAAACAAGTACGTGACAACTCTTCTACCACTTCAATTACTGAATTTCTTTTTGATACTTGATCTTTTCTAAGGTTTGGGATTTTTTAAAGTTAGGCATAATTTGATCCATCTATCTTGTAGAAAAACACTCTCATCAGACACACAACACAAAGAACACTTTCGCATAACACGAAACAGAGCACCATACGCGAGCCGTTCATCCTCTCCAAGCCTCCTATGATATCGTCCCCATGTCGCCCCAGTCACATCACGTTATCCCCTCCCTTTCTCTCCGTGTCCAACAGCTTTAGGTGACCAATCTAGGCTCACGACCCCGAATCGGAGGTTTTAAGCCCAGATCGGCGGTTGCTAGCCTCGGGCTATGGTCACCTGAGGCTAGCTATCATGGCTAAGATTGTACCTATCAGTGACGGAGGGACAAAAGAAACTATTTTTTATATATGTATTCACTTTCCATAATGCATACTTCTTTGTGACCTCATTACCGCTATTCTGGAATTTTATAAAAGCTATTTGATAAAAGCTATTGAGCAACTACATCCATTTCGTAGAAGCATTTAATTGAAATGCGGAGGTCTAGTTGTCAATATAGCACAGATCAAAAGTTTGTAATTTCATCAGAGCATTTAAAGGCTACTCTCTTTATTATTTCCACAGAAAGCAAGAGACTGCATAATTCTCTTTGCAAGACATCTGCTACAATGGCTAGCATTCCATCTGCAATAACCTCTTGTCAATTTTATCCCTTAAATGTGTTTGAGATAATAGGAAATTCCAAAATTTCTGAGGATTTCCTACGCGAGTAGATTCACGTACTTCACACGTAATATTTCGACTTTATCTTGTTGCATTTGCTATCATTCGAATTAACGTGGTCCATTCATCTATCCTCTCAAACACATATTTTTCACAATCAAGATTAAATAAAGCACCATAAACTAACTGTAGCCCTTGATGGATTATCCTTTAAGCAAATTATGATGTTGTTCCATGAGGATAATTGGGCTCATATAAAGTCCTTTTTCCTGTTAAATATTCCACCATCAATTTGTATTGGAAGTTCTTCGGCTAATAAAGATTGCCGAAAATGTTGGGCTAACTTACTTGTTTCATTACCATTAAGATTAGCGGCTCCTTTACGGGATCTAAAATGAAGGGTGTTTCTTTTTCTTGCCATAGTTTTTAGACTTCAAGGATTTGATTTGAAGCTTGTCCCTCAGGCTTCTTTAAATTCGTCTCTGTTTCGATTACATCAAGCCTTTCATTTGATCAATAAAGACACCTCTCTTGCATGAGCATTTCTCCATCTTTTGCATGTACATATTCGTTTTCTTGAGTGAGAAGTTTTGTCAAGGGAGCATTTACTTCATTATGTAAGCCATTATGCATAGGACAAGGTAATTCTGGATTTTTATCAATCAGTTTTATTTATGACAAATAATTTTTTTTAAAATAGAATAAAAAGATAAAAAGCTAGGTTTTTGAAAATAGAAAATGCGGCCCTAATAGCATTTCTGTAAATAGTTGAAGTTGTAAAAAGGACAAGGGTGATAACAAGATAGATTTCTACAGCAACCAACGGTAGGCAATCTTTGTCCAAACGGCCAAAGAACGTGTCATTATCTGTCCACTCTGAGAAGTGGGACCAAAATCGTCCCGAAGGGTATACTACTTGTGTTTTAGGATTTACCCTATTAGTATTGCTAAACTTAGACTTCACTTTGTTAACTTTCGCCACCGAAAAATGCTAGATAAATGGGTAGGCATTTGGGCAATTGAAGGGGAAAAAAAGAACATTTCATTCAGTATATCAATAATTAACTCGAATAATTAATAACTACAAAATAGATTTTATTTTGAATCAGAAAATGCAAAATAGGTTGACACACACGTTTAGAATATCATGGAAAAATATAGTCTTAAACCAATGTAGACACCGAGGCATCTTGTTAATTGAACATATTTTAACATTCATCTCCAAATATATTGTGGACAAGTTCCTTGCCAAGTGATTTTCTTTGAATACTTATCCGCTTCTTTGGGTTGTTCTAATAGCAATTTCAACTATTTTTTCCTTGCCAGATGTGAAGCGGGGTTTATACGACATATCGTGCAAGAGATCTCAACTCAATTGAATCGAGTGCCCTTAAACTCACCCAAATGTTTGGTTGGGATAGATTCTCGAGTACAAGAGCTTAAAGAATGCTTAAATCTACAGTCTGAGGATGGTGTCCTTGTGGTCGGATTATGGGGACAAGGAGGAATAGGGAAGACAACCCTTGCTAAGGCCATTTATAACACTGTGTTTAGAGAGTTTCAAGGTTCTAGTTTCTTGGAACGTGTTAAAGAAAATTCCAAGGATTTGGTCCCTTTGCAAAAACAATTGCTATCAGATGTATTACTAAAGGAGCTATCAACAAGCTTTGGGGAAAGCAGAGGAAGTCAGTTGATTCAAGACAGGCTTGCTAACAAGAGAGTTCTTATTATTCTCGACGATGTGGATAACAAATGCCAATTAGATGCTTTGGTGGGAGATTGTAAGTGGCTCCATGAAGGAAGTAGGATAATTATCACAACAAGAGATAAGCATCTGCTAAAATTGCAAGGGGCGTGTTATATCCATGAAGTTAAAGCTCTCGAGGCTACTGAAGCATCTGAACTTCTTAGAATGCATGCCTTTCTAGGAAATCAACAAATAAATATAAGGAGTGATCTTGTTGATAGTGTTTTACATTATGCCCAAGGCCTTCCTCTAGCTCTTGAGGTGGTGGGTTCTTCCTTGTGTGACGCGGGAGAAGATGAATGGGAAAGTACCCTACAAAAGCTTGCTCAAAGTCCTCCTAAGGATATCAATGATGTGCTAAAGGTAGGTTTTGAGAAATTGGACAAAAATGAAGAGGAGATTTTTCTCGACATTGCATGTTTCTTCAAGGGATGCAGGACATCGTATATTAAGAAAATTCTTGATGGTTGTGGTTTTGCTGCGGCCATTGGGATACGAATTCTCATTGAGCGCACCTTGATTAGAGAAGAGGAAGAGACCTTACAAATGCATGACTTGATACAATTGATGGGAATGGATATTGTTAAAGAAAAATGCAATGATGATCCTGGCAAACAGGGTAGGTTATGGCTTTATGATGATGTTCTTAATGTCCTATCAAGAGATGCGGTAAGACTTCTCAGTGTATAATAACTTATATTATTATTTATCTTTGACTGTGTTTACTCTAGTTATTAGATAACCTTCATACATTTGAAAAAAAATGTACAGGTAACATATGCGGTAAAAGCCATAGTTTTGAATCTACCAGAGCCAGAAGAGATGCATATTGGTCCTTATGCTTTCACGAACATGAAAAAGCTGAGGTTGCTCATCCTAATCAATGTAGAAAATTCTTACCAAGAACCCATCCATCTCCCTAATGAATTAAGGTGGTTTGAATGGCCTCATTGTCCCTCATTTCCAAAATTTAATGGTGGTCCAAAGAAGTTAGTTGGACTTGGAATGCCGAACAGCAAGATCGAATTAGGGATGGAACAATTTAAGGTACGCATTTATTGGGCCCTTTTCCATTACTTAATACTATATATATGATTATATAATCTAATTATGTCTTTAGTGCCCTTGGGAGAGCATCTACGATTTCTATATGCTTTGTATGTATTAAAGCATCAAATATAGTTTGTCAAAGTCCATGTTTTTTTAATTTTCTAATCAAGTCCCTTTGGTTATATAAAATGTCTAATCAAGTTTTTTTAATATCAAATCTAGCCAAGTCAAAAAGTATAAGAGATTGATTAAAAGTGCTTGGATAAAAAGCAGCAAAAATAATAGGTGAAATGTAGAATATTTCCATACATGTACGAAAAATGACCACTAGTGAGCCCAACCCAGCATGACTTTGAGCTGAAAATAGAAACATAAACTTATTAGCGTGTAATGCTCGATGTGCTTAATCTGTACCATGAGACTTTTTATTCAATTTTTACTTTTTTTGTACTTCTTTTAATATAAGCTGGTTTCAGTCCAAATGTTTTTAAAGACCCATTCCACGAGTGAATTGAGAGGACACGTACTCTTGACTCTTTGGATGGTCAAAGATAATCATATTTGACAAATCATCGTACTATATGATCGATCTTATATTCAACTTACATTTGGCAAATAAATAATAGTGAAAAAAATCAATATAAAGAAATCCACCCTCACAAAAAATTATGTAACATCATCTACTAATAATTATGACTGGCTCCAAATTAACATTAAAATAGCTCTGCACATGTTGGGAAGAAACTGCTTGCCCAATTTTGTTGACTCTGTGGATGAATTTGACAGGACCATTTTTGTTTACTCAATCTCTTTGGGGCCCGAACTTTTATTTTAAGAATAGCACTCATCGATATAATATAACGCGTCAAAAACCAAAGTCTTCCTCTTTTACTCCAATAATTGGTCGTTATTTTTTGTTTAATGGCCATATCAAACAATTAGGTGCCACATTTAAGGTGAACCCTTGCGATGATCATATTTTCATCGTTATAGCTATAAATGTTTTCAGAGCTTAGTGACCGCACCGGTATGTCTTTGCAGGATTTCAAAATGGTGAAGTACATCAACTTCAGTCAATGCGATTTCCTGACTTGTGTTCCTGACCTTTCGTCAGCTCCGAATCTGGAGAGCTTGGACCTTTCCAAATGCAAAAGCTTGGCGGAGGTTCACCAGTCCGTCGGACATCTTGACAAGTTGGAGTTTTTATCGTTAGAATCGTGCTCCAATCTTAGTATCTTTCCTAGCAAGCTCAGGACAAAATCTCTTCAGGAACTTTGTCTCTTTGGTTGCTCTAAACTGAAGAAGTTCCCTGATATTATGGAAAAGATGGAACGTCTAGAGGAACTTCATCTAGATCAAACAGCTATTAAAGAACTCCCTGCATCAATTGATAATCTTGTCTCTGTGAAGCAGTTATGGTTAAGAAATTGCAAGAACCTCACGAGGCTTCCACCGAGCATTTATAAATTGCAAAATCTAGATTATCTGACTCTTGAAGGTTGCTCGAATTTTGCCATATTTCCAAAGAACTTGGAGGATTCAACTGATCCTGATGGCGGCTTGGGATTCCCAAATCTAGACCGCCTGGATCTTCAGGGCTGCAATCTATCAGAATTAGAGTTCCTCGAGGGTTCTTCCAATTTTGCCAAATTGAGGTCCCTAGATCTTTCAGAAAACAAGTTCACTCATCTGCGCATTGACAATTGCGATAATTTGGAACACTTGTATTTGGATAACTGCAAGCAACTGCTAGAGATTCCTCAACTTCCATCAAATATTTGGGTCCTAAAAGCAAATAACTGTAGATCTCTGCAAGAGCTTCCGGATTTTTCGGGTCTCTCTTAACTTCTTTGAAGTTGACTTCTCTTCATGTTGTGGATTATTACGGAAAGGGTTCGATCTGGCTGGTGTGTCAATACTCGAGGTCAGTCTCTCTCTCTCTCTCTCTCTCTCTCTCTCTCCCTCCCCTAACTTTGAATGCTGGATCTGTATGACAGTATCTCCAGGAGGGAAAACTCGAAATTCTCCTAATTGGAGGAGAGATGCCAGAATGGATTCTCCATTGTAAAGATGGATCTGTATCTTTCATGGTTCCCAAGGACTTGTATGACAAGTTCCTAGGACTCGCACTCTGTGTGGTTCTTGGGCTGGAGGAAGGAAAAGTGGTCGATGCTTCATGTGAGGTCCAAATATTTGTTAATGGCCAGAAGGTAGATTGGCGAACTAGATTATTTCATTCACTGGAATCCGATCATGTGTGGCTTGACTATACAACGCGCCAAGGTCTGTTTGAAGTAGAGAAGCTTCTGCAGAACGATTGGAGCCACTTCCAAGTTTGCCTTAGGGTTTCAAACGCAAGCATAAAGAAGTGGGGATTCCGTTTAATATGCCAGCAACAGGAGGATGATTTGAGGGTCATATTCCAAGAACCTCAGACAACAGAAAGAAATAATGTTCTCGAGGAAAGAGACTCAGAGGAAGAACATTCAATTGACACCAAGGAAGAAGATGGTCCTATTGAAATGGATGAAGGGGAAAGCTGGTCAACTTAATAAAGGAGATCAGATGGTCTTAACTATGGTTCCACCGGCACCAACTATAATGCGAGTGTTCGATTGCAAGACATGCCTGTCGAATTGGTCAAGACTTGTTGGGAAGTGATTCTAGAGGAAGCGAACTGGTTGTCTAGATTCCATTGCTTTTTCCCTTTTCTTACTACAAGTTTTTGAAAGTCTGCTTCTCCAAATTCAAATTGAAAATCACGATGAAAGACAGGCTTTGCATCATGCTACTACTACTGATATGGTTGAGGAACTATTTTTCCCTCTCTTTCAACATGAACTATGATGCAGCAAGCATAGCCCAAACTTAAGTGGATGCTTGTAGGATGGCCATAGTCTTCCACGGTACTCTGTGAATTTCACATAGACCTCCGTCACCTCTCTTACTCCAACTAATGATGCCAATACTTCATCCACTACAATTCTGCAATCGTAAGTTTTGCTCAATTTGATAAATATATACATAGGAAAGAGTTGATCTAATCACGTCAAAGGTCGAAAGGTCTACATAAAGGGAAGATTAGTTTATTCCTTTGTTGTTACAAGGTAGATTGTATTGGATAGGTACAAAGTCTTCCATCATAACTGGAGGCTTCTTTGGACCGTACTGTTTTGAGCTTGTAGCAGGTTGCTTACCTGATTATATGCCATTAATAACATTTTTCTTGAGGGGGAAAAAGAGGAGTAGATAGAATGGAGATTTATGGTCGAGTCACATTATCACAGTAACTTCATTCATTTCTACTTTCTCTAACTAACAATTTACTTTACATAGTTTTTGCCACAAGTTGTTCTCTCTAGTCTGTGCTTATTCTCAAGTTTCAACAACAGTTTTAAGCAGCCGAAATCTTCAGCACTGAAATGCAACTTCCGTCTGTGACCTTTAGCTGAAGAAGCAATCTCACACACCAGCCTCTCTAGTTGTTAAAGTAAATCAAGCAATATATGACTTATACATTCCGAGGCAGAACATTCTGAGCCAGTACATTCTGAGAGTCAGAACATTCTGAGGTAGAGAAGATATAGAAAGCGAATGAAGAAACATCAATTTCATTCAACTAAAGACAAATTGTCATGTACAAGAGATTATATAACATTGTGGAACTGCTTACAACATGTGCTAACTGCCTAGTTTCACTTCCCTAGAAAATAGCAACTAAGAAATTGACCATCTCCACTTGCTAGAAAATAGCTAAGACAATAACTACCTAACACAACCTACGTGACTTAACACAAACACAAGGACAGCTTAACATAAACAACACAGAACATCTCAGCAGCACTAAGACAACTCCAACACTAGTGAAATTGCTATAGTCTGACCAAAATGTCGTTATGAGGATCTCCATTCTAGTTTACATATGATCTCTTTCATCATTTTTTTACCCTCTCTCTCTGCAACAATGCCAGGGATCCAATCATCTTCATTCCTGTTGAAACGGAATATGGAGAGAGGCATGAATAATTGTGAGGTACAGCCATCATCTAGGATGAAGTGAACAACATAATCTGGTATGACGAGTTTAAACGGGGCCAAATTTTTCTGATTAAGTTCAACCTTTTCTAGTTAATAATGGCTTTGCTAGGAATATAATTTATACTCCTATTGATTGATCGAAGAATTCCAATTTATACTCCTGTTCAGTAGAGCAAAGAATTCCAAGCTTTGATGTGTACTCATATTGAGTACAGAAAATTTTATTTGATCAATATAGCTTATGGATGGAATGCAGAAATTTCGAAATGCATTGAACTCGAATTTAAAGCGCAGCTTCATAATTTCGACTTCTCTTTCCCACTCGATGCATATGCCTGAAATAATAATAGAACTTCCATACTTTAATGTAGAAGAAGTTGCCCTTTACTTATACCCGACAAAAACGAGGCAGCAACCGATGTAATAGGGTAGGTCGACTCGGTCCATTGTGATGACCTTTCCTTGGCGTTAAGCTATTCTACAGTTCCTCTCCCAGACAGTTAGAATTTATTTTTATAGGAGATGCTGAATGAGTTTGAAATCAAGGATAACCTATCACACGGATGCGTTCCCATCCCAATACGTTGGCAGATTCAGAGAGAGCCTCCCTCCATTTCTTGGCCACCTCCGAGCCCGTCCCATACTTGATCTCGTGCTTGGCCAATGCTTTCCCGTAACTCTGTTGCTGTCCCCTCCCTCCCCTTGTTTCCACTTCATAGAATACTGGTAGGATAAGCTTTTGTTTTTACTTCTTCAGACACCTCGGAGATTCTGCGTAGTTTCCTATGAAAAAAATGACGACATAGGTACGAGATTGTTCCATCATTGCCGGTGGGAAATCAGTGCCCTTCCTGAAACTTCTCACCGTCCAATGAAGCATTTTATGCACTTCTTGACTATGGCCTCGAATGGCCTCGTATAAACTAGTTAACGAAATCCTCGCGAACATCTTCACCTTAAAGTTTAGGAGCACATCGAACTTTGAAAGTACAGTTGAGAGCACTTTGACGATGTCTCCGATTATATTAATCTGAGCTCACGTTCACTGACAAAAAAAAAAAACAACAGAGACATGGATAATATAAGTTGCCCAAGGCGTCAAATGAAAATGAAGCAAGCAATAACAATTCGCTCCGAGAAGGATAGATCATTAAGTTGTCCACGCCAAAGGGCACATGATCACAAATTTTAGGAGACAATTTCATATAACCATCCCACATAAGCTGCCATGGTGCTAGTATGGAAAGAAATACAGAGTAAGTGTCGACTCTGTATTTCTCCTTTTTAGCAGTAATTCGACTTAGAAAAATAAAGTGCTGAAGAAAGAATGTGAAATCTTGTATATTTCAATATTTAGGAAAGAGTAAATTGAGAGCCTATTTATTGGCTTGCTCATAATATCAACTACAAGTAATCAGATATATGTTCAATATATAGATGATTCTCAGAAGTACGCAGGATTAAGAAGACATTCTCATATCACTAACAATTTTGTTTTTGTTAGGCATTCTAAACCAGTGTTCCGTTGTATGCATGATTTCCTGTGAAGGGACCACCAGTTGTCCGTTCATCTCCGTCTGCCTCAAGATCTCCTCCGGCTCCTCTTCGTCGCTGAAAAAGTAGGGATAAAGGATCCGCGATCACGACATGGCGATGGGCAACAACGATGCGATGCGCTCAATGTCCAGGAGATACCTTATGCATTGCGCGGGTCAGAGATTGGTGTGAGAGACTGCCAAGGGAATGGCGGGAGCCTAAACCTCTGAAGGTGGGGAGCACTGTGAGAAATCAAAAGAAATGATGAAGAAGATGAAGATATAGTCGAAGAACAGAGAAGTAGAATACAAAGATTGGGATGAAAAGCTTCATCAAAAGCCTATGCTTCATCTGAAAGCCTATGTATTGATTTACTAGTCTCTTATACACTTGAATTAAGAGACATTTATCTGTTTACAACCAACTAAACAATCGTGTAACAAGATCAATAACCGAATGCTAGCTATTGCCAGCTAATGTATACATGATAGCTATTGTATAACAGCTCTGCTATACGAAGACTCTGTATTTCTTCAGCTCTTCAGTCTTTGATCGTAGTGCTCTTCATCTTGATTACTTTTGGATGTTGTGGATGTTGAGTTAACCACCACTGCTGTTGACTTCACTGCTGCCTCTATAGCTTTAACATCCCCCCGCAAACTTGAGTGTGGTTGAAAACCCAACCCAAGTTTGACTTGAAACGAATGATAATGACAACGAGATAAGGACTTTGTGAAGAGATCAGCTAATTGGCAATGACTGGGAACATATTGAACATGAAGAAGTCCTAGCAAGACCTTTTCTCGCACAAAATGGAAATCGATCTCAATGTGTTTTGTTCGAGCATGTAGAACAGGGTTAGAGGTAAGGGAGATAGCAGACTTGTTATCACAATATAATTTTGTGGGTGTCGAAAGAGGAACACCAATATCTCTAAGGACAAATGCAATCCAAGTGAGTTCTGCAGTGGTAGATGCCAAAGCACAATACTCAGCTTCTGTAGAGGATCTGGAGACAATGCTTTATCTTTTGGCAGACCATGAAATCAAATTGGAGCCAAGAAATTTGCAAAACCCAGTAGTAGACCAACGGGTAACATCATGGCCGGCCCAGTTAGCATCAGAATAGCCATATAGTCTGAGTGTGCTCATAGAATGAATAAATAAACCAAGATGAGCAGCACCTTTGATATACTATAAGACCCTTTTCAGTTTATAAAAATCACCCATGGTAGGTGTATGCATTTTCTGACACATAAAATTGGTGGCAAAGGCAATGTTAGGCCTGGTGAATGTGAGATATTGCAATCCTCCAACTAAACTTCGAAAGTGGGGAGGATCAGGGAACAAGATATTATCACTAGAATTAGAAGCTGACTTAAGAGATAAAGGTGTTGAGATGGGTTTGCAATCTTGCATATTAGCACGAGTTAAGAGATCAAAGGCACATTTGGTCTGACACAAAAATAACCTCTCAGGGGAAGACTTGACTTCTACTCCTAGGAAGTAATGTAATTGACCCATGTCTTTCATATGAAAGCTAGAATTCAGAGACATGATCAAGTCTGCAAGCATTGCTGGTGAAGAACCAGTAAGCACAATATCATCAACGTAAAGTAAGAGAAGAATTGTGTGTTGAGCTTGATGTAGAATGAATAGAGAAGGATCAACAAAGCTACAGAAGAAGCCATATTCCAAGAAAGTTGTTGAATTTTTCAAACCAAGCTCTAGGAGCTTGTCGTAGTCCATAAAGAGACTTGTGAAGCAAACACACAAGATGAGGATTCTCTGTGAAGCCAAAAAGTTGCTCCATATAAATTGTTTCATGTAATGTGCCATGCAGAAATGCATTTTTAACATCCAGCTAATGCAATGACCAGTGATTAAGCATAGCTATAGAGAGAACAATTCATATATTAGCATGCTTTATAATAGGACTGAAGGTTTCAAGGAAATCAATGCCTTCCTCTTAATGATAACCCTTGGCAACTAAACGTGCCTTAAGTTTGTCTAGACTGCCATCTGCAGCCAACTTGGTCTTAAAACCCCACTTACAACCAATAACATTCATATAATTGGTGCGAGGAACTAAACTCCATTTATGATTGTTGTGCAAGGCATCCATTTCCTCTTGCATTGCATGATACCAACCTTCATGAGCAAGAGCTTCTTTGACATTCTTAGGTTCTGTAGGTACTAAGTATTCAACAAGACACGCATATTTAGGATTAGGTTTATATATGACAGACTTTAGTCTTGTCTGCATTGGATGAGAAGAGGTAATTTGTGGAAGAGTAGGAATGTTGCTAGCAGTAGGAGATATTGAATGATTAGATGGAGGAACATCACATAGAACAGAGGAGAAATTTGAAGAAGGGGGTGATTGTGTATAGGACATATCAGATGATGTAGTTGGTAACCTGTGACCACCATGAAGAAAACTAGAGTGATCATATGGTTGTGGTTGTAATAAAATACGAGGAATAGACTGAGATTTCTATTGAAAAAATTTAACTTCCTGAATCCACTTTTTATAGGGTTCTGTAAGAAGAGGAAAGATAGTACTGAGTTTGTGAGCAAAAGGAAATGAACCTTCATCGAATGTCACATGCCTACTGATGAAAACCCTTCCATCTGTTGGGACAAGGTACCTATAACCTTTGTACTTTTCACTATATCCAAGGAACACACAGGTTAGTGACCGAGGATCAAACTTATGGTTAGCATATGACCTTAAACAAGGAAAGCATGCACAACCAAATACTTTGAGAAAGTTATATCTTGGCTTTTGTCCATATAATTTGCTATATGGACTTTGAGACTACAAGAGTGGTGTTGGCAAGAGGTTGATAATGTAGTTTACAGTCATAAATGAATCCACTTAGTACATTAGTGGAAGACACGCATGATATAGCATTGATAGTCCAAGCTCAACAACATGCTTATGCTTTCTCTTAGCCTTTCCATTTTGATCGGGTGTGTAAGAGCAAGACATGAAATGTGATATCCCACAAGTTTGCAAATGTTTTTGAGTTCTCATACTAGTGAACTCTGCCCCTCCATCAGTTTGTAACACTTTAATTTTTCGATCAAATTGATTCTCCACATAATTCTGAAATAGAATGAAGATAACAAAAAAGTCTGACTTGTACTTCATTGGATATATCCAACTAAATCGAGAAAAATCATCAACAAACACAACATAGTATTTGAAACCCTATAGAGAGTTGACTGGAGCTGGACCCCAAATATCACAGTGGATTATTTCTAAAGGAAAATGGGTATTGGCTTCTGATAGAGGAAATGACAACTTGGTACTTTTAACAAGATGACAACTTCTACATATTGTTTTTGTGTGTGTGGAACACTGGATGAGATTTTGACTTTGAAGAGTTCGAAGAGTACACATGCTTGTGTGAGCTAGCCTTTGGTGCCAAACTTCAGCATCTACTACTTTATGTTTTAGTGTGAATAGAGCCGTTACCACTTGTTGATCCACCTTGTTCAGACCTCCTGTTTTCTTCCTCAGCATGACAATTGAATTGGTCTGTAGATCCTTAACATGAACACCACACTTGTCAAAAATAAACGCACATGGATAATCATCAGTCAACTTTGAGATTGATAGAAGATTTTTCTTTATGTTTGGAACAACCAGAATGTCATGTAGTGGTAACAAGCCAAGATCAGTATAAAGATGTGCATCACCAGTGTGTGTAATTGAAAGATGTGAGCCATCACCTATCATTACACGATCACTACCACAATACTTTGAAAAGTTATGAAAATTACCAATATTAGCAATGATATGTGATGTGGCCCCAGTGTTAGGGTACCAAGCACTCCCCAAAGGATCCTCAATATGCATTGTAGCTAGAGCAATCGGTATGTCTTCATTCTGGCAAGAGTTGTCAAATCTATACTAACACCGTAATGCTTCATGACCAGGCTTCTTATAGATTTGACATATCATTTTAACACCTTCAATTGATCTTTCGCGTAAAATTGATTTGCTCTCAAAAGTAAGATAAGTTCGAACACTTTGGTATCTTTGAGATGAGTTAGCATATGGTTTAAACCCTTGAGTTGAACTTGTATGTCCCTATTGTTGAACTGATTGTGCCTCTTGTGTATGACTAAAAGGTTTAAAACCTTGAGTTCTTCCTTGGTAAACAGAACCATTCCCTTTACTAAAACCATTCCCTCTACTGAATTTCCTTCCACCTCTGCCTCTATAGGACTGAGTATTACTCCTTTGACTTATAAATGCATAGTTTGGGAATTTGGAAGGCAATTCATAGTCATCAATTTTCTGACTGCTTTCAACTGTTCTTTGTCCACAGTATGCCATGTTTATATTTAAATAATTGGAAGTATAACTTTGTAACCTCACCTCAAATCTCTCAAGTTGAGAGTGTTGGAGAATCTCTTCTCATGGTTTTGAAGTTGACAAAACATAAGGAATATTCGTAGAAGTTATTCTGTGGTCTGATAGAACATATACCGTCTGACAGAACATACTTCGTCTGGTGAAAGGCAGAACATGTACCGTCTGGTATATGGTAGAACATACACCATCTGGAAGAACACGTATGTTCTAGAACAGATTTTCTCATAAAGTGAGTTTATTACTCACATCTCTCGCTTCAAGTACTATGTGCCAAAACCAAATGACGATCTCCTTGACATCTTATCTCGGACATATCTATGAAGATATTGACTAAACAATCAAGATTACATTTGGACAGTTCGATGGGCTTTCTCTCTGGTCGTATATCTTGTTATTTATGTAATTTTTTGATCGACCGAAAGACAAGTATTTTGAGAGAGCGTTTCATACTTGGAAGGTAATGATACCGATTGTATGGGCGATCAGAATCGACACCCTCTCTCCTTAGTTTCTAAAACAACTCGAGATCTCTTAATTGATTCTCTCCAACGGTCTGATTGAAGAAACCCTTTGGCAAGTGACAACGGTCAACAAGGCCAGGGTTGTACTTAAGAGACTTATCTCTTGGTGAAAAGAGACAGGGAAGCACGAGAAAAATTCGAAAGTTTGAGCTCTTCATTATACTTACTTAAGTGCATAATCGTACATTCGAAAGAGAGAAATCCTACTGCTTTGTGAAGCCGTTCATCATCTTGTAATCTCTTTTGAAACATAGTGAATTCTAGCTCATTGGATGTCAGACCGAGAGTGGACATAGGCTTAATCAAGCCGAACCACTATAACTGATTGTCTTCTACTCTTCTCTCAACTCTCTGTTCTTAATTTCTACTTGTTATATCTTTCAATTTTTTAATTCCTCACTATTTTGCAAGAACACCTATTCAACCCCCCTTCGAGGTGTACGCACTAGCGCTTTCAATTGGTATCAGAGCCTGATAGCTTGTTTTATTGAAGTGTACTTACTTCAGAGCTAAAAGATCTATAACTAGTGCAGTTGTTCTAGTATTGATGGAAGGACAGAGTCACACCAGACCCCTTACTTCGATGGAAAGGATTATAGTATTTGGAAGAACAAAATGAAATCCTTCCTACGATCATTGGATCCTCTAGAATGGGATGTAGTTGACAAAGGAATTATTCCTAAGAATGAAGATGATGCTGAAGCTATTCAGATATCTCAAGCTGAACAATCAAAGAGACAGAATCTTGACGCTAAAACTATTTACTCTCTTTACTGTGCCTTATCTCCTATTGAGTATAACCGAATCTCTTCTTGTGATACAGCTAAAGAAGTCTGGGACAGACTCAACGTCACGTACGAAGGAACCAATTGTGTGAAAGAAACACAAATAAACATTTTGTTTGGTCAGTACGAAGCTTTCAAAATGAAAGCAGGAGAATCAATTTGTGACATGTTTAGTCGGTTCACAGAACTTGTGAATGGTCTAGCATATCAAGGACAACCAATTTCTGAACCAATGAAAATCAACAAATTGTTACGAGCTTTATCCAAGGAGTGGAATTATATCAAGACATCTATCAGAGAGTCTCAAAGAATTCAACCACTCTTTGTAAACGAGCTAATTGAAACGCTTCAATCCTACGAAGTTGAAAGAACGGATGAGAGTGAAGACTTGAAAGGTAGAAAGTCAATTGCTTTAAGAACTAATGACGATTCTGATGATGCAGGATCTGATGACTATCTAGGTGATGAAGATATGTCACTCTTTATCAAAAGGTTCAAGAAGTTGAACAAGAAAGGGAGAAAGTTCAAAAGTTCTAACTTCCAGAAGAAACAAACTGAGGACAATTTCAAAAGATCAAATTTCCAGAAAAAACAAATCGAAAGCCATACTCAAACAATGAATTGATATGCTTCAATTGCCACAAGAAGGGACATATTAAGCCAAATTGTCCTCTACTCAAGGAAAATAGGGGAAGAAATGAAAGATATAAGAAAGTCTTGAAGGCTGAAGCTTGAAGTGACACTGAATGTGAAGATAGTGATCAAGATGATCGAGTATGCTTTATGGCAAACTCTGACTCAGAATCAAACTCGGATCAAGAATCAGATTCAAATTTAGAATATGATGATCAAGTAATAACTCCTATCAAAGTCTCCAAGTACATTGATGAATTATGTTTAAATCTAGAATCGTCTCTCAAAAGAGTCTCTGAGCTGAAGAAGGAAAACTTGAGGCTCAGACAACAGGAAACATTCTGGAAAGAAAAAGCTGAGGTTTATGAAAAAGCTTTATCTGATTTAAAAGAAAAATCAGAGTCTCTCAAGGAAGAAATATTTGCTTGAAAACAGATATTTCAAATGTTTCACAAAAATTTTCCATTGGATCTGAAAAACTTGAGAAAATTCTTTCTATCCAAAAACCATACTTCAACAAAGCTGGTCTTGGTTTGACCTCTGAAACTAAGTCTTTGATTGACTTTCCCAAGGTAAAGGAAAGACTTAAAAATAGACTTCCTAAAAGGATTTACAAAAATCATTTTCAAAAGGTTTTTGTAAAACCTGGTGAGCAGAGTCATGGCAATAATTCGAATGTCAGCTCAGAACATCTTGAGACAGAACGTTCTACTAAGTGGAAAAATATTGGAAAATATGTTGGAAAATCCCTGTGTTGCACTAACTCTATAGGACCCAAAAAATTTTGGGTACCAAAGAAAATTTGAGTTTTGTTACTTTTCATAGGTCTCGAACAGAATCAAGTGGTATCTAAACAGTGGTTGTTCAAGACATATGACGGGTAACTCTGATTGCTTTACAAACATAGTCAGAATGAATGGAGGAAAAGTTTCCTTTAGAGGTAAAAGAAAAGGTAAAATTATAGGACTTGGAACAGTTAACATAGGAAGCTTGATCATCAACAATGTCTCTCTTGTGAAAAGACTAAGATATAATCTATTGAGTATCAGTCAACTCTGTGATGTCGGGTATATGCTTCCAAGAAGACATTTGTTTCGGTACAAGTAAAGACAATCTCAATCGTTCACTAGCAGATGACACGGTAATATCTATCTTCTGGACATGAATTTGGATAAATCAAAGTGTCTTGTTTCAATCCAGGATGAAGCAAATCTTTGGCATAGAAGATTGGGACATACCAATCTCAAACAAATTGCTAAGATTTCCACTAAGAGACTTGTTTTAAGAGACTTGTTCGTGGACTTCCCAAACTACCCTTTCGGAAATCAGATCCCTGTACACCATGCATCTTGGGAAAACAAGTCAGAAGCTCTTTTAAATCAATCAATCACATTTCTTCTGATCGTGTTCTGCAATTGGTTCACATGGATCTTTTTGGTCCAACAAGAACTCAAAGTGTGGGAGGTAAATCTTACTGTCTGGTAATGATGGATGACTACTCTCGATTTACTTGGGTTTACTTCTTAGCAAATAAGTCAGAAACTTTTCATTACTTCTTTAAGTTTGCTAAGGCTGTTCAGAATGAAAAAGGATATCTAATTTCTAAGATTCATTCTGATCATGGAAAGGAGTTTGAAAATAAGGATTTCACTAAGTTTTGTGATGATCTTGGTATTCAACATATATTCTCCTCACCCTATACTCCACAGCAAAATGGAGTAGTAGAAAGGAAAAATAGATCACTTCAAGAGATGGCCAGAACATTGCTAATTGAAGGTAATATTGCTTCTTGTTTTTTGGCAGAAGTTGTTTCCACCATTTGTTATATCATTAACAGGGTCATCCTAAGGGTTATTCTTCAAAAGACTCCATATGAACTTTACAAAGCAAAGAAACCGATTGTGTCTTACTTTCATGTGTTTGGTTGCAAGTGCTTCATTATGAAGAATATCTCTGACAACATTGGAAAGTTTGATGAAAGATCAGATGAAAGAATTTTTCTGGGATACTCCACTTCTAGCAAGGCTTACAGAATTTTCAACAAGAGATCTTAGAAGGTCGAAGAATCGATCAATGTCAAGTTTGATGAAGGTGTGCAAAATCAGTCAAATATACCTCAACTTAAAGAAACAGACATGTTCTTAGAACATATACATTCTGCTCCTTTAGAACATATACATTCTGCTCTTTTAGAACATGCACGTTCTGCTCCTTCAGAAGTTACACAGAACCTCTCAGAACTTTCTGAGGAAGGGGAAACATCAAACTTTCGAATTCAAAGGAACTGGAAACATAAGTCTAGTCATCCAACTGATCTAATCATTGGAGATCTTGAAGAAGGTGTTCAAACTAGATCAAAACGATTCTCAGTTCCTGAAGATCATGAAGAATCAAGTGCCATTGCCTTAATCTCCGAAATTGAACCAAAGAAGATAGACGAAGCATTAACAAACGATGGCTGGATAGATGCAATGCAAGATGAATTGAGACAGTTTGCTATCAATGATGTCTGAGAATTGGTTCCTAAACCTAAAGATAAATCTATCATAGGAACTAAGTAGGTCTTCAGAAATAGATGGATGAAGAAGGAAATATAGTCAGAAACAAAGCAAGGCTGGTGGCTAAAGGATATACTCAAGAAGAATGAATAGATTATGATGAAATCTACGCACCTATTGCAAGGTTAGAAGCCATCAGACTATTACTTGCTTTTGCTTGTTCTAATGATTTCAGGTTATTTCAAATGGACGTGAAGAGTGCATTCTTAAATGGATTCACTCAAGAAGAAGTTTATGTTGAACAACCTCCTGGATTTGAAGATCCAAATTATCCAAATTATGTCTACAAACTGAAGAAGGCATTGTATGGTCTGAAGCAAGGACCTAGAGCCTGGTATGAACGTCTGAGTAACTTTCTAATCCATAGTGGTTTTGACAAAGGTAAAGTTGATACTAATTTGTTTATTAAGAAAGAAGGTAAGGACTTCCTACTGGTTCAAATCTATGTAAATGATATTATTTTCGGATCATCTAATGAGAATCTTTGCAAGAAATTTTCAAGTGATATACAGAATGAATTTGAGATGAGCATGATGGGTGAACTAACATTCTTTCTGGGACTTCAAGTCAAACAACAGAATGAAGGAACTTTTGTTCATCAAGAAAAATATGCAAAGGACATTGTTAAAAAGTTTGGTTTGGAAAACTGTAAGAAGACAGATACTCTCATGGCCACTACTTCCAAACTTGAGAAAGATGAAGATGGAAAAGAAGTTGATCAGAAACTCTATTGAAGCATGATTGGGCACTTCTTTACCTTACTGCTTCTCGTCCTGATATACTATTTAGTGTGTGTATGTGTGTTAGATTTCAATCTAATCCCAAAGAATCACACATGTCTACTGTTAAACGTATCATACGATATATCGCTACTACTTCAAAGTTCGGTCTATGGTACCCCAAGGATGGAAATTTCACTTTACTAGGCTATTCAGATGCTGATCATGCAGATTGCAAGATTAACAGGAGAGCACCTCTGGAACTTGCCAACTTCTAGGAAATTGTCTAATATCTTGGCTCTCAAGAAAGCAGCATACTGTTGCCTTGTCAACGGCTGAATCTGAATATGTAGCTCTTGGTTGTTGTTGTTCTCAAATCCTATGGATGAGACAACAATTACAAGACTTTGGTATCAAGAAGTATTGCGTGGAAATTTGATGTGACAGTACAAGTGCCATGGACCTAACTAAAAATCCAATTATGCATTCAAGGGCTAAGCACATTGAGATACGGCATCACTTCATCAGAGATCATGTGCAAAGCCAGGATGTTCGAATTACATTTGTTGAATCACGAAATCAATTGGCAGATATATTTACCAAGCCTCTGGATCGACGATTGTTCGAATCTATACGGAGTCAGTTGAATATTCTATCCTGGTAATCTATAAGATGTATCATGAAACTCAGCCTCTCCTGGTTGGTCGAATCTCTTCCTCATTTGATTTTAAAGTAACATGTATCTATTTCTAGAATGTTGAAAGTGTGTTATTATGTGCATACTTACTTGCCTTTTTGGTTCATAAATGCCTTTTGTTCTTCAATTATTTTTTCTTTCTTCAAAAACCTTATTGAATTTCAAAAGGTTTTCCTCATCTCCCGTAACTCTTCGTATTCTTATCTTTTAAAACGAAATCCTCTCTTTAGCCGAAACCCTAGATGATCAATTTCAAAAGCTTCTCTCTCGAACAAAGAAGATTTGTCCACGATTGCTTCAATGTCTACATCAAGGAAAATCTCAAGCTCTACAGCACAGCAATTCGATCAAGTCAATAGACATGGAACTCTGTCTACTCCTTCTGAAAAGCGGCAAGACAAGGGAAAGACAGTCACTTTTGCACTATTGCCATCGAAGAACACAATCAACACTCCTGATAAGATCTCTAATGATGACTCTATCACAGTTACTGAGTACATGGCACGCCACTCTGGAATGTCGCTTACTATCAATTCGCCATATGACGATGGCCGAAAATCGAGTGAAGCTAAAGGGTCTGCTTCCAAATCAAGGACTGATCACAGTACTTTAGAAGGCATCGAAACAGGAGGAGTTGGTATCTTCTTTCCTTCCTATAAGCAAGCTGATGATCCGTGCTTTGATCATATTCCTAAGTCCATATATGCTGAAGCTCTCAATCAACCAAATCATTCTGATGAGTTCAAACAACTGCTTGGCCTTATTATTGGTTTAAAGCAAAAGTAATCTGATTTGGAGCTTGCCCTTTCTCATTATCGAAATCATACAAGCCTGCGGATATAGTCTCTGCACTCAATTATCCAAGACCTCAACCAACTGATGATTCATAAAGCTGATGTTGACAAATGGATCAAGCAAATCAAGAAGTTGGAACAAATTATGCAATCCCTAGACACTCTACACTTTATTCGAGTTTCCCCTCCTTCTTGATTTCAACTATGTTCTCTAATGTGGGTTTTTAATGGTGCCGCTAAATCTGTGCTGGCGTTTGATTCCTTTAAACTTGTTCATTCTCCTACTCACTAATCCTTTTTTCGATGTCAAAAAGGGGCAGAATGAGCAGTTTTGTTTTGACTTTGAAAAATTTCACTTCAGTATTTTGTTTTGTCGGTCTTAATGCTTTGTTTTAGGGGGAGAATGGATTGCTTAAACTGATACTTGGTAGTTTGCTTAATGGATTTACTGCTTATACCTATCTATGACAGACTGACATGGTTTTATGTTCATAGATGATTTGATATTCTGCTACAGGTTTGTGCTTGAACTACTTATCAAAACTATAGGGTTGTTTTGTCATTTTCAAAAAGGGGGAGATTGTTAGAGAATCTCTTCTCATGGTTTTGAAGTTGACAAAACATAAGGAATATTCGCAGGAGTTGTTCTGTGGTCTGATAGAACATATACCGTTTGACAGAACATACTTCGTCTGGTGGAAGGTAGAACATGTACCGTCTGGTATATGGTAAAACATACACCATCTGGAAGAACACGTATGCTTTGGAACAGATTTTCTCATAAAGTGAGTTTATTACTCACATCTCTCGCTTCAAGTACTATGTGCCAAAACCAAATGACAATCTCCTTGACATCTTATCTCGGACATATCTACGAATATATTGACTAAACAATCAAGATTACATTTGGACAGTTCGATGGGCTTTCTCTCTGGTCGTATATCTTGTTATTTATGGAATGTTTTGATCGACCGAAAGACAAGTATTTTGAGAGAGCGTTTCATACTTAGAAGGTAATGATACTTATTGTATGGGTGATAAGAATCGACACCCTCTCTCCTTAGTTTCTAAAACAGCTCGAGATCTCTTAATTGATTCTCTCCAACGGTCTGGTTGGAGAAACCCTTTGGCAAGTGACAACGGTCAACAAGGCCAGGGTTGTACTTAAGGGACTTATCTCTTGGTGAAAAGAGACGGGGAAGCACGAGAAAAATTCGAAAGTTTGAGCTCTTCATTATACTTACTTAAGTGCATAATCGTACATTCGAAAGAGAGAAATCCTACTGCTTTGTGAAGCCGTTCATCATCTTGTAATCTCTTTTGAAACATAGTGAATTCTAGCCCATTGGCTGTTAAACCGAGAGTGGAAGTAGGCTTAATCAAGCCGAACCACTATAACTAATTGTCTTCAGCTCTTTTCTCAACTCTATGTTCTTAATTTCTACTTGTTATATCTTGCAATTTTTTAATTCCGCATTATTTTGCAAGAACACCTATTCAACCCCCCTTTTAGGTGTACACACTAGCGCTTTCAAAGAGATTACCTCATCATAGTCAGGTTGAGGTTTTATACAATATACTATGGTTATGAAAGTTTCATATTTAGGGCCTAAACCTTCTAATACTCCGAAGACTTTCGTTATTTCATCAACTGGTTTGCCTATGGCATTAAGTTGATCACAAATCAACTTGAACTCTCGAAGATAATCTGAAAGTACTCTATCACGCTTATGACACGCCTAGAGTTTGCCTCTTAGTTCAAATTCTCTAGCAATAGACTTTTAGCTAAAGCGATTGCATAAAGTGTGCCATACCTCATATGATGTTTCAAGGCCGATGATCAAGCCTAAGATACTCTTTGAGACTGCACCACTTATCCAGGAAGATATCAACTGGTCTGTGCGCATCCAATCAATATAATCTTCATTTCGCATTTCAACGTTTCTTCCTTCAACTTCGGTGTATACATACTTTGATGGTGCAATAGATTCACCATTGATGAATTCGAGCATCTCCTAACTCTGTAGAAACCTTTGGAATTATACTTGCCAAAGCAAAAAATTATCCTCGGCTAGCTTTATCCTAACAGAATACCCAATGTTTACATGGATGGGAAAATGATACTTTGGTGTTTTGGTTGTCATGACGAAAGGACTGATGCTTTCAGAGAGATGGCTCTGATACCATGTGAGAAATCAGAAGAAATCATGAAGATGATGAAGATATAGTCGAAGAACAGAGAAGTAGAATATAGAGATTGAGATGAAAAGCTTCATCTGAAAGCCTATGTATTGATTTACTCATTTAATCTCTTATACACTTGAATTAAGAGACAGTTATCTGTTTACAACCAACTAAACAATCGTGTAACAAGATCAATAACCGAATGCTAGCTATTGCCAGCTAATGTATACATGATAGCTATTGTATAACAGCTCTGCTATACGAAGACTCTGTATTTCTTCAGCTCTTCTGTCTTTGATTATAGTGCTCTTCATCTTGATTACTTTTGGATGTTATGGATGTTGAGTTAAACACTACTGCTATTGACTTCACTATTGCCTCTATAGCTTTAACAAGCACGTCGCTGTCGAAGCTAGACTTTACATAGTTGGACAGCATTTGAGGAGAAACGGTCGACATGGCAAATTACGTGGGCATTTGATAGGTCGCTCCAGTAGACTTCAAGTCACAGGGTATAAAGTTTTTATCATACACAGTCGGGGTGCAAAGTTCAGTACAAATTAAAATTTCAGCTGTTTTTGCAATCATCTGTAGAGTCTAACACATAGTTCAACACCATTCATGGACCACTTTCACCTCTAAAAGATCTAGTGCGATCACCTACAGAGGGGTGAATATGTGATTTGAAAATCTTTTGCGGAAGTATGTAAAACACAGCGTGTGAAGCGTGGTATGTGAGTGATATATGAAGAACAGTAAGCACACACAGAGAGTTAAGAGAGAAGATTAAGACACAAAGTTTATAGTGGTTCGGCTTAGCTCAAGCTTACATTTACTTTCTCAGGCTGACAGCCTATCAGCTGGATTCTACTATGAATCAAAAGAGTTACAGATCAATTCTAAGACTTCACAAAGTCTTCTGCTCTCACAACAAGTATATGTAACACTCATTTGTTTACAATTGGTGCACAATAAATGGACAATTCTAAACTTATGAATTAAACTCTTGTCAGCTTCTTGTCTCTTCTTTAACAGCTTGAAATATCTCCCTTAAATACTCCTTCATGCCAATACGACAGTTGGCACCTTCCAAAAGAATTCTTCCAATCGATCCATTGGATAGAATTAGAAGCATATCAAGCAATTTTCAGATAGTGTCAAGAGTCCGTCAATCCTGGTTGTCCATACAATCAGGATCTTAGTTTCTATAAGTGAATAATTGCCACAATTACCCGATCTTCAGAGAATTCAATATGGCAATAATAAACTTCATATTCTTGAAAGTAATCAATCTTGTTGATCCACACATATGATGTCTGAAATCCACGAGCACCAGAGTCATAAGAATATCCTCTTACTTAAACAGTCGTCATAATTCCGACTTCCCAGATTTTACTAAATCTGCTTTCCAGACGATACGTGTCTGATACCGTCAGATCTTAAAGATCTGACTTCTTTTAGATGATAAAGATCTGAGAACTTTCAGATGATAAAGATCTGAAAACCTCTGGACTAACAAGTTTGACATCTCTCCAGATGATAAAGATCTGGCTACTTCCAGATCATAAAGATCTGGTCACGACAAACCACTTGTCTTCATGTCAAATCACAGAGTTTTGTCCTTTTATCGTAGAGTTTTGTCATCTTCAAAATCATCGATAAATTTTCCTCTAACAATCTCCCCCTTTTTGATGATGACAAAATAATCCTGCAGATTTTGGAAATATATTCTCAACACAAAGTGTTATAAAAAAATAATATCTCATAAGCAAATATAAAACATAATCCTCTCTATATAATCTGCATCCATAAGACAAAGTTAGTCTAAACAATATCCTTATGTGTCCCTATCATTCAAACAGAAAATAATATCATGAACAATGCAATCATTCAGCATCACGAAACATCCATCCATTCAATCATCCAATCAAGCAATCATCCATCCACATTAAAAATATCCACACAAAGTCAAGTCAAAGGCAAAATTTGCATTGTTCTCCCCTTTTTTTTATCATAATCAAAAAGTTTAAGAGGGGGGTTGAACACGGACAAAATGAAGATTATCCAACGGCTGCACAGTTTTCTCCAGCTTCTTGATCATCTCAGTTTACTGATCAACATCTACTTTCTTGTCAATATGTTGTAAGAATTCTTGAACCATGGAGTAAAGAGCTTGAATCTGCAGAGTAACTTCATTTTGATATCGCGATAAAGCAAGCTCCAAATTAGATTGTTGAGACTTTAACCCAATAATGAGTCCAAACAATTGTTGGAACTCGTTAGAATGATTTGGTTGTGCTAGGGCTTCAGCATATATAGACTAAGGAATATGAAAAAAGCATGGAACATCAGCTTGTTGATAAGTGGGAAAGAAAGTACCAACTCCCCCTGTCTTGGTGCTACTCAAATTGCTTTGATCAGTCCAGTTTCGGAAGGCAGACTGTTCAGTTTTAACTGGAATCTTTCCTGAATTATGTGGGGATTGAGTGATGATCAATTTCTCATGTCGAGACATGTATTCAACAATAGTAAGAGTATCATCATCATCATCATCATCATCATCATCATCATGAAGGATTAGAGGATTCCTTGTCGAAATTGGTGCATACATAACTGTCTTCCTTTTATCTAAGTGCTTGTCGGTCGTAGCTGATGTTAACAGAATTTTGGGTCTACTCGTCTGAGGAACGTCAGCAAATGTCACCCTCTTCTCAACAGAACTTGAAGCCTTCCTTGACATATTTGCAGTCGTAGATAAAAACTTTGTTTGAACAAGAAAAAAGTTGAAAGCTTTTTCAGAAAAGAAAAAACGAGATAAAAAAACTGCTAGGGACTCAGAAAAAGCGAAGAGTTTTTGAGCAAAGAGGTAGAATCCCAATCGGTTTAAGAAGTAAAAGAGTGCCTTTCGAAATTCAAAAGATAACTGTATTTTCGGAAAATAAAATTTCCAAAACAATGATTCAGCAATCAAGGGATGCATATATCACACAACGATTCAAAGAGGCAAGTAAATATTTGTTAAGTAATGATCATATCTTAACATACTAAAAAAAATAAAGATACGTTTTACCTCCTAAGTTTGTGGTGGGAAATTTTATATCATAAAGTCTTGAGTCATAAGATATCATAGATGATAGTGTATCGAGACTTGGACCATCTGAGTTACGTAAGATCTGAACCTCGTAAGATCTGAAGCATGTACGGTCTGAGCTTAATCATCAAGGCATAAGATATTCAGTTTGCTTCGAATGAATTCAAAGTAATTCTTATCCAATGCCTTTGTAAAGAAATCTGCAAGCTGATTCTTAAAATCAATGAAGGTGACTTTGACATCCTTTTTCTCCATATGATCCTGTATAAAGTGATGTTGAATTTCAATTTGCTTTGCTTTAGAGTGTAAGATAGGATTCTTAGTTAGATCCATAGCATTGGTACTATCACATCTGAAATATAATACATGACCTCGGAATTTTGAAATCACGTAGTTGTTGCTTCATCCATAAAATCTGTGAACAGCAACTTCAAAGAGCAACGTATTCTAACTATGCTGTTGAAAGAGCAACAGCGTGTTGCTTTCTTGATAACCATGAGATGAGTCGTTCCCCAAGCAGCTGACAAGTACCTGAAGTACTCTTTCTATTTAGCTTACAACTTGCTAAATCAGTGTCTGAATATTCGAGTAAAGTGAAGTCCCCATCTTTAGGATACCATAATCCAAACTTTGAAGTATTTGCCACATATTTTATAATTCTCTTCATAGCACTAAGATGTGACTACTTTGGATTGGATTGATATCTAGCATACAGACATACACTAAACAAGATATTAGGTCTAGATGATGTTAGATATAATAGATATCCAATCATACTCTTATAAAGTCTCTGATCAACTTATTTCCATCGATGTTTTCATTAAGTTTCAAAATACTTGACATAAGCATCTCTATCTTCTTACAATTTTCCAAGCCGAATTTTGACACAATATCCTTGGCATACTTTTCTTGGTGAATGAAAATTGTTGGCACCTAAATTTTCGACAAAATCATATAGATTTAATTGCATAAAAAATTGAAATTTATTTTAATTCCTAAAAATATATATACATTATATTGCATCTTGCATTTTAGGTAAGGACATCAGCAGTGAGTCAGGAAAGAAATTTTGGCTGAATATTGCAAGCAGAACACTTTAGAAAGAGTTGAGGAAGGAAGATTTTGGTCAAATCCTCAAGGATTTGACCAAAATTCCTTTATACCAATAAAGAGGAATTGAGGGGATCGTGAAGTGAAAAGCAAGTTATACTCGTTATAAAACAAAGCTTGCAAAAGACAAAAGGGAGGGACTTAACTTAGAAAAAAAGAAAAGCAATACACACAATGAGGAATTTTTCAGAGAAAAAAGCAAAAGACACACATACACAAGCAGAGGTTATTTGGTGAAGAAAGGGAGTGACCGAGAGAGTGACAGAAAGAGAGAGAGAGCACACGGGCGAGACAGAAGGGATGCGAGGCCGAGCGAGAGGTAAGTCGAGCGATCATCCGGGCGAACTTGTTCGTGACTTCATCGCCAGTGAGTCACCGTCGTGGGCGTTTCTTCTCGGATAAGTTTCCCCCATGATCATGGCCAGGAAGCTTCACGGATGAGCGAAGTTTTAACTCGAGTCCGCTCAAGTATACTTCCCCTTCGGTGTCCCCAAGTCACGTAGGGTGATTTTTGTTTTCCTTCTTCACTGTCACTTCTTTTTTCGTTCAAATTTGTTGGTTGAAGCTGATTAATGTGGTTTTTTTGAGCTGCCGAGTTATTGGGTTTGATTCTTGTTGATTTTGCTGGATTTTGATGCATTATAAGGATAGACCCTGACCCCCGTTCATCCCGTGAGCAAATATCCTTCACCGCGTCTCATCTATTTGCCAATTTGCTTGGGTGTTTTTGCTATGATTTGGGCTTTGTTTCTGTGTGAGTTTTGTTGCTGTTTTGTGTGTTGTGCCATTGCCAAGGGAGTCGCCGGCGAATTGGTGTGCCACCGATCATGTCTGACTGTTGCAGAAGGAAGGGACGCCGGCGAGTTTCTCATGTTTCTGGTTGCAGGTCATCCATGAAGTAGCACGAGGAAGAAAAAGACTTGTTAGTCCATGGGCTGATTGTGTGGACAAGTTGGGCCGTGACTAGGGCTGGATTGCGGGCCGATACAGAAGTATGGATAGGCCCACCCGCAAAAAGGGGGAAAACAATAAATAAAAAAAGAAGAAGAAGAAACTGGACTGGGCCCTCGCGAGCCTAGTCCAGTCCCTTTTGCTTCGCGAGTTTAGCTGCGCGCGGGTTAGGCCTAAGCCCGACTTGGCTCGGTGCCTAACTCGGTTCTCTTTTATTTTCTTTTAATTTAGTTTCAATTAATTTCGTTTTAATAAAAAAATAAAATAAAATAACAGTTTTTTCTGCAATAAAAACATCTTTCATTATGTTGATTTGCTTGTTTCTTTTCATGTTAGTTTTTTTTTTAATTTGCTTGATTTAGGTAATAAGTTTATCAATTGGGATTAATCTTCCAATTCACAACCGCAATATCGATTTTTTATTTCGTCCATAAGGCTTTAGAAGGAATAATTAATTGCGCAGGAATGGAATTGATATTTTGATCTTTAAGGCTTAAGATCAATTTATTGATTCTATCTGCGAAATTCTTTGTTGAACTTTGATGTTATTTCCATTAGATGAGTCTTGTTTTATTCGAATTACATGTTAGATAAAATTACATTGTCATGTTTAGATTAGATTCACATTTAGGTAGTGCTGCATAGCATGATTATTTTGCATTTTAAATGTGATTACATGTTTAAATTAGGTTTTCAAGTTCAATGAAAATAAAAACTCGTACGCATGTTATGACATGAATCTTTTCTTATTAGTTTGCATTACTCATTGCATAACATTTAGATTAGGCATACTAAATCTCATGTCACTTAGGAATTGCATACAAATTCATAGCATGGTAGAACATTACATTTAGAAACCTAGGAATCATGTTAGGTTAGGTTTTCATAATTAATTATTTTATTTAATTTCGAATTTTCATTTGAATAAATAAGAAAATGCCTAAAAAATACCTTTTGCATGTTATTTAATTATTTTAGTTAAATAGCATGTCACGTAGGCTAGATTAATTTGGAATTGCATATTTTAGAGTATGTTAGGGAGACACATTTCATTACATGCATCGCATATTAGAATAATTTGCATATTAAAGTGAAAATCCCAAAAAATCATTTGCTTTTCTTATTGTTATATTTTTTTGAGTAGTTAAATCATCATGCATATTAGGGAATAAAAATCAACTCAAGCTGCCTGCGAATTATTTTTGCAATAGAAGAAATAGGTTCTCAAGTCTCTGAATTCAAAATCTCTGGTTCGTAGGGGTAAAGTACTACTCCCAGTATTTTACTTGGGTTTCTAATCGACCTACTGTAAATAGATTAGTGGCGACTCCTTTTGAAATCAATTTGGCATGTTAAGAACTTAAACCTAAGTCGCGAATTGGTATGAGCTTGGGAGAGCTTGAGTTAAGTTAAACTTAGCAATCCATTAGCCTAACCCTAGGTGGTGCACCTTCGGGGAGGTCGCGACAGCTTTGCGATTCCACTAGGGACTTGGTTCAAAGAACTCTAGTGGACTTAGGCATGTTTTCTTCTTTTCAAAGATTGCTTGGTAGTGAAAATTCCATTTATGTCCCTAACCCATATGTTGATTGTTTTTGCAGGTTGATTTTTATTTTGAGTGTTTAATTGCTTTATTCGGAAGTGTTGTGTGATATTAACTGTTGTGCATGCTTTATTGTTTTAGCACTACACATTGACACACACAACCCGCCGTCGGACCTGCGTTGCATTAGGATAACTTAGGATGGTGTTAGGTTGGATACAACTTTGACTGCGAGGCCACGTAGTAGAGGTTGCCCAACTTAACCCCGAAAACTTTCCTTCTTGGTGCCAAGGGTGTTTGCCTCTGCCCGCGAGGCTGCATCGCATTGGGGTATCACTTTTTGGCTAAGCCGGAGTTGCAAGGGCTTTGATTTAGTATGCGAGGCTGCGACTAGTCATTCCACCCTTGTAGCTCTAGTTTGCTAAGCATGTCTATGTGTTTGCTTGATTGGAAAGTAAGTTTTCTATTTTATCCTCTTGCAATTTATTTATTTATTTTGTTCAGTCCATGACAATTAGGTGAGTCGAGTCACATTCTATATACAATGGAAAGATTTGATGTTCGATTTGTTCCTGCTCCGAAAGCCGAGCTCAAACGATGGTGGGATAAGCTAGATCATGATAGCCGAGTCCATTTGGAGAGCAAACTTGGCCAACTGGTTCCGCTCCTCGACATCGACGTTCAAAGTGGGGCAATGCAGGCCTTGGCTCATTTTTTGTGTCCCCACACATCCACGTTCCTGTTTGGTAAGTATGAGCTTGCTTCAACTCTGGAGGAATATAGCGTTGCCATAGGAAAGCCTTTGGATCTCGATTTGATTAACCCACCTTTAGGAATAGATCCGCAATCCCTTTTGTCTAATTTCCTCAAGGTTACCAAGATTGAGGTGACAAAAATCCTAAAAGATAATTGTCATGCATGTCCTCTTTCCTTTCTGGATCAATGTTTTGAAAATGGCCCGACTCTCTTGAAAAATAGAATCCTTATCCTAGCCTTTTTTGGGTTCATAATCTTCCCTTTCAGAAAGAATGCCATTGATACATCCATTGCATGGGTAGTCAAGCAAGTTTGTGGTGGTGTTAATTTTGTTAATGTCACTCTGACTAAAACATTTTTGTCACTTACCTGGTTCAAAGAAAGTGAAGAGAAAACCTTTCATGTACCTGTCGAGCTCTTACAAGTCTGGTTTTTCTCTCACACAAAAGGAGTTGCCATTCACATGAGTATTAGTGGTTACTCTGAATCCATTCATCCCATCGAAGAGTTTAAGGTCTTACAAAATCGGACTCCTGATTTGTCTTTTTCCAAATGGTTAAACTTATTGAGAAATCCAAAAGCCAAATTTTTCTATGGCAAGCTAGATAGTTCTGAGTTCATGAGGCACGACTTTCCCATGGCAACGACGGTCAGATCCCCTTGATAGAGATCACAGGAGCAACTTCTTACTATCTTACTATCTGCTCCGAATAGTTCGCCAGTTTTGAGTCCTGCAAGACTTACCTCCACCTCCGAAGCCATATCTATTCCGACTCAGATTCGCCGACAAAAAAAAAAGTTCGACCTAGTAGAGAAGCAAGAGGCATGGAGAAGAAATAGATTAAAACCAAGATGGGTTCACGTGATGGCCAGTGGAAGACATGCATTGCAAGAATTGATTTGCAAATAAGTTGGTGTGAGCAGTTGAAGTAATCCGGAGGGCCTCGAGGCAAAACAAAATCGATCGAGTGGTTGCCCTCAAATCGGATAACTTCAAGCAAAGCGGACAGACATGGTGCATCTCTTTTTAAAGAACATAAGAGGTCCAAGTTCTTGATTTCTCTTCAATTGTGTGAAATTTGACTCTCTTGACTTACGATCGATTTGGGTCGACTCTTTCCGACACGCCCTCATGTCATTTTTTTCCCAACATTATTTGTTCACCCTGATCCCAAGGGTGAGCAATGAGCATATCATGATCAAGTATGTGAAAGTGTGTATGAAAAATGCATATCCACTTGCTTACTCGATGGCTTAAAAACAGCTCAGCAAGTGAGTAAGATGAGTCATTAGATGAATTTTCTGATGAGGCTAATGGTTTAGAAAATCAAAAAGTTATGACAAAACGAGAATTTCCTGGATAGAATATGCCCCCGCAATATTCAGTATTTACACACATATATAAGCTTGGCAATTGCAATTTGTGGAATGCGGGTAAATGAAAGGAGTAGGAACAGAGGAACGCCTACCTGATGTACAGGGATTGAGTCCAAACCGATGCTTACTCCACTCCTTGAGACCGTTCAAAAGTTATGCTCAATCCACTATACTTGAAGCCTTATACAAAATTAAGATGGCATAAAATGAAGCCAATACTCCCTTACAACTAGGGTGCCTCTTTGATAAAAAGACACTCCGGTAAGATTCCTCTCTTAAGAAATTGACTGTCAAAGGTGTATACCAGAGGGATTTTGTAACTAATGGCAGCTTACATAATTACCCCAAAACAATGAGGTTAACCCTTTTTTAGGCAAAAAAGGTGAAGACGACTAACTCAATTACTTGTTACAAACACATCAAGTGGCCAGAAATTCTTCAATTGGGACTTTCGGATGTCCGAATAAAATTGGCCTGGACACTCTATTGGAGTAGGACCAAGGATCCCGCGTTGTTTTTCAAGACAGGAGCAGTCTTTTTAACCCTTTGGAAGTTTTTACGAAAAGTACTTAAATCTAACGGATGTACGTCCAAATTATCATATAATATTTGAGTGAGTGTTGTCATCGGTCGACAATCTTTCCTTTTATTTATGACGTCCAAAACCACATCGAATTAATCAAACAGAATCTCCTAATGAAGAAAGTCCCCTTAAAGATATTAAGGAGGAAAAGAAAAGAGAAGAAATTTCTTGATGAAATTTAAGTCCTGGATGCAACTTAAGCCATAAGCTCCCCCTCGCCAGAATGCTCACTAATCAAATCAAGAATCATCGCGCATCCTCCCCTTTTTCTTTTTGTCTTTACATAAAAAAAAAATGGCTTAAGGGGAAGATGAGTAGATCAAATGATTTCGACAATTCAACGTGCTCGAGGTCGAGTGTTTCAATAAGCTCACACGGAGACGAGGGTTTTAGAGGAAAATCTTCAGAAAACTGGATTAAAAAATTGAAGTTCCTCTCGAAGTGCCTGCAGATCCTTGCGGCATGTCGTTGCGGACCGTGTGTATCTCGCCCCCGGAAGCGAAGTAAAGCTCGGTACAGAGAGCTTCATCTTCACTTTTGGTCGTTATATTGACTTCGCCGGATAGCCTAATTCGACGATGGTGGCGATACCTCCTGGCTTCCGGCTAGCCATACCAGCTACCAAGCATTCTTCGTCATCCAAACTTCTCTGCGGTCCAAACTTTCTAGCGTGGATTCTCTACCAAATTGGCGCTCCGTCTAAAACTCTAGGAATGCCACCCTTGAGATCGGCATAAAAAAAGTCGCACAAGTGATGAGTTAAGGCCACCCCATACTCTTTACAGCCAAGAGTCGAAGATATTGAAGGACCAAACGCATTCAAAAGACACTTTTGTCTATTTTCCTTCAACGCAAGCACCCGAAACTCGATCTTTATATTGGGTAAGCCAAGAACTAAACTAAGCCTAGGAAGCTTCGACATAGCATCCATACATATATGCGCTAATTTTCAATGCCATAATCAAAGATCGTTTTCATTCGAAACAACAAGACAAGTTCCATCATTTGAGTTCGAGCGTTCTGGCTACATCACATACGCATTTCCATGCGTGTTTGCAATAACAGAAGATGATTAAAAAGATTACTCGAGAGCCTTTATTGACCAATCCCAAGCAACTTATGTCTCAAACATTCAACAAGTCAAGCATTTTAGTAAGAGCTCCTTCACCGATATTGCCAATATCGACGATTCTTCCTTTTGACTTTTTGAGTCGTCGCCATGATTCACCAGTGCTCCATCCAGATAAGATGGCAATGAATTAGTTAAGGAGACTCCATTTCTCTTTCTTTTTTCCTTTTTGGCCCTATCAACTGCCGAAAAAAGAAAAGATTACCACACAATAAGTACTTCTTATAATAAGAAATCGAAAGAAAAGGATATTGAGAAAGTTTCTATTTCCCTTGAATTCAAACATGTTTTTTTATTCATCACCGTGTTTCAATTACGTCAAAGACATTGTAGGAGGAAATGGGACCTTCCACTTTGGTTAGAGTTGGATGACTAACACAATATTATTTAGGGACTAATTTTATCATATACAAAAAGTTTCAAGATCACATTAAATGAATTAAAAATTTAAAGACAAATTTCAATAGATTGAAAATTTATGGATTACATTGCATATGTGATCAAAATTCAGAGATCATTTATGTCATTTTCGTTTTAATATGATATAGCACTCCATGAGTTCTTCCATAGCATCGAATACCATTCCTTCGCTCGATTTTTACCACATTTTTTTCGTCAATTTGAATTCCTTTTGGTTCATCACTAGTGGCTTCTATTCTGCATCCTTCGTCGTTAGTCATCGTTATGCACTTCTAGTGTTGACACGTGTTCTTATTGTGTATGTCAAAATTGTAGGGAAATTTTTTTTAATATGACAATGAATTAGAAATGTCAATACATCGAAAATTATATTTGATGATTTTATTAATTAAGATTATGATGTGATAGTAGTTCATTTCTGTAATCTAAATTAAAACCATAGCTAATCTATTAATAAGAACTTGTACCTTTTACTGAATTTGGGAGCCTATCGTGCACCAACCTATATGCAGATCAAAGGATATAACCAAAATATTATTCATTATGGATTGATTTCTAGTGGGACCCTAGTTGGTATATTGCTACTTTTGGTATGTAATTATGAATTGATATTTTACTTTTTTTTCCTAATCTTATAGAAAACGAATTTTAACTTTTTATGTAAAATTATCGAAGCTTTCAAAGTATACTTATTTTGAGACGTCATTCAAATCTATTTGCCCTGTATGCTTTGATTAATATTAAATTATGGAAAATAAAATAAAAAAGTTACTTCTCGGTTTTTGGTAAACCATAAAACAAAGGTAATAACTTTAACACGAATGGTAGATAACTTCTCGTTCATTTGCCAAAATTAAAGGAAAAAAATCCATAAAAAAAACTCAAAGTATGATTATTGTGATACATTTTTCTTTTAATTTTTTTTATAACATAAAAAACACCAGACTTATATTACCATGACGTATTTACCTTAAATTTCTATATATATTATTTTTTATATAGATGATGAAATGCAAATGATTTTAATATGGCACTCATGTGATTTAAAATGTTGGCACATTATATTTGTATTTGTATTTATTTTATTTTTATTTTCTTAACTTCCTACTCCATTTTCTTCTTGGGTTTGGTGATGGTGAGGATGGTGGCGTCGGTGATGATAAAAATGGTAGTGTCGGCGACGGGTAGCAACGAAGAGGAAGGAGGAAAGAAAATTAAATTTCTTTTTATGGATTTGAGATAAATGCGTTATATTAATATGTATAGGAATTTTTTTTTGGTGTCATGCAAAAAGTTTGGCGTACTTATGATGATCACATTTTGAGAGTTCTTTTTTTAGATTTGTATCCAAAATTGAAAAAAGAAAAAGAAAAAAAGAAACAGACAGTTGGAATTTCACGCCGCGATGACTCGGTGCGGCAGTTGGATGTCTCTGCTGAGTCAGCACCAATCTCTCCACCCACTTCGCGCGTTTTTCTTGAGTTGACCTTCCCATTGCGATGAAGCATCCGCCATTGCTGGTCACGAACCCAAACGAAGCTCGCATTCTGTCCTCTAATGTCTTCTTCTTCTTCTTCATCTTCGTTTCCATCTTCTTCTTGTTCCAAAGCAAAATGGCCGTTCGACGTCTTCCTCAGCTTCAGAGGGGATGATGTCCGCCACGGTTTCCTCGCTGACCTCCACAAGGCTCTCACTCACGGTGGCATCAACGCCTACATCGACAGCGAGGACTTGAGGCCCGGGGACGAGATCTCTCCGGCGCTCATGAAAGCCATCGAAGAGTCGCGGATCGCCGTGCTCGTCTTCTCTGAGAACTACGCTTCGTCTAGGTGGTGCTTGGACGAGCTGGTGAAGGTGATGGAGTGCAAGAGGCTCAAGGGACAGCTGGTGTTGCCCGTGTTCTACGGAGTGAAGCCGAGGGCGATTCGATGGCAGAGAGAGAGCTATGGCAAGGCATTGACTAGGCACGAGGAGAAATTGGGAAAGGATTCTGAGAGGGTGAAGAACTGGAGGCAAGCCCTAATTGAAGCCGCCAATTTGTCCGGTTGGCACTATGTCGTTGGGTAATCACAGTATCCCCGTTCGATCCTACAAAAGAATTTGGAATTCTCTAATTTTATTGATATATGATGGCATCAATTACTGCGTTGGAGTGATGTTTTGGAACGTTACGGAGCGATTGTTTATTTCATGTTAGTTTTTAGTTAGTTCAGTGGATCGTACATTGCCATTTATTCCCACTCCCTTTGCTACTCTGTTTTGGCAGAGATGAGACCAAGTTCATCGAGAGCATAGTCAAAGAGATCTCCACTGTAGTAGGACGAGTGCCCTTAAGTGTTGCCAAGTATCCTGTTGGTGTAGGTTGTCGGGTAGCGAAAGTACAATCATTGTTAAGTATGGGCTCGGATGATGTTCGGATGATAGGAATATGGGGAGCTGGAGGCATAGGGAAGACCACTATTGCTAAAGCTGTCTATAACAGCATTGCTAGTCAGTTTGGTGGGTGTAGCTTTCTTTCAAATGTCAGAGAAACTTCCAGTAAACCTGATGGACTAGTTCATTTGCAAAAAGCACTTTTATCCGAGATATTGTGGAAAGAAAATTTAGTGGTCTTCAGTGTGGATGGAGGTGCTAATCTGATAAGAGATAGACTTTGCAGCAGGAAGATTCTTCTTGTGCTTGATGATGCGGATCATGGGGACCAGTTAAATGCATTAGCTAGAGAATGTGAATGGTTTGGGAAAGGTAGCAGGATCATAATTACGACAAGAGATAAACATGTACTAACTTCTCACGGGATAGATCAGGTATATGAAGTTAAAGCATTAGATCAAGGTGAAGCTTTTGAACTTTTCAGTTCATATGCTTTTCCAAAAAATCAAATAAAAGACATAAGCAGGGTTCTCATAAATGATATTTTGGGCTATGCTAATGGCCTTCCCTTAGCAATTGTTGTGTTGGGTCCATTTTTATGTGGTAGAAGCAGAGGGGAATGGGAGAGTACATTCAAGAAACTTGCTGATAATCCTAATAAAGATATAAACAGTGTCCTGAGGATAAGTTTTGATTCGCTGGAGGATAATGAGAAGGACATTTTCCTTGACATTGCTTGTTTCTTTAAGGGGAGGGATAGTGATTATGTAAAGAGAGTTCTTGATAGTTGTGGTTTAAGGACATTAATTGGGATTCAGACTCTACTAGAGAGATCCTTGGTAACAATTGAGAATGAGAGAACAGTACAAATGCATGACTTGATTCAGCTGATGGGTCAGGATATTGTTAAACAAGAGTGTCCAGATGATCCTGGAAAAAGGAGTAGATTATGGTGCTACGATGATATTTTTGAAGTACTGTTGGAGGATACAGTGAGAGCTTCTTATGAAACTGTCGATAATCTCATCTTCTTTAATTTACACGCTATTACCTAGTTGGGGTTGGGTAATAATAATCATGATCTTTTCCTTGATAGGGAACCAATGCTGTTAAAGGCATAGTCCTGGACTTGTCAACACGGGAAGAGCTAGACATCAGTCGCAGTGCTTTCAACCATATGAGGAGGCTGAGATTACTCATAATTCTGAATGCACAAATCAGCGGAGGTCCCATATGTCTTCCTAATGATTTAAGGTGGCTTGAATGGCCTGAGTATCCTTTTACAACTTTGAAGTTTAGTGCTGGTCCAAAGAAACTCGTTTGGTTTGATATGCATGACAGCCGCATTAAAGAATTAGGAGGGAACTTAAAGGTGCATGATACATGCTTTGTTGATGATTTTCATTTTAGGTGCCTTTAACAAAGTGAAATTGATGAAAATCTTATTTAGCTGTTCTTTTCAATTTGCAGCATTTCAGAAATTTAAAGTTCCTGAATTTCAGCTGCTGTAAGTCGCTGATTAGTGTTCCGGACTTTTCAGAGGTTCCAAATTTGGAGACATTGAACTTAAGTAGGTGCTCGAATCTCAAGGAGCTTTCAAGCAAACTGAAGCTGAAATATCTTCAGACACTTGATGTAACTGGCTGCTCTAAGCTTGATAAGTTTCCGGATATTGAGGAGATGGAGAGCTTAACAAAACTTTATTTATCTCAGACTGCTATAAAAGAACTTCCTACGTCAATTGAAAAACTAATCTCTGTTAAGGTTTTGCTTCTGGATTCGTGCAAAAGTCTTATCAGTCTTCCTAGTAGCATTTATGAGATGCAAAGTCTAGAGCACCTTTCTCTTGAAAATTGTTCAATGTTTGGCTTGTTTCCAGAGATCAGTGAGAGATCCAATCTCCATAATGGTAGATGCGGATTTCCGAATCTGGAATCCTTGAAGCTTAGCGGCTGCAATCTGTCAGAGGCTGAATTCCTTCAGGGTCTTACCAGCTTCTCTTCTTTAAGTATCTTGCATCTCTCAGGAAATTTTTTTGTTAAACTTCCGATATGCATTAGCAAGTTTGAGGAGTTGATGGTCCTCAAATTAGATGATTGTAAGCAGCTACAGGAGATCCTAGAGCTTCCACCAAACATTTGCACCCTTGAAGCAAGTGGCTGCAATGCATTATCCAGATTTCCAAAGTTGCCTCTTCAGTGCATTCAATCCTCCATGTCACTGTACGTCCGCTTAGATTCATGTAATGGATTGGTTCGTGAAGGGATCGACCTGGCCAACATTTTATCACTTGAGGTCTCTCTCTCTCTCTCTCTCTCTCTCTCTCTCTCTCTCTCTCTCTCATGGTGTGATTCTGATTTTATGGATTTGCTTTACCAGCATGTTCGTGAGATGGGTCACTTCATGGAAACTTTACTTCCTGGAAGAGAGATTCCATGTTGGTTTATCCAAAGTCAAGAAAGTTCAGTCTCTTTCTGGGTACCCAGGCATTTGCATGCGGGCATTCTTGGATTGGCTCTATGTGTTGCTTTTGAATTGGAGGAAGGAGTTGAGGCTAACTTTTCATGTGAGGTTTGGGTATTGGTGAATCATATTCAAAGAAACTACGACACAAGAAGTTTCTCCTCGTTACGGTCGGATCACTTGTGGTTTAATTATTTTCCACGAAATTCATTTGATGAACTGGATGAGATGCTAGAGATTGAGTGGAGTCTCTTCCAGGTTTCATTTTCTGTATGCGAAGCAACATTGAGAAGGTGTGGGTTTCGCCTTATATGCAAGCAAGCGGAGGATGACCTAGACATTCTTTGCCCGCATGAATTGCCCTTAGGAAGTGCCTCAAGCCTTCATAGACAATCTCAATTATCAGAGATATTCTTGAATCATGGCACAAAGGTCCACCTCTGGATTGCAGTCAATTATGAATATTCGATATGATGCTTAATCTGTTGCATTTGCTAAATGATTCCGGGTACTTCAATTTCAACGATTTCTGTACTTGTGCTGTTGCCCGGCGAGAGTGATCCTTCTGTCCATCTTTTGATGGGCTTCGAATGGAATTCTCATACGTGACGACCACAGTGGCTGTCATATTAATCATAGGTTTGTCATGAAAGACGGATTGATGGGACAATAGTTAATTTCGCTAGTACTAATTCTAAATTATGAAAATTGAATCGCAAGGGATTACTTTGCAGATGTCAAAAAGTATATATGTAAACCCTGTATATCATAAAACAGTCACAAATTTGAAAGCTGAATTTAGCTTTAGGCAGTTGGGAATCTTTAAAATGCTGAGATATAAGGGGATGTTGGGAGGAGTTTGTAGATCTTGTTTTTTGGTCTCAATGCAAGTGTTGTTTGAATCACTACGACTTTGTGCTTTGAAGTCTGCTTCATTTTTATCTCTCTTTGCGCTTCACTCCCGGGGATTGTATAATTTTTTCCAGATTGGTTATTGCCTCACAAAACGAAGTTTCGGTGTCAAAACGCAAGCAGACTGAACATTCTAGCTCTTTTCTCTCTCTTTCATATCTACGTGTCTATTGATCTCTTTCGGTTTCGCCCTTTTATGCTAGTCGGAGTGCTCATAATACAAGATTATAGAAGTAGTAAAATTTGATTGGTAGGTGAGCTTTTCCAAGCTTCTCAGATGTATCTCCGAGTCTGTTTGTTACCGAATTAAAGCGGCAGGTGTTAAAATTTACTCTTCTGCAGAGCTTTTGGATGTTCTGTCTTGATGGAAGTTTGAGCAAGAATGAGTCTGACAAGTTCCATATGTTTTATTCCACAAGTCTCAATTGTGTGAAATCTCTCTGCTTTTAAATAAATTCATGACGTCCATACCTTCAAAGGCTCTGTGTCATATTGAAATACCTTTCTATTATCTCAGAATGGTATATCATTATCGATTCAAATCGTCACCCTTCTATTTGCCATTTTCTCGTCTTTTTTCTGCTTTTGTGACAGAGTGTGGGATTACTTATATAAGAGGATATTGTATAAACGATTGGAAGAAAACATAAAAGGTGTCAAGAACAAAGTTGATTCCTTCGCTGGCATTTGCAAGTTGCATTCGTGGGTAGAATACCATAGTGATGTTTAAGCGTTTATTCTGATGTGTCTGATTGTCTTAGTTAGCATGCCATCACTGTGTTGGCACGTGCAACTTAAATTGACAAAGGTTAAGGGCCATGACTGGCAAAAAGGGTGCATTCTGATGTTCTTAAGTAGAAGTATTTTGTAGGAAGCGGTTGATTGAGCCTGTTTCGGGTCTGCATTTCTCGAACTCTGGGAAGAAGTTAATGGGGATTGTGCTCAAATCTGGATCTGTTGGTTCTACAGTTGTAGCAAATATGGCTGCTTCATTTCACTCTTGATAATTCTGTCTTCTCATCTCCTAAATGAAGGTAAATGGTTAATTACCTGTTTTTCTCCGAGAAAGGTGATGATTTGTGCAGCATATATCCTTGATTTAATTAACTGTTATGTCAGCAAAACTCATGTTACTAGCGATGTCGTTATTCTATTTGTTGTACTACTTTTGGGTATGTTGTCTGTTCTTTTTGTGGTTTTCTAAGATGTTGACCAAGTGGTTTTCCGTCGGTGTCACTTTTTCTCCATCTGATTCCCGGCTTCAAGATCCAAGCCTTAACTGCAAGTTTGGTTCGTGAGAACAGCTTTTATCTTTCTAATCTATACCTGACGAAACTGTATTGTTTTTATCTGGTTCGAAAGAAGATTAGACCTCGAGGGTGTTAGGGATAGCTATCTTCCATACGGTCAGGTGGAGCAGGAATACTCACTTATATTACAAACTCGCAATATCAACAATCAATTATATTTAGAATAACTCATAAACTATTGAATGGGGATTGAAGTATTCCAATTATTTACCGTTACAGTTGATCTTTACGACAAAAGATAAAAATTTACCAACTTCTCACGCTTCAAGTGAAAAATATGAGGGGTCAAACCTTTTAAATTGCACTGAATCTCTGGAGCTCCTTAGTCGTCGTGCTTTTCCAAGGTATGAGAAAATGGAGATGAGGAGGGATCTGGCGGATGACGTTCTGAGGTGTGAAGTCGTCGTGCTTCCTCTAGCGCTGGTGGTGTTGGCTTCTTGCTCGCATGGTAGAAATAACGATCAGTGGAAGAGTGCATTAAATAAAATTGCAGAGCAACCGAAGGAATCGACCAATGATGTCCTGAAGATGAGTTTTGAGGCTCTAGATGATGAACAGAAGGAAGTTTTTCTCAATATTGATTGTTTCTTTGTTGGGGAGGATCAAAATTACGTGAACATTGTTCTTGATGCATGGGGCTGCCAACCAATCACCAACGTCTCGTTACATCACGAGAGGTCTATGATAGATATTGAAGATAGGATGTTTCGAATGCTTGACTTGCTTCAATTGATGGCCAAATATGATCGTCTATCAACAATGTCCCGAGGAGCCAAGTAAACATAGCAGGTTATGGTTATATGATGATATTCGTGAAGTATTGGAATCGGATACGCTAACTACAATGTGTGCAAACGATGTGAACTTCCAACTTGATGTTGCTGTTTGATGAAACAGTGAAATCGGTTGAAGACACTATGGGGTTCGATTTTTTATGATAATCTTGGACTGCTATATTTCTCTTTAACAGGAATCGGGTGCTAATTGTATTTTCATTTTTCATATTTGGCTGAATCTTAGAAGCTTGATATATGTCAATTTTCGTGAGAGCAAGTTTCTCAAGAAGATTGTCAACCTTTCAATAGTCCCAAAGGTCGAAAGTTTGACACTACATACATTCTGTGACGTACATTCTCTCTTAATCTAAAAACAAAGTTAAGTCTTTCTTAAACTTGTAGTGTCATTTAGAATTCCGTTTCAAACTCACCCACCCAAAACATTTCATCTGAATCTTTTCAAATTTTCATTTTTTAACATTAAAGTAAAAAAGATAGCAACGCATTGATATTGTCGACCATTGATTTAGATTCGACACTAATTTCTTTTCTTATAACAAGAAAATTTGCATGAAATATGTGAATTCTTGATTTATGAGATATTTATTAATCTAATAAGTCAAATAAAATGCCAAGCCGAAACAGAATTTATCCAAACCCAAGAATGAACCCTTAGCCAAGAAAAATAATAACAAAAAAAATGCAAATTTGAATCGGAACCCTCAAGTCATACGTGCGACGTACGATGTTTTCCAGTCGGCAATAGCATCGATTTCTCGACCAACTCTCCGATGATCTCCACACGAAGCCTCCCATGGCGATGAAGCATCGGTCGTCGCTCCACATGAATCCAAACTAATCTCACATGTCATCTTCTTCTTCTTCACCCGAAGCAAAATGGCCGTTCGATGTCGTTTTCAGCTTCAGAGGCGAGGACGTTCCCCACGGCTTCCTCGCTCTTCTTCACAGGGCTCTGACTCACGGCGGCATCAACGCCTACATCGACAGCGAGGACTTGAGGCCCGGGGACGAGATCTCTCCGGCGGTCAAGAAGGCCATCGAGGAGTCGCGGATCGTCGTGCTCGTCTTCTCCGAGGACTACGCTTTGTCTAGGTGGTGCTTGGACGAGCTGGTGAAGTTAATGGGGTGTAAGAGGCTCAAGGGACAGCTGGTGTTGCCCGTGTTCTACAGATGGAGCCGAGGGAGATTCGATGGCTGAGAGAGAGCTATGGCCAGGCATTGGCCCGGCGCGAGGAGAATTTGGGAAAGGATTCTGAGAGGGTGAAGAACTGGAGGCAAGCCCTAATTGAGCCGCCAATTTGTCCGGTTGGCATATCTCGATGGGTAATCACGGTACTCCTGTTCGGCCCTGTAAAAGAATATTGCATTCTCTAATCTTATTCATACATGATGGCATCGATCAGTGCGTTAGAGTGACGTTTTGAATGTTACAGAGTGATTGTATATTTCCATTTATTCCCGTTCTTTTTGCTGTTTATTTTGGCAGATATGAGATCAAGTTCATCGAGAGCATTGTCAAAAGGATCTATAGTAGGACGAAACCCTTGAGTGTTGCCAAGTATCCTGTTGGTGTAGATCGCTGGGTAGAAGTAAAATCATTGTTAGTACAGGCTCGGATGATGATCGGACGGTAGGAATATGGGGACCTGGAGGTATAGGGAAGACCACTACTACTAAAGCTGTTCATAACATTATTGCTAGTCAGTTTGATGGTTGCAGCTATCTTGCAAATGTTAGAGAAACTTCCAGTAAACCCGATGGACTAGTTCATTTGCAGATAACACTGTTATCCGACATATTATGAAAATAAAATTTAGTGGTCTTCAGTGAGGATGGAGGTGTTAATCTGAGATGAGAAAGACTTTGCTGGAGGAAGATTCTACTTGTGTTGGATGCTGTGGATCATGGGGCCCAGTTAAATGCATTAGCTAGAGAATGTGAATGGTTTGGAAAAGGAGCAGGATCGTCATTAAGACAAGAGAAACATTTATTAAGTTCTCATGGTATAGATCTGGTCTATGAAGTCAAACCATTAGATCGAGGGGAAGCTTTTGAACTTCTGAGTTCATATGCTTTTCCAAGAAACCAGACGAAAGACATACGAAGAGATCTCATAAATGATATTTTGGCCTATGCTAATGGTCTTCCCTTAGTGATTGTAGTCCTCAGTGTACGTTTGTGTAGATTTCTGTCATGGATTGGCTCATGAAGGTATTGAGCTGGCTGACATTAAACGTATGCATGAGCTGGTGTGATTCTGATCTAATAGATTTGCTATAGCAGGATGTTAGTGAGATGGGTTACTACATGGATACTATACTTCCATGAAGAGAAATAGCATGTTGATTTATCCAAAGTCAAGAGCGTTCTGTCTCTTTCTGGGTACCTGAGATTTGCACGAAAGTATCCTTGGATTGGCTTTGTGTGTTGCTTTTGGATTGGAGGAAGGAATTAAGGCTAGCATTTCGTGTGAGGTTTGGGGCATTGGTGAATCATGTTCATCATAATTATGATACGAGAGCATTCTCTTTGTGACAATGTGATCATTTGTGGTTTAACTATTTTACACGTCGTTCATTTGATGAGCTGGATGAGATGCTAGAGACTGAGTGGAGTCTCTTCCAGGTTTCATTTGAAGTATCAGAAACAACACTAAGAATGTGAAGGTTTCGCCTTATATGCAAGCAAGCCGAGAATGACCTGAGGGTTCTATGCTAAGATGAATTGCCCTTAGAAATCGCCTCCAGCTTTTAAATATATTCTCAATTATCGGATATATTCTTGATTTGGGGCCAAAGGTCCACCTCTGGATTGCAGTTAATTTTGAATATTTGATATAATTCTTATTGTAACCTGTCGCATTCAATGAATGATTTCTTGCACTTCGCTTTCAGCAACTCTAGTACTTGTGCTGTTTCCTGGTGAGAATGACTGGCTTGTCCATTTTCTGATGTGTTTCTATGCATATATGGCTACCACAGTGGCTGTCACGTACAAGCCACTTCATTTAGGTTTGTGACAAAATATGGATGGATGGAACATTTGTTGATTTGGCTAGGGTTAATGCTAAATTGTGGAAATTGAATTGTGAGGGACTACTTTGCAGATGTCCAAAATTATTCATATAGACCATTTATGTTATTTAGCAACCACAACTTTGAATTAAAGATGAATTTAGCTTTAGGCAGTTGGAAGTTATACAAATGCTGAGATATAAGTGGATATTGAAAGAAGTTATATAGGTCTTGTTTTTTGGCCTCAGTGTAAGCATTGTTTGAGTCACTATAATTTTGTGCTTTAAAATCTTCTAGATTTGTATTGCTTTTTGCGATTCACTCCTGTGGATCCTATAAGTTTCTCCAGATTGCTTATTTGCATCGCAATACGAAGAATTGATGTAAAAAACTCAAGGGTACTGAAGTTCTAGCTCTTTGTTCTCTCCTTCATAGCTCTTTGTTCTCTCTTGAAAAATGATTTTTCGGCGTTCCTTTGTCAAAGGCCGCTGGGACACCGACCTCGAATGAGATCGAGGTACGCTGTTAAATGCTGCGATATTTAAAGGTAACGAAGAACACGGAAAATGTTTTTCCTTTTAAAAAAAAAAGCGGAAAACATTTTCTCCACTTTCGAACTTATTTTTTTCATTAATGAAAAATATTTTCCTTGATTATTTTATTTTTCGGGAAACGAACGCTGGAAAATATTTTCCCAGAAGTTATTTTCCGTAAAACGAACAGAGCCTTAATCTCTTTTTCCCCTTTCTATGCTGGTTGGATTGCTTACAATGCAAGATTGTAGAAGCAATACAATTTGATGTGAAGGTTTGCTATTCCAAGTTTCTCAGACATAGCTCCGCATGTGCTTTTAACCAAATTAAGTTGGCAGGTGTTAATTTTTCTCTTTTGCAGAGCTTTTGGATGTTCTGTCTTCGTGGAAGTTTGAACAAGTCGTTCCATATGTTTTATGCCGCGAATATTAATGGTGTGTGATCCCTCTGCTTTTAACAAATTTACGGTGTGTTTACCTTCAAACGCTTAGAAATATATTCAAATACCTTCCTATTTTTCAGAATGGTGTTTCGCTGTGCATCCAAACAATTACCCTTCTATTCACCATTTTCTTGCCTAGTTTCTGTGTCTGCGACAGAGTGCGGCATTACCTATTTAAGAGGATATTCTATGAAGGATAGGAAGAAAGAGCTTGTAAGTAAGAGGCATATAGAACAGAGTTGACTTCTTCGATTAATTTTGCAAGTTAGATTCCTGGGTAGCATCTCATCAATGTTTTTATGCAAGTTCTTTCAATTTCCTTCGAAGTTTGGGCTATAATGCAACTGAATGTCCTCTCATTTTGCCTCAAAGTTCTATGTCTGAGGCTTTGCGGATTGAATAGCATCTTGCGTTCTAATTTGTCAGATTATCTTAGTTGGCATGCCATTCTAATTTGGCACATACATCTTAAATTGAGAAAGGTGAAGGTCCATGAGTGGCAAAAGGGGCGCAGTCTGATGTCCTTGTAAATGATGGGAACTCTGTGGCCCAATTGGGGGTGCGCTCAAATCTGTGTTTGTTGGTTCTACATTTGTAATGAATATGGCCCAACTTATTCAAGTCCAGCAGCCAGGTTATAAAACAATTCTTATGGTTACGTGTGCTATCCCAAACACATTAAGGCAAACTAACAAGCTGCTCCTCTCTAATTGCATTCCATTTACAAGCAGAACCATACCTTCCATCAGAGCAGCAGCAATGGCAGGATGCAGGAAAAGGATCCCACATAAAGCAGCCAGCACTGGCATAAAAAATCATCAGATCTTGAATCCATGATTCCCAAACAACTGCCGATTAAGATCAAGAGATAAACCTGAGTTATAAACAATTTCTTGTTGGATATTTATCAAGCAAAGGGCCATAAGATGCCAAGGTCAAGCCATAAGAAAGATGTTTTACCCACCACTCAATGTATAGTTCATTAGCTGCCTGGCTATTTTACGCAGCTTCGACACTTACTCAGCAATAGAAAGAGTCAGATCGCAACTTTAAAGACCAGAAACTTTCCCTTTTAGGCTCTGTTCGTTTCACGAAAAATAGTTTTCCGAAAAATATTTTTCAGAAATTGTGATGTTCGGGGGGCGGAAAACAAGATAGTCAAAGAAAATGTTTTCCACCAATGGAAGAAATACCTTCAAAAGTGGGGAAAATATTTTCCTTTTTTTTAAAGTGAAAAACATTTTACATCTTATTTACTTATCTTTAAATATTGTAACCTCTAACAGTGTCCTTCGACCTTACTCAAGGCCAGTGAGTCGGCAACCTTTGACAAACGAACACTGGAAAATATTATCATTTTCCGGGAAAATGATTTCCTGAAAAATATTTTCCAGATTACTGTATTTTCCACGAAACGAACGAAGCCTTAGTTTATGAATTTCAATCCAAGCTGTTCACAAGTAATTGCTCTTCAAGACAATGCTTGTAATTATACTTCAACCAGTAATTTTGTTTAGCCCCAGGCCTGCTTGCTTGTAAGTTAGACACGCCTTTTGCTCCATGCACAGCAGTCTTTCTAAGAGAAAGCATCATACTTCTGCTCAATTTGTTCTATTAGTCATCTTGGGCAAGATGAAAATATCGCAGCAATAGTTCACAATTCTGTGTATTACAGTGCTAATAATACTTGATTGACCAGCATGATAAGTTCATTAGCAGTCCAACTAGTTTGTTTATGCAACACTTGTCAGATAAAATTCCCAACTAACCGTCAACAGTCTTCAATCTTCCCGGATCACAGGCAAACCCAAACTTCAGACAAACGAAGAACCAGCTCCAAAGTGACTGAGTTCTAAGAAGTCACTTAATAGTCTAGCCTTGATTGTAGCTCCAGACACCTTGGTCCTTTGAGGGGAGTTTATGACCAGAGAAAATCGTAGAATTTCTCAAAACCAGATTTTACAGCAAGAAATGACTCCTTATCTCCATAAAAGAAGATCATATGATTATTAGCAAATTATAAGTGAGCGAGTAAATGGCCAAACAGGAGAATGAGTGCGTAAACTTGATTTGCTTGTGCGTAGGTTCAAATCTCAGTTACTTATTCTCTGCTGCAAAATTTCAGTGAAAACTTGCACTGTCATTACAAACAATTAGGAGGAGATGGGATCTCCCGGTCTTAATCCATTGTGCCCTCTAAAAAAGCCAACAAGCTCCCCACCAACCATTATAGAGGATACAAAGGGTAGTAATGCATCTTTCCACTCAAGTCAAGAAAACTGTTGGAACACAATTGCAGTCAAGAGATTCCAAAAGAGAAAACAAAAAGAGCCACTTTAGCCTTCATAATGCCAGCTCTAATATCGGGGTAACAAAATGAAAATTTTTGTCTAAGACATGGATTAATCATGTCATCAATTTAGCGTGGACTTCATAAAAGATTTTAATTGTAACCAACTGGAGGATCATCATACTTTGTTTGGTTCCCAGAGGTAAAGTTCTTTCTATTTCGATAGATTTCTTAAAGAGTGGTGAGTGTTAAAAAAAAATATTTGTAAAGAGAGTTATCGATCACCTGAATTTTCAATAAAGAGTTATCGACGCTTTTAAAAAGTATGTGGTATATTTCCTTTAGATTTTATAATTCAAATATATGACGCTTATAATTTACTTAACTTAATGGAATATCATACATGAATGGAATGCTTTCTTTATTACACGTTTCAAAACATGATTACACGCATCGGACCTTCTAGGAATCATACATTCACGTACGCCACAGGCAATTTGAGTGTGGACAGATGGAGTCCTCACTCTTTGAATAAAAAAAAATGTGAATGATTCAAGAAAAGAGCACCATCATCTGTTTATATATAATATAAACAAGTTTTGTCGTTACATCACTCCTTTTTCTCCATTGATTTAGGACCGTTCATAATACATTTTCTCTGATGCCGTGTCTGTCCCTTGCATGAACAATTTTAAAGTACATCATCTGTATTTTTGTGCTTGAAATAGTGGAGTGGTCCATGCTCCTGGTGCGTCAATGCACAGTTAGCTTTATGAATCAACCAGCCTTTGTCCTGTCGTGACATGGGGGAAAGTTTTTAGTTTAATAAATTACAGCTTGAAGTGATATCCATTGAAATTACGTATTTTATTTTTTGAAGTGGAATCCAACTCGTGTTATCAATTAGAATAGCGAATAGAATAATTTTTTAGCATAGGAAATTCCCTCGGCCCTTCTAAGAAAGTACAAAACGCAAGGAAGGACACTTCTTCTGACTCCCTAGCTGTCCCAGCCCTAATTTAAATTGCTTACTAATGTGTATTTGATCTTTATTTAATCAATTACTATTCTAAGTTACAACTTTTATTAATCTTACTTACCAACTGTTTTTATACGATTAAGTCACCAACTAATTTTGCATTACTAACTCTTATTTGATTTAGTTACCAACCTTTATTTTTTAAAATTATCAAATGTTATTTGAAAGATCTCTTCTTATTTACCAACACCTTAAATTGAACAGCTATTACACAAAATTACTAAGGTTTATTTGTTGACTTACCGTCTTAATTCTCCATTAAATAAGCCAATAGAATAGTTGGTAATTTAATGAAAAATTAAACATTGGTAATGAACTCAAATGATAATTGATTACGTAAAGCCAATTGATAACTTAACCGGAGAAAATTGATAAATCATTTAAGTTATAGTTGATAATGACATAGAAGAGTTGGTAAATATAAGCAGTGACAAATTTTGGTAATTAACTCAAATTAGAATAGCTAATCCAGAACTATTTATAGTGATTCAATAAGGAAAAACTCAATGAATTACTATTAAAGGTTGGTAATCTTTAACAAAAATTGGTAAACTTATAGCACTACGAAGAAAGCACAAATAAAAGTTTGTAAATGGTAAGAAAAATTGAAATATTAAAAGAATAAATAAACGTTAGTTAGTAATTCAAATAAGAGTTAGAAAATAATTGATAGTCAGTAATTCATGTGAAGAGATGGAAGAAAACTCTCTTTAATGCCGTAATTTGTCAAGTTGAGACTCACGTATTGGACTAAGCAGTAATTGATGGGATGTGCTTCTTTGTCATTATTTTTCATGCGCTGGATCGATAACTATGTCGAGATCATCATAGATGATATCCCAGCGCACGTTAATATAATGATTAGTTGACTAGAGTACTAACATCCGATGTCATGCACATATGCTCTCGATTTCCAAGTTCATATCTGTTGTTTTTTAAAGATGGATGGTGCAGCTAATTAACATATTTCATTTTTCTTTTCTAGAAAGTGACACATTAGTTAAATAGGGAATCCTTTTCATTTCCAAGACGCATTCTCGATTTAATATCATAGACAAGTATTGTCGCTGGCCATCGTTAACACTAGCAATGTAAAAAAATTTAGTGGAGTGAATCTCATGGACCTATCTAGTAGGGTCCATTGCCTAACAAATCAAATTACAAACATTGCTCGACAAACTAAAGGTTTTTATATTTAGAAGTATTATTTAGTTAACACCTTGTGGTGTTGAAACAGATTTTCAAACATGCGACAGGTTAATCAGGCAATGAATGGACTCTGAGGATCAATTATTGGGCATTTGGTTTCCTTCCATGATGACAAAAAATTATTCTGGCGATGACTGAAAGCAATAGATTGTCAAAAGCATAAAGAAAAACAAAGAAGAAATCCCATGGAATATCTTCTTTTGGTTGACAACAATTTCTCCCGAGCAAAATACCAACTACCAACTCTCATTTGGATTATTTGCCGACATTTGTTTATTAATTTTTATTTATCAGCTTTCGCTATCAGTTAAATATTTTTCTAAAGTTTATATCGTTTCAAATAATTAGTGAATGAAAAATGTTTTAATTATCGATAAACATTTATATTTAAATATTTTTGTGGACAACGAGAATATTTTTTGCTTTTTCATTTTTATAAACAAAACAAGTGATTATTTTTTGAAAAGTACTTATTAGTTATTTGATTTTCATGAAACAAATGGAGCCTAAGTTACCATCTAGTTTTGGTTTGCCAAGTCTCATCCGAGATATTTACCATTTCACCATTTTTTTTTTATGTTTTCTTGGATTTACCAAATTTGCCATTGAGTTGGGAACTTTGATTTGCCTTATATACTAATTTGTTAAATTTCGCAACTCTATTTAGAAATTACCAACCTTAATTGGAGTGTTACCAACTTTTATTTGATGAAGTTGCCAATAAGTTTTGCATTGAAAACTCTTATTTGTTTGTTACCAATGTTTATTTGGTTTTTAAATATCAACTTCTCCCATTCTTTGAGAAAAAACTTCTCTTATAATTTATAAACTTTTATATACATTTTTTACCAACTCCTTAAATCTACCAACTGTCATGTGAAATCACCCAGAGTCTCCAATTAAAATACTAGCTAGTTTTGATTACTCTTATTTGAATTACTCATTGCATATTTAAATCTATTTATTTTGTCGAAAATTTCAACTATTCTATTGACTTAACATATTAATTTGTCTTGCTTGCAATTTTTTTTTAACTTACCAGCTCTTTTTAAAAATTACCAACCTTGATTAGAGTCATTATAACTTCTTAAAGTTTACCAACTGTAATCATCTATCATGTGAGGCCATGATATTTAGCTTGAAAAATTCAAATAAGCACAAGCAATATTAAGGAAAAATTGATTGAGCACCCGCATAAATGCGAATCTTTTTCTGCCTTGATATATGATATGCACCACAATTTCAAGTATTTATCACAAATATAAGTAAGAGGAACGCTAAGCCGGTTTATAGTGGTTCAGCTAAATTGGTACCTACTCCATTCCAAAGACTATTTGAGAGTTGTGCTTAATTCACTATCCTTGAAGCCTCTTAAAGGTTTGTTTACTTTGGGGCCGACATCAAATAAGGTGCACTCTTTTACAAAGCGGTGAGGGCTTGTCGCGTGTTCTTTCTCATCTCATTTTTTAAAAAGTTTTTTTAAAATTATAATCTAATTAAGTTTATTTTTTTAGTTTTAATTTTATTAGTATTTTAAACGTTGACTAGACTCTTGGCGAGTCACGTTAGCTCAAAATATTAATAAAAAATGTCATGCTGAATTTCTAGTCAAATAAGTCGGAGTTAGCATTGAAGTAATCATTGTTTTGAAAAATTGACAATTTAAGTGATTTAGATGAAATCTTTCGTATTAAAATGAGTGTCGTACATAAGTTTTGACACTCCTAATATTCTTCTCCCAAATAAAAGAGAGAGAAAATAACATTTCAAATCTAGTGGGCGAATGCACTTAATCAATGCAGCCAGCAGGTGAGTAAAACATAACTATTCTTATCCTGAAGATAAAATATTGGGATGAAATACATCAGGATTAGGAAAGAGACAGACATGTTTAATTAGCAATTTTCTAATTTCCCATTCTCAGTGTGAATGGGATCGACCAAGCCCGATGATTCAGCAGGTAATATATACTGAAGTCAACATAACCACTACATGAAATGAGGCATGAGAAAAAATGGTACGAACTATGTTTTATTTTATCGAATAATTTTTCTTCGAGAAAAGAATATGAACTCGGGACAAATAGCAATTCCAACTTCCCAACATATATCTTATTTATCTTGGCTGAATAAAATTATGATTAGTTGACTAAAGTGCTAATTTCCAACTTCGTGCACATATATTCTCGATTTCCATCTTCATATTAGCTGTTTTTCAAAGATGAACGGCGTAACAATTAATATATTTCATTTTTTTAAAGAAGGAATACATGCTAAATAGAGAATCATTTTCATTTTCATGACGCGTTATCAGGTTTATTAATTATTAAATATAAAGTATCATAGACAAGTATTGTCGCTAGCCATAATTCACACTGGCAATGGAAATAATTCTAATGGACTGAATCTTGTAGACCTATTTAGTAGAGTCCACTGCCTAACAAATCAAATTATTGCTTGACAAACTAAAGATCTTATATTTGGAAGAACTATTTAGATAACATCTCGTGGTGCATAAAGGATGGACTTTGAGCGACTATCAAAAGCATAAACGAAATTAAAGAAAAATACCCCATGAAAATATCCTTATTTGAGTGGCTATCAAATTTTTTCCTAATAGAATACCAACTACCAACTCACATCTCAGTTACCTTCCAATTTTTTTATTCTAATTTATTGACTTTTGTTATCGTTCATGAACTTGTATTTTTCTCTTTTACAAACGCCTCAAATATATAAACTATTTTATAAATTTATCAACTTTAATTTGTATGACTTACTAGCTTTTCTCTCGTTTGGTCATCAACCAGTTTTGGTATATCAAATCTTATTTGAGTTGCTAACCACTTAACCATTATATGGTTTTTAATTAATTTTACCAATTTTCTATTGATTTTCGAATAAGCTCAGAATGAAAATGATTGATAGGCTATGTTTATATTCTCCAGTACAACGTAAAAGCAAAGATTATTTTACAAGTGCGTTGAGTATATGGAGAAAGAATTGACCTTTAGCCAGTCGATTTTATACCAAAACCTAATCCCCCTGAGTCGGGGTAAAGTAAGATGCCCAAAGGGAATCTTTTCATTTCATTGTAACCTCAAAGTCCTGCTAAGTGATAACATTTGCATATCATGGATAGGAAATCGGTTTGCGATGATGACAATTGGAATCTCATGAAGGGGCTTTATTTTGGGTTTAATGTGAAGGAGCAAACTAGAAAGCAAGGTTTTTTTTTTAATTAATATCACAAAAGATTTTGAGCTGATACACTTAAGATAAATTTATCATAAATTAATTTTTTTGGCTTCCAAAAGCTATCAATTGGTATAAATGTGATTGAGTTATCCTCTTTCAGTTTTAGTTATATTTTATGCCAAGCTGCTAAGTTGATCTTAATCCATTCTTGCCGCCCAAGTCAAGAAATCAGTGGGAACGCAAATTGCAGTCAACAGATTTAAAAAAAAAAAAAGAGGAAAAAACAGTTTTAGCCTTCATAAGTCAAGAAAGCAGTGGGAAAATCGTCGGCTTGCTTGCTTTTTGTTTTGAGATAAGGGAGGATTCATGCATGTGGTGCGTGGAAAGTAGAGCGTCGGTGCATTGCCAGCTTTATCAATCGAATGTCCTTTGTCCTGTTGGGACCTTAGTAAAATGACAAATGCTTATAAAAATTGGAAGCGGATATGCTGACGTACAGCAGCTGGCCGTCCGATTAAATAAAAAATCAGATGGCCAGCAATTTATAAAAAAGAAGAAGAGGAAAGCAAAACCCTCCTATAAAAAGGTGGCCGTCCGATTCAAAATCAGACGGCTACCTTTTACGGATCCTCTAAAATTGCCTAACTGTTGCTTTGTGAGATGTGGGGAAAAAGTGCAAGATAATAATGTGTTATTAAGGCAAGGCACTCATTTTTTTTACCCATTCAGAATTCTTTAACAAATACTCAAATACAACATATATAATTCCAATAACACATTTGAGTGAGTTCTTTGAAATCGTAAAAATTCAATTAGGGTCAACATAAACCTTAGTCCAAATTGTTTTGGGATAGTTGTGAAATTTTTATTTCTCCGAAGCCCAACTGATCAGAACATTGACCTAGGATAGCATGATGTTATGGTCAGAGAGATTTATCCTTTGTTTAATAGTCAAATTGATAAACAATTCAATTACAATATATTCTAGATTATCAAATATAGGTGGTGAAGACACATCTAACTAAGGTGAGAAAAGTCATCTTCCACGAAGAAAAGTTGAATGTGCAAAGCCCAAAACACACGGATAAAATCCCATCTTACGGTGTTGGGTCATTCTCAAGCACCTTTATTAAAAATAATTCTTTGTTGACCAATGCGAAAAGGAAGTCACGCATATGGGCATCAACACTGTAAAGATAACATCAAATGGGAAGCAAACTACCACTAAGAAAGCACCAAATCTTAGGCAACTCATTGCTCATTGTTAACCATTTTCGTTTCTTGATTCTAATGGCTTCTTCCTCTTTCAAGCGCAGGAGGAGTTACGATGTCTTTCTGAGTTTCAGAGGCGAGGACGTCCGCAACAACTTCCTCGGTCATCTCTACACAGCTTTAACCGAGAATGGAATTAACACTTACATGGACACTGAAGAGCTGAGGATGGGGGAGCAAATATCACCGGCACTTTTGGAGGCGATAGAGGAATCGGGAATCGCCATCGTTGTTTTCTCTAAAGACTATGCCTCATCGACATGGTGTTTGGATGAGTTGGCAAAAATCATAGAGTGCAAGGATCAAAGAGACCTCATAGTCATTCCGGTGTTTTACAAAGTGGAGCCTAGAGAAGTGAGAACCCCTAGAGATGACCAGAGTTATGCACAGGCCATGGCTAAGCATAAGGAAAAGTTCAAGAAGGAACCTGCGAAAGTGGAGAGATGGAAGACAGCCCTTTTTGATGCTGGTAACTTGTCTGGGGAGCATGTTACTGAAAAAAAGTATGTGACAACTCTTCTACCACTTCAATTACTGAATTTCTTTTTTATACTTAATCTTTCCTAAGGTTTGAGATCTTATAAAGGTAGGCGTAATTTGATACATCTATATCGTACAGAAACACTCTCATTAGACACACACACACGGAGAACACTTTTGCATACCACGAAACAGAGCACCATACACGAGCCGTTCATCCTATCCGAGCCTCAGCTGATACCGTCCCCATGTCGCCCCAGTCGCATACCGTCAGCCCCTCTCTTTCTCTCTGTGTCCAGCAGCTTTAGGTGCCCAATCCAGGCTCGCAACCCCAGATCTACGGTTTCAAGCCCAGATCGGCGGTTGCTAGCCTTGGGCTATGGTCGCCCAAGGCTAGCTATCATGGCTGAGATTTTACCATGTCAGTGACGGAGGGACAAAAGAAACTCTTTTTATATACGTATTCACTTTCCACATTGCATACTTCTTTGTGACCTCAGGCCACTATTTATAAAAGAAGCTCTTTGATACGAACTATTGAGCAACTATATCCATATTATAGAGTGTTATGAAATGCGGAGGTGTAGTTGTCAAAATAGCACATGTCAAAAGCATGTAATTTCATTAGAGCATTTAAAGGATACTCTCTATTATTTCCGCAGAAAGCAAGAAACTACATAATTCTCTTTTGCAAGACATCTGCCAGAATGGCTAGTATTCCATCTGCAATAAGCTCCTGTCAATTTTATCCCTTAAATCTGTTTGAGATAATAAGAAATTCCAAATTTCTGAGTGTTACATACAAGAGTAGCTTCACATGCTTCACACGTAATATTTGGACTATCATCTGAATTATATCCTGTAGCTGCACTGTCAATTTTATCCTGTTGCATTTGCTATCATCTGAATTAATGTGATCCATTCATCTACCCTCTCAAACACATACTTTTCACAATCAAGATTAAAAAAACTCCATAAACTAACCATAGCCCTTAATGGATCATCCTTTTAAGCAACTTATGGTGTTGTCCAATGAGGTTAATTGGGCTTATATAAAGTCTTCTTTGCTGGTAAATATTCCACCATCAATTTGTTTTGGAGGTTCTTCGGCCAATAAAGATTGCCGAAGATGTTGGGTGACTTCCTTGTATCATTACCATTAAGATTAGCCGCTCCTTTTACGGGGTCTAAAATGATGGGTCTTACCTTTCTTGATAGAGTTTTTGGACTTCAAGGACATGATTTGAAGCTCGTCCCTCGGTCTTCTTTAAATTTGTGTCTATTTCAATTACATCAAGCCTTTTGAGAAATTTAGTGCGATCACCTAGAGTGGGGTGAATAGGTGATTTTAAAAACTTTTGCGGAAGTATAAAATGCACAGCGTGTGAAGCGTGATATTCGAGTGACGCGTGATATTCGAGTGAAATAACAAGAGCTACAAGCACAATCAAAGATTTAGGAGAGTAGAGAACAAGACACATAGTTTATAGTGGTTCGGCTTAACTCAAGCCTACGTCCACTCTCTCAGGTTGACAGCCTATCGGCTGAATTTCATTATGAATCAAAAGAGTCCAAAACTTCACAGAGTCTTCTACTCTCACAAAGCAAATATGTATCGCACTCTTTTGTTTACAATGTAAGCTCACAGTAAATGAACAGTTCTAAAATTTGGAATTATACTCTCATCAGCGTCCTATGAAAGACTTGAAATATTTCCCTTAAATATTCCTTCATGCCAATACGATTGTTGACACTTTCCAAAGGAATTCTTCCAATCAACCCGTTGGACAGAATTAATTAGGAATATTTCAAGCAATTTTCAGATCGTATTAAGCGCTCGTCAATCCTGGTTACCTATACAATCAAGATCTTGATTTCCATAAGTGAATACTTGTCACATTTACCCGATCTTGAAAGAATCCAGTATGCCAATAATAATCTTCATAATCTTGAAAATAATCAATCTTGTTAATTCACAAATATGCTATCTGAAATCCACGAGTATTAGAGTCGTAAGAATATCAGCTTACTTAAACAGTCGTCACAATTCGACTTCTTAGATTTTACCAAATCTGACTTTCCAAACTTTACAGTGTCTGCTATCTCCAGACCATACACTGTTTGGCAGATGTTACTTTGTTTGGCATCCAGACGATATAAGATTTGGCATCTTCCATATGATATAAGATCTGACATCTCCCCAAATGATACAGAATCTGGCCATAACTTTTGTAATTGATTTCAAGTCAAATCACGAGGTTTTGTCATCTTCAAAATCAACAATAGAGCTTTCTCTAACACCTTTCATTTGACCTATAAAGACATCTCTCTTGCATGAGCATTTCTGCATCGTTTGTATCTATACATTCGTTTTCTTGAGCGAGAACTTCTGTCAAGGGAGCATTTACTTCATTATGTAAGCCATTATGCATAGGAGAAGATAAATCTGGCTTTCTATCAACTAGTTTAATTTATGACAAATGTCTATTTCTTTAAGAAGATAGAACAGAAGGCTAGCTTTTTTAAAAAAAGAAAAAAGAAAATACAGCCTAATGGCATTTCTGTAAATAGTTCAAGCTGTAAAAAGGAAAAGGGTAATAACGAGATAGATTTCAACCCGAAGGGTATACTACTTGAGATTTAGGATTTACCCCATTCGTATTGCTAAACTTACTTCACTTTGCTAACTTTCGTCACAGGAAAATGCTAGATAAATGGGTGGGCATTTCGACAATTGAAGGGAAAAAAGAACATTTCATTTAATATATCCAATAATTAACTCGAATAATTAATAATTGCAAAATAGATTTTTTTTTTGGATCAGAAAATGCAAAATAGGTTGACACACACGTTTAGAATATCATAAAAAAATGGTCTTGTTAATATCATGACACACCCATGCAAACACCGAGGCATCTTGTTAATTGAACATAATTTAACATGCATCTCCAAATATATTGTGGACAAGTTTCTTGCCAAGTGATTTTCTTTGAATACTGATCCGTTTCTTTGGACTGCTCTAAAAGCCATTTCGACTAATTTCTCCTTGCCAGATGTGAAGCGGGGGTTATACGACGTATCACGCAAGAGATCTCAACTCAATTGAATCGAACACCCTTAAAGTTACCCAAATATCTTGTTGGGATAGATTCTCAAGTACAAGAGCTTAAAGCACGGTTAAATCTACAGTCCAATGATGGTGTCCTCATGGTAGGATTATGGGGACCGGGAGGCGTAGGGAAGACAACCCTTGCTAAGGCCATTTATAATACTGTGTTTAGACAGTTTCAAGGTTCTAGTTTCTTAGAACGCGTTAAAGAAAATTTCAAGGATTTGGTTCCTTTGCAAAAACAATTGCTATCAGATGTATTACTAAAGGGAATATCAACAAGCTTTGGTGAAAGTAAAGGATGTCAGTTGATTCAAGAGAGGCTCGCTAACAAGAGAGTTCTTATTATTCTCGACGATGTGGATAACAAATGCCAATTAGATGCTTTGGTGGGAGATTGTAAGTGGCTCCGTGGAGGAAGTACGATAATTATCACAACGAGAAATAAGCATCTGCTAAATTTGCAAGGGGCATGTGATATTTGTGAAGTTAAAGCTCTCAAGGCTACCGAGGCTTCTAAACTTCTTAGAATGCATGCTTTTCCAAGAAATCAACAAATAAAAATAAGGGGTGATCTTGTTAATAGTGTTTTACATTATGCAAAAGGCCTTCCTTTGGCTCTTGAGGTGGTGGGTTCTTCCTTGTGTGGCGCAGGAGAAGATGAATGGGAAAGTACCCTACAAAAGCTTGCTCAGAGTCCTACCAAGGAAATAAACAATGTGCTAAAGGTAGGCTTCGAGAAATTGGACAAAAATGAAGAGGAGATTTTTCTCGACATTGCATGTTTCTTCAAGGGATGGAGGACATCGGAAATTAAGAAAATTCTTGATGGTTGTGGTTTTGCTGCGGCCATTGGGATACGAATTCTCATTGAGCATGCCTTGATTAGGGAAGAGGAAGAGACCTTACAAATGCATGATTTGATACAATTGATGGGAATGGATATTGTCAAAGAAAGATGCAATGATGATCTTGGCAGACAAAGTAGGTTATGGCTTTATGATGACGTTCTTAATATTCTATCAGGAGATGCGGTAAGACTTGTCAATGTATAAGAATTTATATTATTTTCTTATTTTTAATTGTGTTTACTCTAGTTACTTGATAATCTTGATATATTCGAAAAAATATGCAGGGAACATATGCGGTAAAAGCCATAGTTTTGAAGCTACCAAAGCCTAAAGAGTTGCATATTAATCCTCATGCTGTCAAGAACATGAGAAATTTGAGGTTGCTCATCCTGCATAATGTACGTAGTTCTTCCCAAGATCCTATCCATCTCCCCAATGAGTTAAGGTGGCTTGAATGGCCTAATTGTGCCTCGGCTCCAAGATTTAGCCATGGTCCAAAGAAGTTAGTTGCACTTGATCTACAGAATAGCAAGATCGAAGGAGTGCTGGAACAATTCAAGGTATGCATTCATTGTTTTTATCACTGCTTATAACTTTATATTAGATCGGATGACGTTTGTTAGTGTCCTCAAGAAAGCATCTGCAATTCTATGCGCTTTATACGTATTAAAGCATCAAATCTAGTTTGTCAAGTCTAGATGGTTTAAATTTTTTGGATGAGTGCAATCAAGTCCTAACGAAAGTACAATTGAATCCTAAAACTAACAAAAAAAAATGCAATAAAGTTCTAAAACTTGTCAAGTTGATGCAATCGAGTCCTAAAACTTATAAGTATTTTTTATTTATCAAGATGAACAAAATTAATTGAATGACTTGATTATATCAACTTAACAAATTTTAATATTCTATTTCATTTGATTATATTTTAGTGATAAGTTTTAAGATTTTTAGTAGACTTGTCCCTAAAATTTTCAAACCAAGTTCTTTTGTTTACATAAATTGTCTAACCAAGTATCTTCAATATCAAATTTAGCCAAATCTAAAGGTATAGGGGCATGATTAAACATACTTAGATGAAAAGCAGGAAAAAAATATTGATGAAAAGTAGAATTGTTTCCGTACATACATTGAAGATTACAATCATTGAGCTCAAACCGTCATTACTTTAAGCTGAAAATTGAAACAAAAACTTATTGGTATGTAATTTAACATTTGAATGCTGAGTGTGGTGAAGCTATACCATGACACTTTTTATTTGATATTTATGTTTTTGATATATACTTGGATGTAGTCCAAATGTTTTTAAAGACTTTTTCCATGAGAGAATTGAGAAGGCATGGACTCATTACTCTATGGATGGTACTAGGTAAATACTATTTGAGAGATAATAGTACTAAGCGATGGATCTTATATTTAACTAATATTTGACAAAGAAATAATAGTAAAAAGAACAATAAAGAAATCCATCCTAACAAAGATTATGTAAAATAGTTTATAAATAAATAAAAATATAAAAAAACTGCCCATCATAGAAAGAACATAAATTTATGTTTAGAGCGTTTTATTATTTGAGTACGTATATTTCGACAATAAGTTAGCGGGGTTCATGTTGGGTAGAAACTGGTGGCCCAATTTTGTTGTTTGAGGGAATGAATGTAACATGACCACTTTCTTAGACCAAACATTCGGCCATTCCATGGCCTCACATTCAACAATGCTGAGGCCTGCTTTAGGTCCATCTTGGATTTTATTGTTGGATCTGACATAGAAAATTGGCCTGAAAAACGAAAGTCCATTGTCGAGAATCTTGGCCTGTCGAACATATTCATAGGTGGGTTGCGCTAAACCAAAAGAAACATTAAGTCACCGACTAAAACGTGTGAAGGAGACACTTCTAATTGATAGTAAAGTTTCGGATAATGGGGAAAAATTATTCAGTATCATTCCTCGATTAGTGATTTTTATTTAGGCGGGAAAAATTATTCAGTCACGTCATACCAGCATAGAATGATAAAACAAATATGGTCTTAGATTCTTGCCATGCGTAGACATTTAATATTTTGTGGGTGATAAAATTTGATACTTACCGAGGTCATTAACCTTATAACAGTACAGAGTAGCAGAATAGTCCCTCTGTAATTTGTAAAAATTATAAGGATGGTTTATTTGGTCGCGGACAAATTGAAGTAGCTACTCATCCACCGAAGTTCAGGAATAATGTTGATGAGTAATGATGTGTGAATTTTTTTTTCTCTCTAAGTTTCCAGTTTATGGACATACCTCTAGTTTTTCACTAAAAAATCAAAGCCAGCTTTCGAATTGAATATCAATCTCAGCATTTTTTTCGTCCAAAATGTCTATCCAAGTTGATTTCATAATTCTTGCAGGACTTTAAAAAATTGAAGTTCATTAACTTCAGTGAATGCCAGTGCCTGGTTCGTATGCCAAATCTCAGTTTTACTACCGATCTTGAGGAATTGAATCTCAGTGGGTGCAAAAACTTGGAGCGTGCCCACAAATCAGTTACACGTCTTGGCAAGTTACGTTCATTGAATTTAAGCGGGTGCTCTCCACTTCTTCCTCTTCCCGATGTGCTCCAGTCCGAGAATCTTGAGAATCTTGCTCTTGCTAATTGCCCAAATGTGCAAAGATTCCCTATCATTCCGAATAACACCAAGGTCCTGCGAGAACTTGATTTAGAAGGCACTTCAATTGGGGAACTTCCTGCATCCGTAGAAAATCTTGTCTATTTAAAAAATCTGAACTTAGCAAATTGCAAGGAACTGTCAGTTCTCCCGTCTAGCATTTATCGGTTGCAAAACCTTGAATCGTTGAAGCTTGGAGGGTGCTCAAAACTAATCAAGTTTCCAAAGAAGGAGGAGATTGAGAGTGATCCCCATATGAAAACGGGATTTCCTAAGTTACTTTATCTGTATCTTGAGGATTGCAATCTATCAGAAGTAGAGTTCCTCGAGAATCCTTCAAGTTTTCCTTCCTTAACAGACTTGCATTTGGGGGGAAACAATTTTACTAACCTTCCTGCATGCAGACATCTATATAATTTGATACGGTTGTTTGTTGGGTATAGCAATCAACTTCAAGAGATTCGCGAGATTCCAAGGCGACTGGGAGCCATCAGTGCAAATCATTGCAAATCTCTCAGTAAAATTCCCTCCGACATAGGTGGCGTTAACAATATTAGTTTTTTTTCATGTCACAAACTGGTCAGTAATGTGCCGACCATCTATGATTTGTTCAAGTTCGAGGTTAGACTCTCTCTCTCTCTCTCTCTCTCTCTCTCTCTCTCTCTCTCTCACACACACACACACACACACACACACACACACACACGCACACCCACACACACACACACACACATATTTGGAGTCATGTACATGTTAGCTGCACAAAGTGCTTGTGTATTGCGAAAGGCTGGAAATCCTAAATCGTTGGGCTAAATTAAGGAAAGAGACATGTAGAAATTGATTTTACCTGTAGCTGTACTGATGGTGGTGTCTATAAGGCAACACAAAGTATACTCTCTCTATTTACGTGACTCTAGCTCGCTCTAGAGTAGCAAGCATCATCTAATTAAAACCTCGAACAATACATGCTCATCCAATTACAAAATCTTCAACAACACATATCTTGTTTCCACTGATTTAGCACACAATAAATTTTTGTAAAGATTATGCCAACTATAGCTAAAGTCTAGGACTACCCACTTAACTCATGGAATCTCCTCTTTTTAGGTGCCAGTTTGGAAAAACTATCTAAAAATCCTACTTCTTTGACAGCGTGCTTGTCTCAAGGATAGAGATACTGAAGTTGTTTTACCTGGAGGAGAGATGCCAGAGTGGTTGATCCCTAACAATGACGGTTACATTTCTTTCATGGCTTCGGAGGACTTGTTTAAGAAGTTCCTAAAATTAGTTTTTTGCGTTGTAGTCCGAGTCAAAGAAGGAGAACAAATGGCCATTCTTGTGACAATTGAATATACACCAGGTTATAAGAGTGACCTACAGTGTTTTTATTGTGATTCGGATCATGTCATGCTTGCCTGTTACAGACCGCAAGATTTTCTATGGCACGGAGTTTCAGGTCCAAATGACTGGAGATGTTGTAAGTTTAACATTAGAGCACTAGCTGGTGGAATTGTGAAAAAGTGTGGATTTCGATTACTGTGCAAGCCACTAAAGAATAATCGGGAGGTTTTCCTTCGACATAATCAGTCGTTCAATCCAGATTTACTCCATGAGGTTGGGCATGAAGGGAGTCAAATGAGCACATGGGAAGAAATTCCAAGTGAAACGGAAGATTCACAAGAGTGTCAAACTAGTAGAGAGGAAGATATTTCAAGCGAAGATAATTCAAGCATGACTGGCATCTCAATTGAGGTCTCTCTCTCTCTCTCTCTCTCTCTCTCAATATGCTTGCTTGTTGGGCACCCTTGTGTTTGAATAATGCAATAGTTCAAAATTCTAGAAAACAAACAAATCGAATATAAAGTGACTATGCCCTGTACATGTAATCGGGAACAACACTTGCAAGGGAATGATTTCTATATTGCATGAGTATTGTATATGACATAGCAAGGATCGCTATGTTTTATGAACTTGGGTACTCCTTGACAATTTATTCATATAACAGGAGTATCGCTATTCCCTAATTCATCCTGACTTCCGAAATGTTCGTTCTGGAGGAGAGATGCCAGAGGAGTTTGTTCTTGTTGAAGACGGAACCATTTCTTTCATGGCTTCACAGAATTTGTATGACAAGATCCTAGGATTGACTCTTTGTGCTATTTTCGGTGTAGAAAACGGAGAAAAGGAAGTTTCTTTCAATATCGTGCCTTATATTAATGGTCAAAGAAGGAATGCACTATCAAGAACTCTCGGTTCATTTGATTCGGATCACATGTGGATTCAATATCTTAGACCAAATGTGTTGTGGGGATTGTTGGAGGGAGGAGTTGATTTTGGTGAATTTGACGAGAGATATTTACGGTTTTGCCTTCGAGTTGAAGTATCGGGTGGAACCATGAAAAGGTTGGGATATGTGATAAGATGCAAGCAACTGGAGGATGATTTGAAGGTTGTCGTTCAAGACAATCAATTAGTGAATTTAACTTCTCTCTGTGAGGATTGTTATGAACCAGAAGATGATTTCCATGCACACTTTAGTGTCTCTTCTCAATGGAACCATTTTCGAAGAGAATACTTACGCAAATGTCACATGCATATAGAGGAACCGGAAGCCAGTGACAGTGACAGTGATGGTGAATCAGATCAATGTGGAGGGGAGAGTCTATTAGTGAAACAGATTAAATGAACCCTATTATGGTGGTCTGGCTTTTACGGGGAGTTTAGAGGGAGCTACTTCTTTCTTATTATTATGGAGTTTTAACCGTACGGACTTTTCATTATCATGCCGATTTTATTTGATCTAAAAGTGATGTCACGAGTACACTGGTCATGTTGAGTTCATCAAGAGAAATCGTCGCACATGAACATTTGAAGTGCAAATTTGTGGCAGGTGTTTATTTTTCATGGTTCCTTGTCAATCGGATCATGATCTCCTTGATAAATTGTCATGTTCTGCACAGCACGCTTAGTTACGCGTCATTTACATATCATGTACTGATTTCGCAGCAAATCTCCGTTTTTGGATGAGTGTGATGGGTATCCCGTGTTTGATTACCAGGTGTCTTAACGTGTCCGTGTTAATTCTCAAGTTTCAAAAACAGTTTCAAGGAGCTAGAAACTTGTGCACCGAAAGCCCACTTCCAACCGATTCGCGGACCATTAGCTGAAGCAGCGATGTCCCATGCTGATCTCTCTAGTGATCGATGAGAGATGAGGCAGATAGCGAGAAGAACGGAGCCCCATGTAGGCTGCTTTGTTCAGTCCAAAAATCCACGAGATAAGAATGGGCAAAATCATCAATGACTTTCACTAGTGGCTCGGGTGTAGAGTGAGAGTTTAGTGCTTTCAGAGCCATTGATAGTTGCGGGAACCAGATTGTCTCCTATAGCCACTGCTTGTGCCTTCTCTCTCTCGTCTGAAAAAAACCCTACTCTGTGAAGTCCACCAGGTGTTTGTGATTTTGGCTAACGGAATCCTCTGTATAATTCGTGGATTGAATTGTTTTGACTACTAGTTTCGTAAATTAGTTTTAGTGTCTTTCTATCATGTAAGGTTCCCTGGTCAATTTAGATGGATAAGTTCAGATAATTTTTCACACAATTTCGAGTAAAATTTTCTGGAAGGATCGCTGCTGTCCCTCGGTGTCATGCTGGAATGAAACTGGCGTACTGTTGTCGGACCTCGTTGACTGTCATGGATGCATAGGTGCAAAGTCCTGCATCATAACTAGAGGCTTCTTTCCACTGCTGCTCACCTGTTTTTGGACCATGTTATCTTAAAGCTCTATTGCCTCCCACTTCCTTAAACACTAATTAGACACAGTTCATATAATAGCTTAAACTTTTAAAATAGTTTGCGGTTGTCCAAAAAAATCTTACAATAAGAAGGAACAAGATCATACATAAATTTGAATGGTGGCTTGGTCGTACGGGAGAGTTTAGAGCTTCAAAAGCCATCGATATCAATGTGAACGAGATTATCTCATACAGCCAGTGCTTGTCCCTTCTGTTCTTTATCTGAAGAAGCCTCACTCTGTAGTATCGATCAGGTGTTTGTGATTTTGCCTAACTGAATCCAGCTTTAAATCACCCCCTCTTCCCAAAAAGAAGCAAACCCATTGAAAAGTAGCACATGCGCTCCATTTCTCATTCATCGTCATTAAAGTACACTTCGTAATCAACATATCCTTTTCCACAACCACGTTCAATTTCATCGGGCACATTATTGATGGAAATGGAACCTTTGATTTTCGTCAGAGTTAGAATGACTAACATATATTCATTTTCAACTCTTCTTGAAATTATCGGAAACTGCCGTTCGTGCAAACATCTAGAAATTCCGTATCAATGTCATTTTTTGTTTTCATCTGTGTGTTGTTGATTTTTTTTATCTTTTAGTTTTTTGTTGGGATTTTTTTTTTTTGAAGGGGGGGGGGGGGGGGGGAGGAGGGAGGTTGAAGGTGTTGTTCTGGGGTTTAACAAGTTCTTTAGTTTTCCACGTTCATACTTTCATTTCTTTGCATGGTAGACATTCCCGTCCGAAAATTGTCTTTCACGTAAAATGGGAAAATAATGATGTCTTTCATTAATAAATAGCCCCACCATTCATTTTCAAGAATATCAATAGCTCAAACATACATCCCCATACTATTTCAGATTTCTCAATGGTTAAGGATCACAGGCAATAATATGTAAAATTGCCTTGAGAATTTGAAAGTCGGCATATCAACCTGATTTGCTAGGATCACTTTTCAGATATGCCATAACGACCATTGATGTTTAGAATCATGGGACGCGCGCTCAACTGCATTTTGAATTGCCTTGTCTTGGTTGGTGATGATAGTACCTCCCGTCAAAGAAAGCCAAGCCTTAACTTCTTGCGCTTTCAATCTCTTTTTACCAAAGGCAATACTTTCCTACCCTCCTGCCTCAACAATATACGAGTCAAAATACCATTTCTTCCTTGGTTTTATCACATTTTCTTCGTCAGTTTGATTGCCTTTTGGTTCATCACATGTAGCCTTGTTCTGCATTCTTCATAATCAGATAGTGTGCCATCGTCTACTAATGATATTGAAAGCAAAAATTTTAGTATGACAAATAATTAGAAATGTCGATATATTGAAGATTACAATAGGTAGAATTTCTAAATAAGAGTATGATGTGATACTAGTTAATTGGTATAGTCGTGAAGCCGGCACCAAAGCAATCTACTAATTACAAATTGCACTATCAGCAAATTGAAGTCCTTCAACCATGTCTATAGTCAAAATACTACTGATTGGATGGAGGAGACAAAATAGGTACAACCCATCTCAGGCAAGCACAAATCAAATGCACAGACCTATTAGAAATTATAAAAAACAACATAAGATGACACAACCAAACATGCATTCATCAAAGTCATGCTCTAGAATCTTCATCCAGCTTCGCTCTGTCCTATGGATGAGATGATATGGCACCTTATATGATATCCGAGGGTGGTAAGTACGTGGGAATGATCGGAATGGACAGAGAGTGACTTGACGCACGAGATGCTTCAATTAATGAGATCAATGCATCACCTATGGATTAAGGGCCTGCGTGATTCAATTTCTAGCCAGAAATTGATTTATGGAATAAAAGTAGATCTTAAAATAGAATTTTCCTTTTGAACAGTAATGGTGACTAGCCCGTCGGTGGCGGTGGCAGCGGCAGAGACCGGCCACTGACAATCGGCGGGTCACGGCGGTGTTGGTGGTGACTAGTGATAGCAGTGGCGGTGGTGACCTGCTGGCCGACGACCGGAGGAGGCAGCAGCGGCAACCCATGACAGCCAACAATTGGCTACACGTTGGTGATGGTAATTGGTTGGTGGTAGCGAGGTGGTGGGCGGCAACAATGGTGATGGGCCAGCGAACGACTAGCCAGAAGCAGCGGTGGTGACCGACAGTCGACCGATGGCGGCAACAACCGATGGTGGTGACAATTGGTAGTGGTGACCGCCGGTGGCAGACTTTGAGGGAGTTGGACGAGGGAGAAATAATTTCTCAATTTCTTATTCTGGAAGAGAAACTACAAATTTTCTATTTCTGATTTCTTGACCAAACCTATTTCTGGAATAAAAAATCTATTCCAAAAATAGAAAAAGAAATTTCCTATCAAACGAATTTCTATTCTAGAATGAGTTCTGGAATTGAAAAATTCATTTTGGAACAGAAATTATTGCCTATCATATAGGCCAATTCTGTGGGTTACTAAACCCACATGATTCGCGCCCAAATAATTTCGCGCATGATTCGCGCCTAATTTGTTCTAGAATGAGTTCTGGAACAAAAAAAAACTCATTCTGTAATAGAATAGTGTTTGGTAAAAATCTTTTGGAAAATTCTATTCCAGAATTAGTTTTAGGGCAAGAATTCATTCTTCGACACTATTTTAGAATACATTCTCTTTTAGCCCTCTTTCTTCATTTTTTTGCCCTAGTTAGATTGCTCTCTCCTTCCTCTCCTTCGAACGTACGCTGACCCGGTCCGAAGTCTTTTTCTAATTAAAATAAAAATTTAATAAACTAATAAAAAACCTAAAAATTCTAAAAAATTCTAAAAAAATCCAGATAATTCAGAAATTATAAAAAAAATTAAAAAAATATTAAAATAATTTTCTTGAAAAAACCAATTTCTAACATTAGAAAAATGCTAGTAAATATTATCAGTTTCACAATTTAACTCTGGCCAATATAGTCGCGAATTGGCTAGGCAAAACCCACAGGAAAAATGCCTTACCTCAATATTGGATACCCTCCTCTCCCTTAATTCTTTGGGAATTATAATAGACTATGATTTATGTAACTAAAGTGAATTCATAGTTCGATTACAGTAAAAAAATGTGATCAAACTTGTCAATTTTGTGGATTAAATAATAAGTATTTGATTTTTATTGGAATGAACATCTTGCAATCTAAAAAAATTTAAAAAAAACAAATGAAATAGAAACATAATTAGAATCAGAAACATAATTTTTTTTACCATATCAAATATATTTCTAATTCTGGAATAGAAATTCTCTATCCGTATCAAACACGATTCTTTCTTCAAAAACTCATTCTGAAACAGAATTTGAAAAATCTAATTCTATCGAGAATTAGATTTCTGGATAGAATTTCAATCATGCGCGCACTCCATCAGCCAAGTATTATATTGGGAGAAAATGGAGTAGCTCGCCTTTCTTAATGAGATGACATACTCTATTTTCTATGTAAAAAGAAACATAAAGAAATCTTTCTTTTTATTACAATCCAATAACCACGCGCATAGAGAGAAGCTGAGAGCAAAAGACTTCGTATTTGTGAAGATGAATTGACAAAATACAACTAATATTTAATTAGAATCCAATGTTGATGTCGATGCTGGAAGGGTAGAGCTAAAGTTCATGGTGGGGGCAGGCTTCCTGTCATTTTTCCTTTAGGCATTGCCCTTTGGATGTGTTGTGGAGTAGGAACAAATTATGATGACATCAAGTTTGATCGAGTCAGTTTGGCTTTTAGCTTCTCGTAGGTACCCGGCATTCTTATTGATGTTTGGGTTGGATCAACGAGACATTATTTACTCAAAATACCAATTTCAATCCTTATCAAAGGCTTTTCCCTCCCGATGTCTCCCACGAAACTTCGAAAAGTAAAGAGTAGAATGCATGAGATTATTGTCATAATCCCTTTTTTTCCTTGACTTGTCAAATTCATTGACAATTTCATTAATTATAAATTCAACATTAAACAAAAATTTGTGTCCATCAGATCTCCAACTAACGCGGCTCATATGATATTCAATAATGAAAAGCTCCATGCGCACAATAACATTATCAAAAGACCTAATGATAATCTTCGTTGACCGGCGGCAAAGAAAGCAATACATCTGGGTATAAAGACCATGCTGAGAAGCTAAAATGGTGAAAGAAGTACCCCCGACAAAGTACCAAATCTTAGGCAGCTCATTGCTCATTATTAACCACTGTCGCGACCTAAACTCCGCCCTTTAGGGGGGAGGAAGATTAGGTTTAGAAGTACTTGCTCTCGATTCCACAATCTCGAGCTCGGATTCTCCTAAATCCATACCTCTCGTGACATTAGGCATTTTCATTTGAAAAGTTCTTTAATAGTCTAAAATATTTAAAAGGAGCCGCCACTAGTCTATTAAGGTTGGCTAAAAACCAAGTGAAAGCATTGGGAGAAATGCTTCACGTTCTACGCAACCAAAGATTCCTAGGGTACGGGGCTTGATTACGTTAACTATTTAATTAACGCCCTTTCGGTACCTAAAATTGATTGATTGGTTGGTTAACCTAGATGTTTGCATGCATGCTTACATCACCTAAAAGGCTAGTCCACTAGTGTTTTGATGTCAAGCTTCAAGAGCTTATTCAATTGGATTCATTTTAGAAATTTTCTTTTTTTTATTTCTTATTGGCTTTTTTATGATTTTCTGATTTTTTTAATGATTTTCTAATGATTTTCTGTTTTTTATTATTTTCTTATGATTTTCTAATCTTCTATGATTTTCTACTGATTTTCTGTTTTTCTATTATTTTCTAATGATTTTTCTGATTTTTATTATTTTTTAATGATTTTCTGAATTTTTTATTATTTTCTAATGATTTTCTGATTTTTTGTCACTTTCTAATGATTTTCTATTTTTATTATTTTCTGAATCTTCCAATATATATTTCTTATTTTCTGAATTTTCTACTATCTATTTCCTATTTTCTGATCTTTTATTATTTTCTGAATTTTCTATTATCTATTTCATATTTTCTGATCTTTTTATTATTTTCTGAATTTTCTATTATCTATTTCATATTTTCTGATCTTTTTTATTTTCTGAATTTTCTATTATCTATTTCCTATTTTCTGATCTTTTTATTATTTTATAATTTTTTATTTTCTAAATTCTAATTTTTTATTTTTTTATCGTTTTTATTATTTTTGATAGCTACTGTTTTTATTATCTATTTACTATTTATAAAAGGAAAACAAGTCAGGTTTTGAATTTGATTGGATCCGGAAACCGAATCGGGTTCGGATTTCGAACCAAATTGAGTTCGGATCTCGAACCGGATTACTTTCTGAATCCAATCGCATCCGAACTCAACCCAAGCGCGCAGGCCTGAGCTCGTGGGCTGAAATTCACGGACTCAGCCTCGGACCCAAAAGCCTTCTTTCTTTTTTCGGCCCAATTTCTTTATTTTCTTAGTTGGCCTTTTCACTCTCGGCCTGGCCTCATCTCTCTTCGACTCCGATGCCTCTTGGTCCAACTCCTCAACAAAATAAGCCTAAACAACTTACCTCTACTCATTAGTCCACTGATCAGCCCATGAAAGGATTAAACTAACTCTGATTATCAACCCATTTTTGTAACAATTAACTTGTTATATTTTTTTACTTGGCTCATCGTCTTCTTCCTTTTCTGTTTTGCCTTTTCCCCTTACTGTTTCACTTCATTCCTCCTTCATTCTTATCCGAATTTTCAGCGCATTTTTACTAGATATTATATTTATTGACCGAAACTAGTCAAGCCCACACCAACTGACACGGCTGCCTCTAGAGATGCATATTTCCAGATCTTATCAGAAAAAACTATCGACCTCCAAGTTGCTGAACCACAAGAATTTAAGCAATGAATATAACAATCAACATGAACACATAGGTACAGGAGGATAGAAAACTAACTAGAGCGGCTTCGAATCGTGAGCTTCATCCATTTGAGTAAATTTCCGATGACGATAACCATGAGCAACTCAGACCAAAATCTATGCCATAAAATCAAAGAAAAGCCTAAGGAAAGCAACAAACAAAATCAGAGTAAAGAACAAATCAGGCATGAAACAATACTCTAAACGTCGGTTAACAAATTTCATTTTAGCGATTCATCCAAGCAATTCATCAAACAGGTGATGTACAAAACTATAAGCTTCAGACGTGAAATGAAGTCAAACAATCATCTAGGCAACATGAAAAAAAAAAAAAAAACAAAGACTAAGGACGACACGCAGAAACTACAAGCAAACGCTCGACAACCTATAACTCGACGACAAGTGTTCAGACCAGGGGAGACCAACTATCTCAGCATTTCATTCTTCGATTCAAAGAGCTGACGACTAACAAACAAACTCATTCAACGCTTGAATCAAGCTTTCATTTGCTCGCACAGCTTACTCAAACAAGGATCCTTCAAATAAAGAGAGGTCTAAAGCGAAGCTTATCTGTGGAACGATGAAGACGAATGCCGACGTGATGGAGAAGCTTGGATTAGCGATAAACCACTTGAAGATTTTTCAGCACTCACCGAGAGAGAACACAGCACAAAATCCCGAGAGCTTCGCGCGAGAATCACAGTTGTGATTAAACCAAATATCCCTCTCTCCTTCGATTAAACCAAATCCTCCTCTCAAGACCTCCCAGCCAAGGAAAACCGATTGAAGATGAAGAACTTCTGATCTTCGACTCAACGAGAAAGAGAGAGAGAGAGAGAGAGAGAGAGAGAGAGAGAGAGAGAGAGAGAGAACTGAGAGCGCGCGAGAGAGGGCAAGCTGAGAGAGTGGTCCAGCTGTGGGCGAGAGAGAGTTGCGACGGCCGAGAGAGGGCAACCTGAGAGGGATAGTGAGCTCGGGGAGAGGTGAGCTGTGGACCAACCGTCAGAGAGATGAGGGAGAGAGACCCACAAGCTGTGGGAGGGCGTGAGGGAGCTGGGAGATGGGAGGATTGTGAGGGCGAGCTCGGAGATGAGGGGGGCCGTAGGCGGTGGAGCTGCCGGCGAGCTGAGGGAGGAGGACAGCGGAGGCGAGCGGGGAGGATCGTTGTGCGAGCTGAGGGATCTCTTCGCCGGTCCGCTCCGGCGGAGAGAGAGAGAGAGCCCTTTTTCTAGAACCCCCGCCCCCTGCTAACCGAATCCCCCCCCCTTTTTTTTTTTCCTCCCTGTTTTAACCGAATTCGTTGCCCCCACCTGCAGCTGTTCTTCTTCTTTTTTTATATATTCTTTTCTTTTCTAAGATAAAACCTTCATCTGAGCTGAGGAAAATGCCTCTTGGTCTTGGGCTTCCAAAAACATTATAAAGCCTCCCGTTGAAAGAAATGAGCTGAGGAAAAGTAAATGAAAAATGGACTCCTTGTTTAGTTGTTTAGTGTTTTTTTTTTCAAATAAACTTTTAATTTTGATTAATAGACTAAAAAATGATTTAATAGACCGATAAAATTTAGGTGTCAACAACCACTTGCTTTTCCCGACTCTAATGGCTTCTTCCTCTTCCAAGCGCAGGAGTTACGATGTCTTCCTGAGTTTCAGAGGCACAGACATCCGCAACAATTTTCTCGGTCATCTCTATACGGCTCTAGACCAATCAGGTCTATACACTTACATGGACAGCGAAGAATTGAGAAAGGGAGAACAGATAACATCCGAGCTGATGAAGGCAATCGATGACACGCGAGTTGCAATCATCATTTTCTCCAAAGACTACCCCTCTTCGTCGTGGTGTTTGGACGAGTTGACGAAAATCATGGAGTGCAAGAAGCAAAAGGACCTGATTGTATTGCCGGTGTTTTACAAAGTTGAACCCCGTGAAGTGAGAACACCCAGAGGGATTTACAAAGAAACTATGGCAAAACATGAGATTAAGTTCGGGAATGATTCAGATAAAGTAAAGAGATGGAATGAGGCTCTTCTTGAGGCTGGCAGCTTGTCTGGTTGGGAATTTGCTGATGGGTACGTAACTACTCTTCTACTACTTTAGTTAGTCTAAATCTTTTAATACTTAATATTCTCCAAGGTGAGGGGAACCTTTAATTGGATACTCGCACGACACAGAGCACCCTCACGGTGCGCACGAAACAGAGCGCCATGTGTGAGCTCTGCGTCCTCTCCCAGACTCCGCTGATTCTCAACAACCGCCGCCAGTCGCATCACCTTAGCCCCTTTGCGTCTCTCCGTGTCAAGCGTCATGGGGCAACAAATCAAAGCTCACTTCCCATATCTGGGGTGTCGAGCCAGATTGGCAGTCGCTAGCCTTGGGCAATGGTCGCTTGAGGCTGCCTCAGCCGGTTGAGACTTTCCCCTGTCTTCGGTGACACGGACAAAAAAGGAGAAACAGCGGCGCTTCAACCGCTAGAACAGGCGATGGCGAGGGGTATGTCATGGTGGTGGTATGTGACTGCGGGGCGAATGAGATTATGACAGCCATGAGGCAGTGGAGGGGAGCACACAGAGAGAGATGGGGAAAAATGAGTAAGCTAGTTTGCTTAGCTTCTTTTAGATTAAGATTCATGAATATTTCGACATGCAGAATGAGTCCTCACCACAAACCTTTATGGGGCCAGGAAGATGTAAAAAAGGAAAAGAAACATATATGCAATTTTTCCATAGAAAGCACTTCCTTTATGTATCAGATAATTGACTTCATATCATTTAAAGGGAGTAGACCGTCATTCTCAATGTTAATGAATTCCTCAAACAAAGAACATCTAGAGCCATCAAATAGGATGGACTTGGAAGCAAACTGGTTGATGACCTAGATTGGCTAGTATTCCTGATATCCACTTACCTAAAAAATATGTCCAATCTTTAATCCAATACAGTTGCAATCACAAGCCTATCGATAGGAATATGAGTAGTGGTGCCAAATTTTATTTGGGTTACCTCTCTATATATAGAACTGTATGTAGCTCTCGTTTTCTTTCGTAACTTTAATCTTTTGAAGATTTAATATAGGTATATCCAAGGTATAAAGTTCGCTATAGAACACTCATGCCATTCACTAAAATTGTGAGACATCGATGACCTATTTAAAGTTAAATATGAATGATCAATAAACTATCCTCACATCTGCTTTGGAGCAATCTCCACTCCAAAGTTGATCTTGACAGATAATCTAATCCGAAGGTTTCTTCTAATACCTAGTATGCCAACTCTAAGGGCACCATATCATCACATGAGTTCATCATCGGTATTTGTTCACTTCACTAATTCCAGCCTTCTCCGTCTGTCTCATATTCTGAGAGAACTTCATAAATAGATTCAATCTTAGAGTCTAAATTATAGAGTTCCTGCCCATCTATAGGTTTATAAGTAGGCTCGTAATGTAAAGTGTCATCTTATATACAATACTCAGCCAAGAATCTCTTTTGTGGATATTCTCATGGCCAAGCATGAGCCTTGCGGCCTTTTAATCCACAAATCGGACAGTACTCACAAATTTTCAAGGGTTGTACCCTGAGGACAACGAGATTGTCTTCCATGTTTCCTTTTAAAGGCCTCAATTCTCTTTTTGTCTATAAGATTAGTCGTTTTCTTTGAAAATATTGATGACACATCCAATTTATAAAGCCTATAGTTTTTCCCCTTTGTACAACACTTCTTTCATATCAAAAAGAACTTTCATCATTTCAACCCTTAGGGAAAGTGTCTTGTGTGAAGTTTTGTAGGACCACTGCAACTGTCTTAAAAGCTTAAGCCAACTGTCCTAAAAGCTTAAGCCAACTGTCCTAAAAGCTTAAGTCATTAGGCAAAGGCGTGGATTTATATTTAAGTACTTTCACACTCCCCTTCACGCTTAGTCTGGTCTTTTTTTGCCAGTACTAAGCATAAATATTTTTTTGGGAGGTAGATTAGGGGCCTGTGAAGATTTGAATTCGAGACCTCCTTCTCTGATACCATATGAGAAGTAGGAAAACTGTGATTGAGGAGTTCAGAACTAAGAAAGTAAAAGAGGAAGAAGAAGATCCTCAGAGATCGATGAAAAACTTCGCTTCTATTGATTGATCAAAGATACAAACTCCATGTTTCTCTCTTTCACTATGCAAAAACTTCTCTACTCCGCTCTTCTATGCATTCTCTTCTATCTATTTGTTTTTCGGTACACGACTTGAGCTTCTAGAAAATATCTATAATAGTAAACTAACTTGGTTAATAGTCAACTCTAGTTAAGCAACTCTAGTAAACTCTCAACAGCTTGCTCTGTACACAACTCTTCACTAGCCTTCTTCATGTTGTGTTAGTGCTTTCAATCGATTATAGAGAGAGCACGGGTCATTCAACTGCCTCCTTTGAATCCTTTTATTTCTAGCATCATCAGCTTCATTCTTGTGAGGATTGATTTCCTCCATCAGTGACATTGTATTATTCTCAAACAGTGCTTATGCCACAAATTTGTTGTGTTAGAAAATGCAAGCTCCTTTGTTGATTATTATTAGAATCTAAAGCGAGTCTTGCGTTATGTCAAAGTTACCATTCACTTCAAGTTGTTCCTTCACTCTTATAGCTCTCTACAGTTGTATGGATTTTCAAATGCTGACTGGGCAGGATGTGCAACTACTCGTCGTTCTACAACAGATTTTTACATTTTTCTTGGTTCGAATATTATCTCTTGGTATGCCAAAAGACAGAACACGGTCTCCCATTCTTCTACAGAAGCAGACTACCGTGCTTTGGCATCCACTACTGCTGAGTTGACATGGATAGCCTTTGTTCTTCATGGCATTGGTGTTTCTCTTCCCTCTCCTACAATCTTGTGATAACCAATCTGCTATAGCTCTCAGATTGAATCCTATTTTACATGCTAGAACAAAGCAAGTTGAGCTTGACTTTCACTTTGTTAGAGAGAAAGTTTCACTTGGTGTTCTTCGTGTACAATATACTCCAAGCTTACATCAGCTAGCTGACATTTTTACTAAGTCATTATCTCGTTTTAGTCATTGTAATTTTCGCACCAAACTGGGTTTGGGCTTCCTCCTAGTACTCAATTTGAGGGGGGATGTTGATAATAACACAATGTCAATGATGGAGGAAGTCATTCCTCACAAGAATGAAGCTGATGATGCCGGGAATAAAAGGATTCAAAGGAGGTAGTTGAATGACATGTGCTCTCTCTATAATCGATTTGAAGCACTAACAACAGCATGAAGAAGGCTAGTGAATAGTTGCGTACAGAGCAAGCTGCTAAGAGTTTACCAGAGTTGCTTGACTAGAGTTGACTGTTAACCAAGTTAATTTACTGTTACAGATATTCAAGTTGTGTACCAAAAAACAAATAGATAGAAGAGAATGCATAGAAGAGCGAAGTAGAGAAGTTTCTACATAGTGAAAGATAGAAACAGAGACTTTGTATCTTTGATCAATCAATGGAAGCGAAGTTTTTCATCAATCTCTGAGTATCTTCTTCTTCCTCTTTTACTTTCTTAGTTCTGAACTCCTCAATCACGGCTTTCCTACTTCTCACATCTTGCACTATCGTGTATTGATGGATGTTACAGCCATATTTACCCAGGACATGTTCAATTTGAGATCACCAACTCTTGTTCAATTGGGGAAATTTTTTTAGTTGTTTCCTTGATTTGGAGTTCAGAACCCACTTTCCTCATCACATACTCTACTGCCTGGATTCACCCGCCGGACCTTCTACTGCCTTTTCTTCTTGAAAGCCTTCTCTCTTACCTCTGGCCATAGTTCAAGAAGTTTGTCAAAGAAAGTCTTTGATACAAAAGTATTGTTGAAATTCACAGTTATGGACGTCAAGATCGCACATATCACAACTCTTTAATTTCATAGGAGCATCGAAAAAATTCTCTCTCTCTCTCTCTCTCATAGAAAGCAACTCTCATTTCCATAGAAAGCAAGGAAACACATGATTCTCTTTTCAAGACATCTGTTACAATTGCTTCTATTCCATCCACAATAAGCTCTTGTCTATTTTGTACCTTAAATCTGCTTGAGATTCTAAGGCTCCGATCGTTTCACAAAAAATATTCTTCTGGAAAATATTTTCCGGTGATTATAATGTTCGGGGGCGGAAAATAAAATAGTCAATGAAAATATTTTCCATTTTTTTGAAAGTGGAATACATTTACCATTTTCTTTGCTTATCTTTAAATATCGCAGCATCTAACAGTTTGCCTCGACCTCGCTCGAAGCCGGTGAGTCAACGACCTTTGACAAATGAATATCGGAAAATATTATTATTTTCCAGGAAAATGATTTCCTATAAAATATTTTTCAGATTGCTATATTTTCCGTGAAACGAAAGAATCTCCCAAACCTCTGAGTGTTACCTCCAAGAGTGACTTCACATTTTTGACATGTTACTTGGACTATCCTCCTGCATTTATTGTCATACTTCGCATGCTCTACATCTTATATAAAGTCCATATGCCTTCAAAAGCTCATCGAATATTCGATAATCAATACGTATTTTATTGGAGCTTCTTCAGTCAATCCTAGAGATTGCGGAAGATGCTGGCCTCACTTACTAGTATCGTTATTATTAAAGTTAGCTGCTCTTTACAGGACATAAAATGAATAATGTTACCTTTCCATGCTGCATTTTTAGGACTTGAAGGACTTGATTTGAAGCTAGTCCCTCAAGCTTCTTTAAGATTTCATTTATTTCACGAAAATTGGATAATTTTGAAAAACATTTTCTTAAAAAAAATTTCCCTTGTATCTCTTAAAATAATTAGCTAACTAAAAAATTTTCATCATCTATTACAACTTATGTCTAAAACATTTTCCTTGAAAAATAAAAATATTTTCGTTCATTTATTTTACTAACTGATATCAGCGAACATTTTTAGAATAATACTTTTTCTAGTTCATTTACCACAAAACAAAGGCACCCTAAATTCATTTCTTTTTCAATTACATGAAGCCTCTCAATGACCAATAAAGATACCTCTCATGCGAGAGCATTTCCACCTTCGTTTGTATCCATATAGTCATTTTCTTGAGCGAAATTTTTCATCAAGAGAGTATTGAGTTACTTACGTAAGCTATTATACAAAAAATTATTAATTTGGTATTCTAGCAACCATTTTCATTTTTTTTAGAAACGTCTATTTTATTTTTTATAAGAAGAAAGAAAGAAAAACTAGATTTATGTGAAGAATGTAATGGCGATATTGTACATACGTAAAGCTGTGAAGAGCCAAAAGGCAATAAAGTACGTGTCTTTATTGTCCACCTTGAAAAGTGGGCTATAATCGTCCCAAAAGGTGAAGTACTTGATTTTCATCAGGATTTCCCCCAAATGCCGATGCTAGCTTCCATGACAAGTATTGCTTTGCTGAGAAAAGAACTATATAACTGGTAGGCAATTAGGCATTTGGACAATTGAAGGAAAAACAAGACAATTTCAATGTTAACTGGAATTATCAATAATTGCAAAATAGGTTTCCTACGATAATTACAATAACAAGAAATATATAGCCTTTGACCTCCGTAGACACGGACATCTTTCTAGTTGAACACATTTGGGCATTCATCTCCAAATACAATGTGGACTAGTTTCTTACCCAGCGATTCCCTTTGAATATTTATTCATTTCTTTGGATTGCATTAAAAGCAGTTCAACTGATTTTCCCTTGCAGATATGAGCCGTGGTTTATACAAGATATTGTACAGGAGATCTCAACTCAACTAGATCGAACGCCATTAGATGTAGCCAAATATCCAATTGGCATAGATTCCCGACTATAAGAGCTCAAAACAATCTTAAATCTACAATCTAGGGACAATGTTCTTATGATAGGATTATGGGGACAAGGAGGTGTGGGGAAGACAACCCTTGCTAAAGCCATTTATAATGAGATATTTAGAGAATTTCAAAGTTCCAGTTTCTTGGAACGTGTTAGAGAAAATTCACAAAATTCCAGTGATTTGGCCCGTTTGCAAGAAAATTTGTTGTACGAGGTGCTCCTGGGGAAGAAATTAACAGTCCACAGTGTCGGTGGAGGAAGTCGATTGATTCGAGATAGACTTTCTAACAAGAAAGTTTTCATCATCCTTGATGACGTTGATGATGGATGCCAGCTTAATGCTTTAGCAAGAAATCATGAGTGGTTTGGCAAAGGCAGCAGGATAATTATCACAACAAGAAATAGGCATCTACTAACTGCTCATGGTGTAGATTGGGCTCATATATATGAAGTTGAAGTTCTCAAGAATGGTGAAGCTCTTGAACTTTTTAGAAAGCACGCTTTTCTGCGGAATCAAAAAATAGAAACAAGAAGCGAGCTTGTTGATAGGGTCGTGCATTATGCTAGAGGCCTTACTTTGGCCCTTGAGGTGTTGGGTTCTTTCTTGTGCGGTAGAGGAGAAAAAGAATGGAAAAGTACCCTGCAAAAACTTGCCAAAAATCCCAATAAAGAAATCAACAATGTATTAAAGGTAAGTTATTATGGATTAGAGGAACATGAAAAGGATATTTTTCTGGACATTGCTTGTTTCTTCAAGGGTCTAAGTACAGAGTACATCACAAAAGTTCTAGATAGTTGTGATTTTGACACGGTTATTGGGGTACAAGTTCTGCTCGAGCGTTCCTTGATTAGTGAAGAGCAAGAGACCTTACAAATGCATGACGTGATACAATTAATGGGTATGGATATTGTGAAAGAAGAATGTGGTGATGATCTCGGAAAGCGCAGCAGATTATGGCTTTGTGATGATTTTCTTCATGTTCTATCAGGAGATGCGGTAAGAATTGTCAATATATAAGCATTTATATATTCTTATCTTTGATTGTGTTTAATATATTTGAATAAATATACAGGGAACAGATGCAATAAAAGCCGTAGTTTTAAAGCAACCTGAGAGAGAAGAGATGTATATTGGTCCTAATGCTTTCGCAAACATGAAAAAGTTGAGGTTGCTTATCCCGATCAATGTGGATAATTCTTTCTCGGGTCCCATCCATCTCCCTAATGAATTAAGGTGGTTTGAATGGCCTCATTATACCTCGTTTCCAAAATTTAGTGGTGGTTCAAACAAGTTAGTTGGACTTTGCATGCAGAATAGCAAGATCAAAGTAGGGAAGGAACAATTCAAGGTACACATTTATTTGGTCCTTTTTCCATTACTTGATACTATATATACATATATATGTATATATAGTCTGATTATCTTTTTAGTGCCCTTAGGGGAGCATTTACGATTTCTACAAGCTTTCTATATATTAAAGCATCAAATATAGGTTGTTAAAGTCTATTTTTTTTCTAATAAATTCCTTTTGGTTATATACAATGTCTAATCAAGTCCTGTTGATATCAAATCTAGCCAAGTCTAAAAGTACACGAGCATGATTAAAAGTACTTGGATAAAAAGCAGTAAAAATAATAGATGAAATGTAGAATATTTCCATACATGTACGAAAAATGACAACTAAGTGAGCCCAAACCATCATGACTTTGAGCTGATAATTGAAACAAAAACTTATTAGTTTGTAATGCTCGATGTGCTTAATCTATACCATGATAAGCCTTCCTCTTTTACTCCAATAATTTAGTGACTATGTTGTGTTTATTAGCCATATCAAACAATTAGGTGTCACATTTAAGGTAAGCCCTTGAGATGATTAGCTTTTCAATTTTATAGCTATAAATGTTTGCAGAGCTTAGTGACCGCACTGATATCTTTTTGCAGCAATTTAGAATGATGAAGTACATCAACTTCAGTAGATGCGATCTAACTCGTGTTCCTGACATTTCGTCCGCTCCAAATCTGGAAAGCTTGGACTTTTCTGAATGCAAAAGCTTGGCGGAGGTTCACCAATCCGTCGGACACCTTGAGAAGTTGGAGTTTTTGTCGTTAGCATCGTGCTCCAATCTTAGTATCTTTCCTAGCGAGCTCAAGACAAAATCTCTTCAGAAACTTCATCTCTTCGGTTGCTCTAGACTGGAGAAGTTCCCTGGTATTCTGGAAAAGATGGAACATCTAGAGGAACTCCGTCTAGACAGAACGGCTATTAAGGAACTCCCTGCATCAATTGACAATCTTGTCTCTGTGAAGCATATGAGGTTAAGAAATTGCAAGAACCTCACAGGGCTTCCACCGAGCATTTATAAGTTGCAAAATCTGGGATATCTGACTCTTGAAGGTTGCTCGAATTTTGCCATGTTTCCCAAGAATTTGGAGGATTCAACTGATTCTGATGGTGCCTTGGGATTCCCAAATCTAGAAAGCCTAGATCTTAAGGGCTGCAATCTGTCAGAATTAGAGTTCCTCGAGGGTTCTTCCAATTTTCCCAAATTGAGGAACCTAGATATTTCAGAAAACAAGTTCACTCATCTACACATCAACGGTTGCGATGATCTGAAACACTTGTATTTGAAAAGTTGCAAGCAACTGCAAGACATTTCTCGGCTCCCATCAAATATTTGGGTCATAAGAGCAAACAATTGCAGATCTCTGCAAAAGCTTCCAGATTTTTCGCGTCTCTCCAACTTCTCTGACGTTGACTTCTCTTCATGTTGGGGATTATTACGGAAAGCGTTCGATCTGCCTGGTGTGTCGATACTCGAGGTCACTCTCTCTCTCTCTCTCTCTCTCTCTCTCTCTCTCTAACTTTGAATGCTGGATCTGTACGATAGTACCTCCGGGAGACGCAAAAAACTGATCAAATTCTCCTAATTGGAGAAGAGATGCCAGAATGGATTCTCCCTTGTGAAGACGGAACTGTATATTGCATGGTTCCAAAGGACTTCTACGACAAGGTCCAAGGACTTGCACTCTGTGTGGTTTTTGGGCTGGAGGAAGGAGAAGTGGCCTATGTTTTATGTCGCGTCCTAGTATATATTAATGGCATAAAAATGAGTCAGCATACGACATGGTTATATTCACTGGAATCGAATCATGTGTGGCTTGAATATACACCGCGTGGACTTCTGTTTCGAGGAGAGGAGCCTCTACATAACGATTGGAGCCATTTCCAAGTTCGCCTTCAGGTTTTAAACGCGAGCATAAAGAAGTGTGGATTCCGTCTAATATGCCAGCAACAGGAGGATGACTTGAGGGTCATAGTCCAACACCCTCCGCCAACAGAAACAAATGGGATTCTCGAGGAGAGAGAATCAGAAGAAGACCTTTCAATTGACATCGAGGAAGAAGATAGTCCTAATGAAATAGATGAAGGGGAAAGCTTATCAACTTAACAAAGAAGATCAGACGGTCTTAACTTTGGTTCCACCGGCACCAACTATTATGCGAGTGTTGGCTTGCAAAACATGCCCGTCGAATTGATCAAGACTTGTTGAGGAAGTGATTCTAGGGTAAGCGAACTGGGTGATTTAATGCCTTTTGCTTTTGCTTTTTCTTTTTTCCCCGCACTACTAGAATTTTTTGAAAGTCTGCTCCTTCAATTTATATTGAAAATCACGATGAAAAACAGGTTTCGCATCATGCTAGTACTGCTGATATGGTTGAGGAACTATTTTTTCCTCTCTTTCTATATGAATTGTAATTCAGAATGCATTAATCCAAACTCAAGTGAATGCTTGTTGGATGGCCATAGTCTTCCGAGTTGCTTGTGAATATCACATAGACCTCTGTCACCTCTCTAATCCAATTAATGATGCCAATACTTCATGCTCTAAAATTCCGAGATTATGAGTTTTGCTCAATCTGATATATCTTTAGGAGAGTTGATCTAATTGCATCAAAGACTGAAAGGTCTAAACTGAGGGAAGATTAGTCCTCTGTTGTTACCAGGTAGATTGCATTTGATAAGTACAAAGTCTTCTGTCATAACTGGAGGCTTTTTTGACCCGTACTGCTTTGGGCTTATAGCAGGTTGCTCACCTGATTTTATGCCATTAATAAAATCTTTTTTGATGGGAAAAAAAAAGTAGATAGAATGGGGATTTATGGTCGAGTCACACTATCATAGAACTTCATTCACTCCCACTTCCTTTAACCAACAATTTAATTTTACATAGTTTTCGTCACAAGTTGTTCTCCCTTGTCTGTGCTTATTCTCAAGTTTCAACAACAGTTTTAAGCAGCTGAAATCTTCTGCGCTAAAACGCAACTTCCATTTGTGACCTTGAGCTAAAGCAGCAATGTGGCACACCAATCTCTCTAGTGAAATAGCTAATCTGTCTGACCAAACTGTAATTATGAGGATCTCCATTCTAGTTTACATCTGTTCTCTCCCGTCATTTTTATTTACTATCTCTCTTCAACCATGCCAGGGATCCAATCATCTTCATTCTTGTTGAAACGGAAGAGGGAGAGGCATGGATAATTATGAAGTATAGCCATCATCTAGGATGAAGCAAACAACATAATCTGGGAAGAGAAGTATTAAACGGGGCTAAATTTTTCTGATCAAGTTCAATCTTTTCTAGTTAATACTGGCTTTGTTAGGAATATAATTTGTACTCCTATTGAGTAGAGCGAATAATTCCAAGCTTTGGTGTGTACTCTTCAATTCATATTACAGACTTTACCGTGCGACATTACTCTTACTAGATAATGTCCATATTGAGGCCATCAACTACGAAATATCTTATTCGATCAATATATCTTAGGAATGGAATGCAGAAATTTCTGAAAGGATGTGTTGGACTCGAATTTAGAGCGCAGCTTCATAATTTTGAGTTCTCTTTCCCACTCGAAGCATATGTATGAAATGATAATAGAATTTCCATACTTTAATATAGGAGAAGTTGCCCTTCACTTATACCCGACTAAAACAAGGCAGCAACCGACATAATAGGGTAGGTCGACTCGGTCGATTGGGATGACCTTTTTTTGGCGTTAAGCTACTCGACACTTCCTCTCCCAGACAGTTAGAATTATTTTTTATAGGAGATTCTGAATGAGTTTGAAATGGAGGATAACCCATTACACAGATGCGTTCCCATCCCAAGACATTGGCAGATTCAGAGAGAGCCTCCCTCCATTTCTTGGCCACATCCGAGCCCGTCCCATACTTGATCTCGTGCTTGGCCAATGCTTTCCCGTAACTCTGTTGCTGTCCCCTCCCTTCCCTTGTTTCCACTTTATAGAATACTGGTAGGATCAGCTTTTGTTTTTACTTCTTCAGACACCACGGAGATTCTGCATAGTTTCCTTTAAAAAAATGACGACATAGTTAAGAGATTGTTCCATCATTGCCCGTGGGAAATCAGTGCCCTTCCTAAAACTTCTCACCATCCACAGAAGCATTTTATGTCCTTCTGGACTATGGCCTCGTATAAGCTCTTAACGAAGTCCTCGCATACATCCCCACCCCAAAGTTAAGGAGCACATCGAACTTTGTAAGTACAGTTGAGACCACTTTGATGATGTCTCCTATTAATCCGAGCTCACGTTCACTGACATAACGAACAACAGAGACATGGATAATATAAGTTGCCCAAGGGGTCAAATTAAAATGAAGCAAGCAATAACAGTTCGCTCCAAGAAGGATAAAGCATTAAGTTGTCCACGCAAAAGGGCATAAGAGCACAAATTTTAGGAGAATTTCATATTACCTCCCCACATAAGCTGCGATGGTGCTAGTGTGGAAAGAAATACAGAGTAAGTGTCGACTCTGCATTTCTCCTTTTTAGCAAAAGTTCAACTTAGAAAAATAAGGTGCAAAAGAGAGAATGTGAAATCTTGTATATCTCAATATTTAGAAAAGAATAAATAAAGAGCCTATTTATAGGCTTGAATAAATAATTATGTACATCAACTACGATGAATCAGATATATACAAATATAGATGATCCTCAGAAATATGCCAGACTTAAGAAGATATTCTCATGTCACTAACAATTTTGTTTTTGTTAGGCATTCTCACCCAATGTTCCGTGGTACGCCAGATTTCCTGTGAAGGGACCACCAGTTGTCCCTTCATCTCCGTCTGCCTCAAGATCTCCTCCGGCTCCTCTTCTTCGCTGAAAAGTAGGGACAAAGGATCCGCAATCGCGAGATGGCGAAGGGCAAAAATGATGCGATGCGCTCAATGTCCAGGAGACACCTTATGCATTGTGCGGGGTCAGAGATTGGTATGAGAGACTGCAGAGGGAATGGCGGGAGCCTAAACCTCTGAAGGTGGGGAGCATGTCGCAGTCGAAGCTAGACTTTACATAGTCGGAAGGAATTTGAGGAGAAACGGTTGACATGGCAGATTACGCGGGCATTTGATAGGTCACTCCAGTAGACGCCGGGTTTGTAAAATTTACAAAAAAAGAAAAGAAACGCAAACCAGAATGGTTGAGGATCACGAAAGGGATATGGCTCTGAGGATCGTGGATCGAACCTCTTCGTCTTCTTCCAGTCTCCATCGTCTGGGATTCCTCCTTTTCTCTTCCTTTTTTTCCCCTTTTCTCGTGCTCGTTGCGACATTCCTCTGCAGCCGTGGTACTCTGTCCTTTCGTCTTCTTGAAGGCGCTCTCCGCGGCGGGAACGATGACTGGGGAGGCAGAGAGCGAGGATGATAGGAGTCCCTTGGACTGCTTTTGTCAGCCCAAAATCCTGCGAGCTAAGAATGAAACCAATCTACATAATAAGGTTTGGATCAACTTTATAAAAAAATAATAAATAAATAGCATTCCACTTGAGCTCCAGCAGAGAATTCCATTGTACTTTTCTAAATATGGTATCTTTCTCTGGCAAAATTTCACATCGATAGTGGATTAACATAGTAAATGTGATCTTAGATCCATGCAAACGCACAAGCATCTTCCTAGTTTTTTTATTGTTATAAATTCTGGTAACTCTAATATATTGATAAGCTACATAAAAAGTATTGGTTAAATAAAAGAATCAGGTTTGACTGGTTTAGTCGAATGGATAGAGTCGTAAACCGTTATAACTCTCTCTCTTGGTCATGCCTCCTCTCCCTTCACTTATCAATTTGAAGCCTCTCCCATGGCCACTAAACACACTTCTCTCTATCTCCTCCACCTCATCTTCTCCACTATCTCTCTGCTCACTCCCACTTCACGCTCCCAAACGACTCCTCCTCCACCATCTCCGCCCACGATCAACATATATGTGCAGGCTGTTCATAAGGATGGCGCGACGAGTCCTCATGTGGCCAACATACTGAAGAGGACCCCGCAAAAGCCCATCCCCCACCTCATTGATCTCAATGGTGAAATGGTGTGGGAGCACGCGATGAGCGACGCTACCTGTCCTCCAGCTTCTACGCTCCTCCATTCTGCGATTACCTCTGCTCTCCTGCTGGCAATGCCCGGTTTTGCCGCACTTGCTCAGGGTTGCCCCTTTCTCTCCAATTGCATTCCATGTACTAGCAGAACTATACCTTCCATCAGAGCAGCAATGGTAGGATCAGGAAAAAGGATCCCACTTAAAGCAGCCTGCATTGGCTGCATATCATGAGATCTCGGATCCAAGTTTCCCAACAACTGCTTATTAAAATCAAGAGATAGACCTGAACCATAGACAACCGCAGTTGTTCATTATCATGCAAAGGGCCATAAGATGCCAAGGTCAAACCACCAGAAATGAACCCTCCGCTACTCAATTTATAGGGCATTAGCTCCTGGCTATTTTACGAAGCTTCAAAATTTGTTCGGCAATAAAAAGAGTCGGAACACAACTGTACGGACCAGAAAATCCTCCCTTTTAGTTTAAGAATTGCAATCCAAGCTATTCATAAGTAATCGGTCCCTAATAAAAATGTTCCAAATTATATGTCAGGATACGAGCATTATTGCACTCAAGTAATTTCTTTTAATACAAGCCTCCTTACTTCATAGGTAGACACAAATTGCTCCAATAAACTTTAGTCCCTAAAGCGTGCACAATAGAGCCTTTCAGGCTGCACATCTGCGCTCAATTTGTTCTATTACTCTCTTGGGCATGGCAGAACTATAGCCCCAATAGAATTCCAATTTCATGCGTTATAATGCTAATGACCCGTAATCGACGAGCATGAAAATGATCCTTAGCGGTCCAATGAGTAAGTTTATGCAACACTTTATCAGATACAAATTCCCAAATCACAGTCATCAGCTTTCAGCTTTCCTGGGATCAAAGGCAAGCCCAAATTTGAGACCAACGAAGACCAAGCTTACCAGCGACTGAGTTCTAAGAAGTCAAGTCAATAGTTTAGCCCTAACTTTGGCTCCTTTGAGGTCGAGTTTCCGATCGGAGATAAGAGTAGAATATCCCAAAACCAGATTTTACAGTAAGAAATGACTCCTCTGTATCCGTCGAGATGATCCTCTGAATATTGGCAAAGGATAAGTAAGTGAGTAAATGGCCAAACAGAAAGAGTGAGTGAGTAGAGCTTGATTTTCTGGTGCATAGGTTTATGATGTCAATTGCTTATATTCTCTCCGCAGAATTTCAGTGAAAACTTCTACTATCATCACAGTCAACTAGGCTGACATGGGACCAACTAGTCTTAATCCATTCTGCCCTCTAAAAACGCCAACAAGTTCCCCGCTAACAATTCTACAGAATCTAAAAGTAGTAATGCATTTTTTCCACCCAAATGAAGAATTCAGTGGGAAAACCAATTACAGCCAAGTGATGCAATCAAAAAAGAAAAAGAAAAAGAGATCTTACTTTATTGTTCATAATTCAGCTTTAGTGGTGCATCTAGGTGAAAAATGATACCAATTGATGGGTTGTATCACAAACCAAATCAGAACAATCACAAAAAGAAAAAAAAAATAACACACAAGTTTGCCCATGTTCACCCTAGAATAGGGCTACGTCCTACACAAAAAATTCACTATAATTTTGCAACCACACAACTAGTTACAATGTTCTCTCATAAAAGCATAATATCAAAACTTAAGCCCATCCTAACCATATTGAACCCCCGTCATTCTACACGTAGAGTTTACAAGTCGTTGGTTAATACTTTGGTTTCTCTGAACTCACGTGAGCATGTCCAGTATGAGAAACAAGGGTTCCCGAAATATTCACTAACTCCAACAGAAATGATTAATTTCATTTAAGACATGGATTGGTTTAAATTTTTAATTCCAAATCTGACCTATACATAATGTAGGTTACTTAATTGAATAGAACGTAGCACGTTAATGAAATATCAATGCTCTTTGAAGCCATCTCTGTTTAAAGAGAAACAGATCTAATTAGTATAATGAACATCCTTAATAATGATTAGTTGACTAAAGTGCTAACATCCAAAGTCGTGCACTATCTTCATAACAGCTTTTTTTCAGAGATTGATAGCCCCATTTAATTATCATCGACAAATATTATCGGTAGCCAGCATTCACACTGGCAATGGAAATAATTCTGGCGTTGTTGATGTCACGGACCTGCCCAGAGTCCACCGCCTAACGAATCAAATCTTAAGCGTTACTTGAAAAACTTGTTGGTGCTGGGACCAGATTTCCTATCGTAGGAAAGGTTAATGAGGACTTTGAGGATCAAATACTGGGCATGTGGTCCCTTTTCACAACAATAATAAACTTCCTTCGACGATGACTGAAAGCTATAAATTTGTCAAAAGCAAGAAGGAAATTAAAGAAGAATATTCCATGGAATTATCTTCATTAGGTTGGGCAGGCAAGAGTTATGTTGTTGTTGGCTTCACCTCCCAATACGAGGAATGCCCAACCTCGAATTGATGAAGTGAAAACCGCAATGCTTATGTTGGACTTTGTTGCTGCTCATGATCGTGGCAGTGATTGTGCTACTTGGTCCTTAGTTTACTCATAAAAAAAGAATCCCAAGTTATATATGCAGGAGCTTCGCTTTGAGTCGATAAAATAGACTAGAGTTTAGAATGTCCAGATGAGAAACTTCTTCCTTGTGTAATGATGGAACGACTTACATCCTCCAGCAGTTGAAGTTTTTCTTTGCAATTTGTTCTTTTAATTTTATGTCCTCACTAATTTTGGCGCTTAAACCCTATAAACCTTTTTTTTTCAATAATATCTTCCAACATGTATCCGAATATGCATTTCTTTTTTCAATTTGATGTATTTGTTGAGGACAATTGACGGATGGCCTGTTCGTTAGACCTCAAGTCACGGGGTATAAGGTTTTTTATCATGCACATAAGAGGTGCAAAAGTTAGTCCAGATTAAAATCTCAGTTGTTTTTGCAATCATCTGTAGAGTCTAACACATTGTTTAATACCATTCATGGACCACTTCACCTCATATCAAACAAGGATTGATGCACACAGTGCCATCGTAGATCTCAGCACCTTTTTTCATTATATAATGAGAGGAAATTAATTAATTAATTGATTGATTAGTGTCAGGTCGACGACTAATCTAGAGGTACATCCATCACCACTCAGAAATTTGCCATATAGCCATAGAAAGTATTTTTTAATGAGATCAATACTTTATTATCCATATAAGACAGAGAAAAATGGACTGAAAAAATATATATAAATCAATTCCCCGAAGCTAAATCAATCAAGGATAGTATGATATTGTGGTCAGAGAAATTTATCCTATGTTGAATAGTCAAATCAATAAACATTCAATTACAATACATTTTAGATTAAGTAAATATACGTGGCGAAGGCACATCTAATTAAGGTGAGAAACCTTATCTTCCATGAAGAAAAGTCTAATGTGCAGATTGTCAACACTTCGTGGGCGTGAAGCGAACGGCAAACCCATAGTAGAATAGTCTTTCTTGACTCACGACTAAAAGGAAGTCATGCATATGGCCCATGGTAGGCAGTAGCTTACCAACCCGCGGAATCGGATAAAGTAAGATGGAAAAGAAAAAACAGAAGGACAACTCGAAAGGCTCGACGAAACAGATGGGCAATGAGGAGGAAAGATCAAAGTGAAAGTCCCGCTAAATTAGAACTTCCCCATTTCACGGATAGAAAAAGGGGATGCGATGATGACAAACGGAATCACGTGAAGGAGCACTTTTTTTTGTTGTTGTTGTTGGTCTAATATGAAGGAGAAAATTACAAGGTGGGTTTTATTTTATTGGTCTCTGAAAACTTAATGACTTTATCATAAATTGACAACTAAAATATCCAAATTGATACATCTGTGATTAAGTTATCCCTAAGTACTTTTCATCAAATTATGTCAAATTGTTGAGTCGGATGACATGTGACAATTTACCTACCCATGGGTAGCTCAACTGGTTAGGACGAACTCAGGCGTTCGATTCCCCAGGGAAGCGCCTGTGATTTAAGTGGAAGGCCATGGCGGTAGGTTGCTGTGCTAGTCTCTCCCGAGAAATAGTCGAGGTGCGCGTAAGCTGGCCCGGACATCTCGGTTATCAAAAAAAAAAAAGATGACATGTGACAATCGGCGAGTACACTACATGTGACAATCAGCTATTTCTATTGATCGCAATAGTAATTCCAATACACTTCACATTTTCACGTGCTTAGATTCGTGGAGTTTTGTTGTTCCACCTAAAAGCCGTATTTATGCACTTTCTTGCTCACCAAGGAGCATTTTCGATCTTTTTTCCAATTGTTTGAACCAGCTTTGAAGTGATTGAGTTCCAAAAGCTCAATTAACATCGAATAATGGTAGATTTTTATAAAATTATATTTTACGGTAAGAAATGACTCTTATCTCCACTCAAGTTGATCAGATGATTATTGGCAAAGTCTAAATGAGTGCGTGAGTAAGTGGCCAAACAGAAGTATCAGTGCGTAAGCTTGAATTTCTCGAGCATGGATTGTATGCGGATTCTTAGTGGAAATTTGCACTGTCATCACAAACAAAGAGGATGCGATAGGATCACCTGGTCTTCATCCGTTCTTCCCGCCCAAGTCAAGAAATCAGTGGGAACATCAATTGCAGTCAACAGATTTAAAAAAAGGTTAAAAAACACTTTAACCTTCTTCATAAGTCAAGAAAGCAGTGGGAACGTCGTCCGCTTGTTTGTTTTTTGGTTTGAAATCAGGGAGGATTCACGCATGTGGTGTGTGGAAAGTAGAGCGTCGGTGCATTGCGAGTTTTATCAATCGAACATCCTTTGTCCTGTTGGGACCTTGCGGGGAGTATAAGGTGGGGCACTGGCCAAATTATAAATGCTTCTAAAATTGCCCAACTGTCGCTTTGTGAGAGGTGGGGAATATTCTGTGTAATTAAGGCAATGCGCTCATTTTTTTACCATTTCGGACGAATACTCAAAAGCAACAAATATAATCCCGAAGAACACATTAGAGTGAGTTCTTTAAAATCATCAAAATTCAATTAGGGTCAACATAAACCTAAGTCCAAATTGCTTTGGGACAGTTGTGAAATTTTTATTTCTCCAAAGCCAATCAACCAATCAGAAAATTGGCCTAGGATAGTAAGATGTTATGGTCTGAGAAATTTATCCTCCATTGAATAATCAAATTGATTAACGATTCAATTACAATACATTCTAGAATAACCAAATATAGGTGGCCAAGACACATCTAACGAAGGTGAGAAAAGTTATCTTCCGTGAAGAAAAGTTGAATGTTCATATTGTCAACACTTCCTGCGCCCCAAACGCACCGATAAAATCCCATATTAAGGTGTTGGCTCATCCGCAAGCACCTTTATTAAAATAATTCTTTGTTGACCCACGCTAAAAGGAAGTCATGCATCTGCATGTCCACACTAAAAAGAGAACATCAAATGGGAAGCAAACTACCCCTAAGAAAGTACCAAATCTTAGGCAGCTCATTGATCATTGGTCAACCATTTCCGTTTCTTGATTATAATGGCTTCATCCTCTTCCGAGCGCAGGAGTTACGATGTCTTCTTGAATTTCAGAGGCGAAGACGTACGCAATAGCTTCCTTGGTCATCCCTACACAGCTCTAGACCAGTCAGGTCTATACACTTACATGGACAGTGAAAAGCTGAGGAAGGGAGAGCAAATATCACCGGCACTTATGGAGGCGATCGAGGAATCGCGAATCGCCATTATTGTTTTCTCTGAAAACTACGCCTCATCGACATGGTGTTTGGATGAGCTGGAAAAAATCATGGAGTGCAAGGATCAAAGAGACCTCATAGTCATTCCGGTGTTTTACAAAGTGGATCCCAGAGAAGTGAGAACACCTAGAGATGACCAGAGGTATGCACAAGCCATGACTAAGCATAAGGTCAAGTTCGGGGAAGAATCCGAGAAAGTGGAGACATGGAAAAAAGCCCTTTTTGACGCTTGTCACTTGTCTGGGAAGCATGTTTCTGAAAATAAGTATGCGACAACTCTTCTACCACTTCAATTACTGAATTTCTTTTTGATACTTGATCTTTTCTAAGGTTTGGGATCTTATAAAGTTAGGCGCGATATGATCCATCTATCTCATGCAAAAACACTCTCATCAGACACACACAGCACAGAGAATACTTACGCATAACACGAAACAGAGCACCATCTGCAAGCCGTTCATCCTCTCCGAGCCTCCGCTGATATCGTCCCCATATCGCCCCCGTCGCATCTCCTGAGCCCCTCTCCTCTCTGTGTCCAGCAGCTTAGGTGACCAATCTAGGCTCGCGACCCCGATCTGCGGTTTCAAGCCCAGATCAGCTGTTGCTAGCCTCAGGGCTATGGTCGCCTGAGGCTAGCTATTATGGCTGAGATTTTACTCTGTCACTGACGGAGGGACAAATACATAGAAAGACGGCGTAGCAACTGCGAGGACCAGCAATGTTGACGTGCACATTGGTTATAGGGAAATGACAGCCGGAGGAACGCGATGACGGCGACTACGGGGCGGTGGCAAAGGCGGAGAGGAGCGCAGAGAGAGAGAGAGAGAGAGTTGGGAGAAATTTGCTTGCGAAGGTGGGAGGCAATTTTTCTGTCATTGCCACAGGGCGTAGGTGTGCCATATGACCCATATCCCGCCAAATTTCATTTTGGTTCTCCGTCTTATATCTTTAAATACATTATTAACAAATATATGTCTGTTTAGAAAAAAATTATTATAGTAAATTTATCAACTTAATTTGAAAGTTCATATTCTAATAATTAGAAATATAAATAGTTTTATAATATAATCTAACTTCATTGGGTATTATCTTACATTTAGCACTCTTGATTAGGTTATCGTTCATGGAAGACTTGTGGGACTAGCAGCCCCCCATTCTTCGACCAATTATGAGGATTCTATAAACACTAAGATAACATATTTATTCTCTTAAGAAAAGATTAATTAAAAAATCTATAGAAGCATATATTTGTGAACTTCGATTTTCTGATTCGGGCACGAAACACGGTGGCGTGCCATATAGGAACAATAGCCCCGCGACTTCATCCCATCCATGTTTCTAGAATTAAATCTCGATGTTAATGAATTCCCCAAACAAAAGTCATTTAGAGCTGTCAAATAATTTGGATGGGCTTAAAACCATACCAGTCCTTGGGCTAAGTTAGCCAGTACTCCAACATAAACCGATCTATTAAATTTGTCCATCTTTGATCCAATACAGCTTCAATAACAAGAGCATAACGGGAAGATCAATCATAGGCGCCCGTCCTATTCTGATGAACCCCATGTGTATATAACCGTACGTACCTCTCGTTCTTTCTCTTGTTTCTCAAGTCTTTTGGAGATCTAGCATAGGTATATCTAAGGTTTGAGGCTTGGTACACGACATTGTGCCACTGACTTTGATTGTGAGACATCTATGGCTAACTGCCCCAACATCCACTTCGAGCAATCTTCACTCCAAATACTGATAGATACTCTTATCAGAAAGTTTCTTCTGATGCCAAAGATGTTGACTCTAATGGCACTATATCTTCCCAAGCATTCGTCATTGATAATCGTTCACTCCACTACGAATCTTCTCCGTCTGTCTCGTATTCTTAGTCTTTTACTTTGTAAACCTTGATGACTTTGCAGATTTATTAGGCCTACAATTTTTTCTTGGTACACTTTTTTCATATCAAATAAACTTTGTCCGTTTCAATCCTTTAGGAAAGTGTATTGCGCTTGTGGTTTCTCCACCGTTGTTGCAGCCGTATCTACCCAGGCCATCTTCAATCTGAGAGTACCTACTGTTGTTTAAATAAGGGAACTTTAGTTGTTTCCTTCGCTTGGAGTTAGTATTCACTTTCCATATTGCATACTTCTTTGTGACTGCAGACCCCAATTCTGGAAGTTTATAAAAGAAACTCTTTGATACGAACTATTGAGCAGCTATATCCACTTTATAGAAATGTTTAATTCAAATGCGCAGGTGTAGAGTTCAAAATAGCAAACATCAGAAGTATGTAATCTGATTAGAGCATTTAAAGGCTACTCTCTCTATTATTTCCGCAGAAAGCAAGAAACTACATAATTCTCTTCGCAAGACATCTGCAACAATGGCTAGTATTCCATCTGCAATAAGCTCTTGTCAATTTTATCCCTTAAATCTGTTTGAGATAACAAGAAATTCCAAAATTTGTGAGTGTTACCTATAATAGTAGCTTCACATGCTTCACACGTAGTATGTGGACAATATCCTCTTGCATTTGCTATCACCTGAATTAATGTGATTCATTCATCTATCCTCTCAAACACATATTTTTCACAATCAAGAAAAGAAAAGCACCATAAACTAACTATAGCTCTTAATGGGTTATCCTTTAAGCAAATTATGATGTTGTCCTATGAGGATAATTGGGCTTATATAAAGTCCTCTACACTGTTAAATATTCCACCATCAATTTGTATTGGAGGTTCTTCGGCCAATAAAGTTTGCCGAAGATATTGGCTAACTTGCTTGTATCATTACCATTAAGATTAGCCGCTTCTTTTACGGGTTCTAAAATGAAGGGTGTTACCTTTTCTTGCTACGGTTTGATTTAAAGCTTGTCCCTCAGGCTTCTTTAAATTCGTCTCTGTTTCAATTGCATCAAGTCTTTCATTTGACCAATAAAGACATCTCTCCTGCACGAGCATTTCTCCATCATTTGTATCCATTTTATTGAGCGAGAAGCTTTGTCAGGGTGGCATTTACTTCATTATGTAAGCCATTAGGCATAGGAGAAGATAAATCTGGCTTTCTATGAACTAGGTTATTCATGATAGATGTCTAATTTTTTAGCAGACAGAATAGAAGGGTAGCTTTTAAAAAAAAGTAAAAAAGAAAATGCAGCCTAATGGCATTTCTGTAAATAGTTGAAGCTGTAAAAAGAAAAGGGTAATAACGAGATAGATTTCGACCCATAGCGTATATTACTTGAGATTTAGGATTTACCCCATTCGTATTGCTAAACTTACTTCACATTGTTAACTTTCGTCACAGAAAAATGCTAGATAAATGGCTAGGCATTGGGACAATTGAAGGGAAAAAAGAACATTTCATTCAATATATCCAATAATTAACTCGAATAATTAATAATTGCAAAATAGGTTGACACACGTTTATAATATCATGAAAAATATAGTCTTAAACCCATGCCGGCACCGAGGCATCTTGTTAACTGAACATATTATAGCATTCATCTCCAAATATATTGTGGACAAGTTTCTTGCCAAGTGATTTTCTTTGAATACTTATCCGTTTCTTTGGATTTTTCTAAAGCGATTTCAAGTAAGTTTTCCTTGCCAGATGTGAAGCGGGGGTTATACAACATATCACGCAGGAGATCTCAACGCAATTGAATCAAACGCCCTTAAAGGTACCCAAATATCTGGTTGGGATAGAATCTCGAGTAAAAGAGCTTAAAGCACGCTTAAATCTACAGTCCAAGGATGGTGTTCTCATGGTAGGATTATGGGGACAAGGAGGCATAGGGAAGACAACCCTTGCTAAGGCCATTTATAACATTGTATTTAGAGAGTTTCAAGGTTCTAGTTTCTTGGAACGTGTAAAAGAAAATGTCAAGGATTTGGTTCCTTTGCAAAAACAATTGCTATCGGATGTATTACCAAAGGAAATACCAACAAACTTTGGTGAAAGCAGAGGAAGTTAGTTGATTCAAGAGAGGCTCGCTAACAAGAGAGTTCTTATTATTCTCGACGATGTGGATAACATATGCCAGTTAGATGCTTTGGTGGGAGATTGTAAGTGACTTCGTGAAGGAAGTAGGATAATTATCACAACAAGAAATAAGCATTTGCTAAATTTGCAACAGGCATGTTATATCTATGAAGTTAAAACTCTCAAGGTTACTGAAGCTTCTAAACTTCTTAAAATGCATGCTTTTCCAAGAAATCAACAAATAAAAATAAGTAGCAATCTTGTTAATAGTGTTTTGGATTATGCAGAAGCCCTTCCTCTGGCTCTTGAGGTGGTGGGTTCTTCCTTGTGTGACGCGGGAGAAGATGAATGGGTAAGCACCCTACAAAAGCTTGCTCAAAGTCCTACCAAGGAAATCAACAATGTGCTAAAGATAGGTTTTGAGAAATTGGACAAAAATGAAGAGGAGATTTTTCTCGACATTGCATGTTTCTTCAAGGGATGGAGGACATCGGACATTAAGAAAATTCTTGATGGTTGTGGTTTTGCTGCGGCCATTGGGATACAAATTCTCATTGAGCGCACCTTGATTAGGGAAGTGGAAGAGACCTTACAAATGCACGATTTGATACAATTGATGGGAATGGATATTGTTAAAGAAAAATGCAATGATGATCCTGGCAAACATAGTCGGTTATGGCTTTATGACGATGTTCTTAATGTTCTATTAGAAGATACGGTAAGACTTGTCAATGTATGAAAATTTAAATTCTTTTCTTATCTTAATTGTGTTTACTCTAGTTACTAGAAAACCTTGATATATTTAAATATATATGCAGGGAACATATGCGGTAAAAGCCATAGTTTTGAAGCTACTAAAGCCAGAAGAGATGCATATTAATCCTTATGCTTTCAAGAACACGAGAAATTTGAGGTTGCTCATCCTACATAATGTACGTAATTCTTCCCAAGATCCCATCTATCTCCCTAATGAGTTAAGGTGGCTTGAATGGCCTTGTTGTGCCTCAACTCTAAGATTTAGCCATGGTCCAAAGAAGTTAGTTGCACTTGATCTGCGGAAGAGCAAGATTGGAGGAGTGAAGGAACAATTTAAGGTATGCATTTATTTGGTTTTTTTTATCAATACTTATAACTATATATATTTAATATGATGACGTTTTTTAGTGTTCTCGGGAAAGCATCTGCAATTCTAATGCTTTATACGTCAAACGTAGGTTGTCAAGTCTTAAATGGTTTGACTTTTTTGGATAAGTAAATCAAGTTCTAAAGATTATTACGCAAGTGTAATTGAATCCTAAGGTTTGTCACAAAACTACAATTGAGTCATTAATTTTAAAAAATATAATCAAATCCTTAAACTGGTCAAGTTGATGTGATTGATTCCTAAAATTTATAAGCATTTTTCATTTATCATATTGGATAGAGTTAATGAAAGAACTTAATTATGTTAACTTGACAAATTTTAGTACTTTGTTGCAATCCAATTACATTTCCATGATAAATTTTAGGATTTTCAGTAGACTTATTCTTAAAATTTTATAACCAAGTTCTTTTGTTTACATAAATTGTCTAACCAAGTCTCCTCGGTATCAAATTTAGCCAAATCTAAAAGTACACGGGCGTGATTAAAAGTACTTGGATGAAAAGTAGGACTGAAGATGACAATCCGTGAGTTCAAACCGTCATGACTTTAAGCTGAAAATTGAAACAAAAACTTACTGGTATCTAATTTGACATTTGAATGCTAAATGTGGTGAAGCTATACCATGGCAATTTTTATTTGATATTTATGTTGTTGATATATACTCGGACGGAGTCCACATGTTTTTAAAGACCTTTTCCATGAGAGAATTGAGAAGGCACATATTACTCTTTGGATGGTAATAGGTAAATAATATTTGAGAGATAATAATTCTAAATAATCAATATTATATTCAACTCATATTTGACAAATAAATAATAATAAAAAGAACAACAAAAATAATCCATCGTAACAAAAATTATGTAACATCATTTACAAATATAAAAAATGTATAATAAAACTACCCATCAAGAAAGAAAATAAATTTAGCTCTCAACAATAACTTAGCTCTACATTTGAGGCCCAGATGTTTACTGCATCATCCATTCATTCCAAACTACTTTGGGGGGTTCATGTTGGGTAGAAACTGGTGGCCCAATTTTTGTTGTTTGAGGGGATGAATGTGACATGACCATTTTCTTGGCCCAATCATTTGGCCATTCCATGGCCTCACATTCCATCATGCTGAGGCCCTCTTTAGGTCCATCTTGGATTTAATTGTTGGACCTAACATAGAAAATTGCCCTAAAAAATGAAAGTCCATCATTAGGAATTTTGGCCCATTGAACATATTCAAACGCTGTTGACGTACACAATGAGCTTCATTCACCTAATCGGCTAACACACGCACACCCAAGAGAGAGAGAGAGAGAGAGAGAGAGAGAGACTAACTTGGAGGAAGAAAAGAATTGGTGTCTGGGCTCGATGGAGGTAAGAGAGGATCCTTTCAACATTCGACGGGTCGATGGTGGCACCATCTGCATACCCAAAAAACAAAAATCAAGAAGAACCCGTATACAAAACTATTGCCATCTTGCAATCCGAGAAGAGAGAGAGGGTAGGTTGACACCCGATAAGCAAAGTGCTGATGGTCGACACCTGATACCTATCCCATGTGAAGGAGGAGAAAGAGAGAGCATAGACGAAGAACGAAGTTCTCTAGTTCCAAGTTCAGCAGAAGACAAGAAATGGACTTTGGGAAGGAGGCGGAGGTTGAAGCGTGCGGGCAAAGTGGATGAGAGGCGGTCGTGTGGAGGAGAGGAGAGGTGGCCTTAGATGAGGAGAGCAGAGAGTGTGGAGGAGAGGAGAGAAAAGAACGATTAGGTCAAGGGAGAGAAGAGAAACGGTTTCTAAATTTGTATTCTAGAATTAGAAATCACAAATTTTCGTTCTTTTATTTGTTTGGCCAAATCTATTTATGAAATAGAAATATATTCCAGAAATTGAAAAAAAGTAATTTTCCTACCAAATGGATTTCTATTCCAGAATGAGTTTTAAAACTCAGTCTAGAATGAAAATTATGGCAAATCACGCAAGCCCTAAGACGCCAACTAAAACGCATGAAGGAGACGCTTCTAATTGATAGTAAAGTTTCGGATGACGGGGAAAAATTATTCAGTATCATTTCTCGACTATTGATTTTTTATTAGGTGAGGCTCTTGCATATACAAAGTTTTCAAGAAGATAGATATTTTTGGGCCTCGGTCGGAGTCCATTAAGCGAGACCAAAACCAAAATTTTACCCATTTGTTTAGGCCATGCACGATAGGCAAAGGTTACTGCTCAAAGCGTTCGATCCCAGGGTCAAACGAGTCCTTCGGGCCGCGATCTGGTATGAAGGGTAGTACTCATTGATATCATGGGTAAAAAATGGAAGTCTTGCTCATTTTTTTGTTTTTGGGATAATGTTCACAATTTTATGTTTGGATTTAAATATTGTCCCACGGGAATTTTTCTTGTTAATTTGTCATTCTCAACGTCAGATCGATCTTAGAGCCTTGCCCCATGTTTGTTAATACATATACAATTTATTAAGTATCACAGTTATCGCCATGTGAGATTTTGGTCTATGATATTAATTTAAGATATTAATGAGATGGAAATTAGTGTGGGATAAATATATTATGAAATACCGATAAGATTTTTAATAGTATTAACCATTTTTCTAATCAGAGGATAAAACCGGATGATAAGTTTTGGATCAACTTAAAAAAAAAATACATGTAAGCTTTCTTGGAGAATACATTGATGCATATATTTATTTTGTTATAATTTTCTGCATATTCTACACTTCTCTTGCGAAAAAGCCACATCATACCAGCATATAGAATGATAAAAACAAATACCGTCTTACATTCTTGCCATGCGTAGACATTAAATATTTTGTGGGAGCTGGAATTTGATAGTTACCAAGGTCATTAACCTTTTATCAATATGTAGTAGCAGAGTCGTCCCTATGTAATCTATAAACATTATAAGAACGGTTATTTAGTCATTAACAAATTGAAGTAGCTACTCCTCCACCGAAGCTCTGTGGGATAATGTTATTGAGTTATAACGTGTGAAAAAGATTTTATCGATAGGTTTTCAATACATGGATACACCACTAGTTATAAATCCAACTTCGAATTGAGTATCTATCTGAGCTTCTTTTTTTTTGGGTCCAGAATGTCTATCCAAGTTGATTTCTTAATTCTTGCAGGACTTTAAAAAATTGAAGTTCATTAACTTCAGTGAATGCCAGTGCCTGGTCGGTATGCCGAATCTCAGTTTTACTAACGATCTCGAGGAACTAAATCTCAGTGGGTGCAAAAACTTGGAGCATGCCCACAAATCAGTTACACGTCTTGGCAAGTTACGATCGTTGAATTTAAGTGGGTGCTCTCGACTTCTTTCTCTCCCCGATGTGCTCCAGTCCGAGAATCTCGAGAGTCTCGCTCTTGCTAATTGCTCAAAAGTGCAAAGATTCCCTATTATTCCGAATAACACCAAAGGCCTGCGAGAACTTGATTTAGAAGGCACTTCAATTGGGGAACTTCCTGCATCCCTAGAAAATCTTGTCAATTTGATAAAGATGAACTTCACAAATTGCAAGGAACTGTCAATTCTCCCGTCTAGCATTTATCGGTTGCAAAACCTTGAATGGTTGGAGCTTGGAGGGTGCTCAAAACTAATCAAGTTTCCAAAGATGGATGATATTGAGAGTGATCCCCATATGAAGACAGGATTTCCTAAGTTAAGGATTCTGTATCTTCAGGATTGCAATCTATCAGAAGTAGAGTTCCTGGAGAATCCTTCATGTTTTCCCTCTTTAATAATTTTGCATTTGCAGGGGAACAATTTTACTAACCTTCCTGCATGCAAACATCTATATAATTTGGAACGGTTGTGTGTTGGGCTGAGCAATCAACTTCAAGAGATTCGCCAGATTCCAAGGCAACTAAAAGCCATAGAGGCAGATGATTGCAAATATCTGAGTAAATTTCCCTCTGACATAGGTGACGTTGACTTTGTTAGCTTCCCTTCATGTCACAAACCGGTCAGTAATGTGTCGACCATCTATTATTTATTCAAGTTTGAGGTTAGACTCTCTCTCTCTCTCTCTCTCTCTCTCTCTCTCTCTCTCATTTGGAGTCATGTACATGTTAGTTGCACAAAGTGCTTGGGTATTGCGAAAGGCTGGAAATCCTAAATCATTAGGCTAAATCAAGAAAAGAGACATAGAAAGCGATTCTACCTGTACATGTAGTGGTGATGGTGTCTATAAGGCAACCCAAAGGACATTCTCTCTATTAATGCGACTCTTCGCTCTGGAATAACAAGCATCATCCAATTAAAACCTCGAAAAATACATGCTCGTCCAATTACCAAATCTTGAAAATACATATCTTGTTTCCACTGATTTAGCATAAGAAATTTTTGTAAAAATATTGCCAAAGCCTAGGACTACCTACTTAACGCACGGAAGCTTCTCTTTTTAGGTGCCAGTTTGGAAAAACTATCTAAAAACCATACTTCTTTGACAGCGTTCTTGTCTTGAAGATAAATTTACTCAAGTTGCTTTACCTGGAGGAGAGATGCCAGAGTGGTTGATCCCTAACGATGACGGTTACATATCTTTCATGGTTTCAGAGGACTTGTCTAAGAAGGTCCTAGGATTAGTTGTTTGCGTTGTACTCCGAGTAAAAGAAGGAGAAGGAATGGCCATTCTTGAGACGATTAGATATTTACCAAGTCTTATACGCACCCCGCAGTGGTTTTATTGGGATTCGGATCATGTGTGGCTTGCCTGTTACAGACCACGAGGTCTTGTGTGGCACGGAGAGTTTTCAGGTCCAAATGACTGGAGATGTTTTAAGTTTACCACTAGAACATCAGCGGGTGGAATTGTGAAAAAGTGTGGATTTCGATTAATATGCAAGCCACTAGAGAACGATTGGGAGGTTTTTCTTCGACATAATCAGTCGCTGAATCTACGTTTACTCTATGAGGTTGGGCATGAAGAAAGTCAATTGAGCACAGGGAAAGTAATTCCAAGTGAAAGGGAAGATTTAGACAAGAGTGGAACTAGTACGGAGGAAGATAGTTCAAGCATGGCTGGCATCTCAATTGAGGTCTCTCTCTTTCTCTCTCTCTCTCTCTCTCACTCTCCGCGCATGCGTATATGTAAGGCGCCCGGGTTTGAATAATGCAATAGCTCAAAATTCTATACAACAAACAAGTAAAGTATAAAGTGACTCTGTGCTCACATGTATTCCGGAACAACATTTGTAAGGGAATGATTTCTATTGCATGAGTATTGTATATGACGTAGCAGGGATTGCTACGTCTTATGAACTTGGGTACTCCCTGACAATTTATCCATATAACAGGAACATCGCTATTCCCTAATTCATCCTAACTACCGAAATGTTCGTCCTGGGGAGAGATGCCAGAGGATTTCGTCCTTGTTGAAGATTGTATCATTTCTTTCATGGCTTCACAAAACTTCTATGACAAGATCCTAGGATTGACTCTTTGTGCCATTTTCGGTGTAGAAGATGGAGAAAAGGAAGTCTCTTTCGGCATTGTGCCTTAACTACATTGGGTCTGAGCACTTGCTTCTTGGATTGCTTCGCGAGGGTGAGGGTGTGGCTGCTCGTATTCTTGAGAACATGGGTGCCGATCCTAGCAACATTCGTACACAGGCAAGCAAGCATTATGTGCTTTTTTTTTTTAATTATGACAATATTGCATGCTGCAAATATTTGCAAGGGGGAAACACTGATATATCCTGCAAATAGGTCATTAGGATGGTGGGTGAGAGCACTGAAGCTGTTGGTGCTGGTATTGGCGGGGGAAGTAGTGGCAACAAAATGCCTACACTTGAGGAGTACGAAACCAAATTGACTAAGATGGCAGAGGAGGTAATTCTTTGTTCATCATTTCATTATTCCATATATTCAAGTGATTATATTGCTCCGTTATTCTTAAACTTGTTTGACATATTTTATAGGGCAAATTGGATCTCGTTGTTGGAAGGCAGCCGCAAATAGAAAGAGTTGTCCAAATTCTTGGTCGCCGAACCAAAAAATAATCCCTGCCTTATCTTTTCCTTGGTTGCCGAACCAAAAAATTCTTGGTCGCCTAACCAAATTATTGGTCGCCGGACCATGCACATCATATGATATATATTTCTAGGAGTTGCAAATGCTTTTTATAAATTTACAAAAGAAAATAAAGATGAATAGTCATTGGCTACGAATGCCATTTGGTGGAGGCCACATCAAAGTATATTATGAGGGAGCCAATGGACTTATGTCAACTGAATTAATTAGGGCCTACATAATAGGCTTTAGTTTTTGTTCCAAATGAGTTTTTCTATTTCAAGACTCGTTCTGGAACAAAAATCCGTTTGATAGAAAAAAATTTCTTTTTTCTATTTCTGGAATAGATTTCTGTTGCAAAAATAGGTTTGACCAAGAAATCAGAAACAAAAATTTGTGGTTTCTACTCTAGAATGAGAAACCTAGAAATTATTTCTCTTACTGAATTGCACACTATAACACAATCGATGCAACATTCTCACAATCTTCTCTCTCCCCATCTTTTTTTAATGTATTTTCATTATTTTATATTTGAAGATTTATTATCTCAAATGATATTTGGTTGCCTCTTTGGGTCTCTTTCTTTTGTTAGATGAGATTGGATTTCTTATGTGCTATAGGCTTGTCATTTGTCTCTGACTACTGATTAGACAATCGATGATTTGATCGATTTTTTTATTTTTCCTAGTAGGGTTATTTTAAGTTGAAATTTATTCTTTTTGTGCAAGTACCACTTCCAATGAAGAAATCAATACAATTAAAGTGAATTTGAAGTTACATAATAATAGAAAATGTGATGAAATTTATTAATTTTTTGGACTAAATAATAAACATTTGAAATTTATAGATATGAGCATCTTGCCAATTCTAAAATGAAAAATATACTTTAAAATGAAATAGAATAGAAACAATTTTTTTTTTGTTATCAAACATATTTCTGTTTCTGGAGTAGAAATTATTTGTCCTTATCAAACACATTTTTTTCTTCAGAAAACTCATTTTGGAGAAAAATATAAATATCTATTTATGTTTCAGAACTCAATTTATAGCCAGAAATTGTATCATGCACGCATTGTGATACGTGCACATTATGTGTGCAAGTGTATTTATACATCAGAAGTATGTGCCTGTCAATTCACAGCAACGTGGCTAGTAGGGCTTGAATGTATGCTCACAGCATATTGTGACGGACCAAAGTTCTCTTGTACTCGTGTACCTTTGTGAGTAGAGCCGAGGGTGTTGTTGTGATGAGATTAGGACACATAAGGTAAGATACAATTGGTTCATAGGAGTTGCTTCAGTGTGGTTTGTATTAGGAGTTCAAGAATATATAGATTAAATCTCTAGAAGCTCTAAAGGCGGGGTTGGCTACCCATGTACAAACTGACCATGAGCTATTGTCACTCTCCTGATGTGGCCATGGTAGACCTAAACCAATTGTTGTGCCGAAAAGGTTATGTGATTCCTGTTACATGGGAGATCCTCGAGTTAGGCTGGGTGTGACACGATCTGGTAACATTAGGAAGAAGGCTGGCCTAGAGGCCTCGACCCTCCAAGGTGTCACACGAGCTTTTGAGGTCGTGGAAATTGTCAATCCGTGATAAAATGCTATCAAAGCAGGATCCCTCCAATAAGTTGGCAAGTCAAGAAATTTTTTTGGTCTACTCAGTCCTATGATGGCGGAGAGTGATTGTCAAATCAAAGGGGCTTGGACAAAGTGAGACTCTCGATTAGCTTCTAGGATGACAATAGAGGTATAGGCAAGAACTGATTTCTCACTGAATAGGGAAAAGATTCTTGTGTCAATAAGGAGAGTCTCAAAATAAGGTTGTTGCTATTTTTTCAACAAGGGGAGAGTCTCGTTGGTGTGGTGAGTCCATGGAGCCTAGTACGCAAGAGGGTGCTGCCAAGGAGTGCAGTTGGCTAAGGATACCACGCTTGTTAAGGAGAGCACAAGCGACTAGAGGGCAAGAACAACTTCTGGATTGAAGAGCAACCAATGGAGTGGTTCATTTTGTTGGGCGGGGTTGGCCACTCATGTAAGTCCTGGGGGAGCGGTTGGGAACACAAGGAAGTAACAGAATAACCCGCAATGAGGCTGTTTAGGAAATGAGTGGGAGAGAATGTCATAGACCGAAACTTTCTTGTACTCATGTACCCTTGTGACTAAAGCTGAGGGCGTTGCCGTGATGGGATTGTAACGTAGAAGGGACGATACAACTGGTCCATGAGAGTGGTGTCATGGTGGTTTGTACTAGGAGTTTAAGAATACTTTATGAGCTCTGAAGGCGGGGTTGGCCTCCCGTGTACAAATTGGTTAGGAGCTCACGCCGCTTCTCTTGATGAGGCCATGGCAGGCTGAAACCAATTCTTGTGCTGAAAGGGTTTTGTGAGTCCTGTTACGTGGGAGATCCTCGAGCTAGGCTAGGTGTAACACGATCCAGTACAAGTCTGTTATTAACCGGATTATTCCTCAAAACAACAGTAGGAAGAAGACTGGCTTGAAAGCCTTGACCCTCCTAGGCGTCGCACGAGTTTTTTGGCCATGGAAACTGTTGGCTCGTGACAATATCCTCTTTTAGTTGTCAAAAAAAAAAAAAATTCTTCGCATTATGTGGTGCATCCGATATCCAACGTCTTTGACCAGTGAGCCTTTAGTGTACATGGCGCCACTGCATATCTCATAGCACCTTTCATTTTATACGAGAATATATTAATTAACTAATTGGTTTGATTGATTGTTTTCTGGTCCACCAATCTATAGGTACATTGATCATCACTAAGAAATACGCCATATAAGCCACAGCGAAGTGTAATTCTCTCAATGAGATCACTTCTACTACTTCAATTAGTGTAAATCTTCGATACTTAATTTGCTCTATAATTTTGGATCCTATAAAACTTGAGGTAGTTTTGCCCCTAAAAATTTCTCTCACACAAATCCAATCTAATCAGGAAAAGTATAAAAAGAAAGTCTTAAACATATTATATCGGTACCAATATGGTCCTAAGTCTTTTTTTGCATTGATGCCAATTTAGTCTAGCCGGCCAATATAGGTCGAAAATTGCTAAATAGGATGCCAATGGTCCTACATGGCACTCTTGACATTGACATAGACAAATTCTGTAGTTTTTAAATATTTTCTGAATTTTTATTTTTATTTTCTTTATGTCCCTAAGTGATCGTTTTTCAGAAAGTTTGACATTTAAGTGATCCAATTAAAAGTTTTGTTATTAAAGTGAGCATCATATACAAGTTTTGTCTTTGCCGGTGTCATTCTCCCAATGACACCCCAGGGCCATAGATTTGGTGGTCGAGCATAAACCGCTAGTCAGTAGCCTCGGGCAATGGTCACCGGAGGTAGCTTGCGATGGCTAAGACTTTCTGGTGTCTTCGGCGAGAGAGGGACAAAAACAGAGATAGAGGAAGGATTGTTATATTACCTAGTATCATTACCATCAAGATTAGCCGCTCATTTTAGAGGATGGTTTTAATCTTTTTCCTCTTTACTCTCTTTGGACTATAAGGATGCGGTTTGAAGCTTGTCCCCAAGGCTTCTCTAAATTCGTCTCCTTTTCAATTTACCTCAAGCCTTTCATTGACCAATAGAGCATTTCTTCCTCCTTTTCGGATCCACGGTCATTTTCTTGAGAGATAAGTTTTGTCAAGAGGTTAATCCCATTAGACGTAGGACAAGATAAATCCGGTATTCTATCAACCCTTTCTTTTTATATATATTAGAAATGTTCATTTTACTTTGATAAGGAAAAAGAATAAAAAGCTAGGTTTTCTAACGAAATTGTAGCTCTAATGGCATTCTTGTCAATACTTGAAGCTGTAAAGAGGGGAAAAAAAAAGGTTAATTGTGCTCGACAGGAACACACGGTTGGCCATATTTGATTCGATGGCCAAAGTACGTGTCTTCAATTGTCCACTTTGAAAGTGGGACTAAAATTGACCCATAGTATTGCTAACTTCAACTTGAAGTTGTTAATCTTCATCACAGACATTGCTCCGTTAAGGAAAATACCAGATCAGCGGGTAGGCATCTGAATAGTTGAAGGAAAAACAAGACATTTTCGATGAACTTTATAAAGAGATCAAGACAATTCCAGCCAACATTTGATATATTCATTGTTAACTTGAGAAATTCAGTCATAGAGCCGTGTAGGCTCAGACATCTTGCTAGTTGAACATTTTTGAACATTCGTCTCCAAACATATTGCAGACTAATTTCTTACTCATCGATTCTCTTTGAATACTTATTCATTTGTTTGGATTGCTCAGAAAGCAGTTCCAACTAATTTTCCCTGGTTAGATGAGAATCGGAGCTTATACAACAGATTGTACAGAAGAGAAAATCAACTTAATGCGCTTACAAACTACTTAGTCGTCACCAAAGTTAGGAATTAGCCATTTCAGAGAAAATCAGAGTTAGTTAAATATCATTGAATCAAGCGACTTGCCAATATAGACCCACTTTTACTGCAGCAGCTTTCCGACAAGACAAATTCAATAGCAAGTCATCAAGCTGAATAGGAATTTGCTATTAGAAATAAATTCTCACGGTTCAAATTAGTTCCGTCACAGAGAAATCAATAACTTGGCATACCACTGGAAACTCTGATCATATTTGCTCAAAATATTTTCCCCGAAAACTGCTCTGAAAAGCCTCATAATTTGCGGAAATCACTTGCTTATTATGAGCAAATTCTAATTGAAATCAAATCAGTAGCATTTAAATATTTTCTGATGCACCATGAATCAACCCTCATCCCCTATTCTACAACAATGCTATTACCAATAATTGCACCATCCATACGGGGTCCTTCACCTCATAAAAAATTCCTGGCCGAAGCAACCTTGGCATTCAATCTTCTATCGCCAGAACCAAAATCATTGCCGCACCTGGCTATTTTATTTTAAATCAATCCCTGAAATGACTCTCTTTTTTTTGGTAAATTAAAAAAAAAATGACTCTTTGCTAACTGGTTTAACCTATGTTGGGTTAATTTTGGTCCTACTCGAGAAATGTGACCAACAAAGCTCATAAGGAGTTTTAATCATTTTGACAGATTGATTGCGGCTTCTTAAGAAAGTAATTCTGAGTGAAACGAACCGGCTGATTTTGATTTTCCTGACTTCAATTTTTTCCTTGTCCTTTTCCACTTTTGTCCCTAGAAGAACTTGTTACGAGCTGCCATCTGGCCACTGATGAGCCACTAGAATTGTTGGGTTCAACCATTTTAGAGCGAATCGTGGCCAACAAATTTCAATCAAAAAGCAAGATATATAGTTTCAACCATTTTTTTTTGGAATATCAAAGGAGATCGAACCCTTTTATCCCATCATAATCCAACTTGGTACAAGTGAATTAGATCTCGTGGTGACATGTAGACAAGGCAAAAGTATTAGCATTTGAGCATTTGCAGTCTAATTGCATTCGTGAGGGAAAGTGATGAACATATAGATGCTATAAATTTATATATGGTGTCAGTTGATTTTCAGATAAGCTTCAAATGAAAAATGATCGATAGTGTATATTTATGTTATCTGGTACACTAAAAAAGCGAAGAGTACGTTGCAAGTACATTGAGTATATGTAAGAAAGAATGGCCCTCTAGGCAATGGTTTCAATACCTGTAATTATTGGCAACCCTCAAAGTAGAAAAGAAAGAAGAAAGAAATTATCAAAAGTTAAAAATAAATAGACGGAAGAAAGATTGAGCATGACTGACTTTGTCACGCCCCGCTCCCGAACGTGCAACAGTCCTTGATCAACCTCTTCTCTTCGGCCCTTGAGTAGCGACGTCCCAGGTGGGTCGCTGGCCTTCAGATCTCTAACGGAAGCGTAAATCCTCGCACCATCAATTCCCACAGAGCTCGCCTCTCAAGATTCCATCCCCAATCAAGTACCTGAAAATTGTTACCACGACGGGTTGAGATTACAACTATCTCAGTGAGTCTAATCCTATGCCAGAATTAGGAACGCCATCGCAATAGGGTCCCTACTACCACTCTCGGTGCTACCACAACCACTAATCAATCCTCAATTGGCTATACTCCATAGCCCTGATTCCTCCAAAGATTCCATATTCATCACATAGCCAATATAGAATCTATCTCTAATGCTAATAGAACATCTCAATGGTCTACCTCCTATGCCCGAACCAAGAATGCTACCACCCTAAGGTCTTTAATCGTGTATCTCCCATCAATCGTCACCACCAGACAAACTCCTTTCGCTTAACCCCACATATAACTCAATCTATTCCATCCCTCTCTAATAACAACTTCCTCTTTTCTACAAGTCAACCAGTTCGTGACTGGGACTTGGCATTAAGCCCGAACCATTGAACACGTCAAGAATAACCACCATAATGCTATAGCTCATTAAATAGGTAAAAGCACAAATGAATAATTAAATTACTAATTGGATAAATAAATTACTCATTAAATAAATAAATTACTAATTGAGTAAATAAATTTCTAATTAAATAAATAAATTACTAAATAAATAAATAAATTACGTAATTAGCCAAATAAAGCCGTCCACAACCGGCTTGAGACCCTAGCTAATTTTCTCAGCTTAAACCGGATTCATGAAGTACCAGGGTTACATAAATTACTAAATAAATAAATAAATTACTAAACAATAAATAAATAAATTACGAAATAAATAAATAAATTACGTAATTAGCCAAATAAAGCCGTCCACAACCGGCTTGAGACCTTAGCTAATTTCCTCGGCTTAAACTGGGTTCATCAAAGTATCAGGGTCACTCACCACGCTAGTTCATTCTAACCATGATGCCAACTCATCAAATCAATGTCGATACCATTTTTAGGTTCCATCGACTTTCACCATTTATTAGGGCCCACTGGTCTCTAAGGCGAACCGAGGTCAACGACCACGCCGGTCAACTCATTCGCCTCAATGATCAATCATGATAATCACAACCAATAACATTGAATAAATCAACACAATATGACACAATGAATTTTAGGACAATTTCCCAAAATTTCTAAAAGTCAACCGCTCAGGCTTACTAACTAGGGATTCACCCGCGTCCCTAAATCGAATCTAGAATCTTCCGTTCGACAAACTACGGGTGCCATCACCTTAATTGGTAGCCATTTGCCCAACTGCACAATTTCCACAATTTTCGCTAAAATAATCCAAAATGCTTAAATTTAATAAATAGCTCATTCTTAAGCGAAATTTGAGCCAATCACTTTCAATTGCTCAAATTGTCCATCCAACCTTACCCAGCTGATTATCAAATCCATCTGCAGCCAATAACTTTCAATTTTTCCCCCAAACTTTCGAATTTACGATTTTGCCCCCCTAAAGCTCTAATTTGGCCATAATTGGCCAAATTTAGTAATTTACCTCCACAACCATAAAATTGCTCACATAACCATCACTAGCTACTAACCAAGATAGCTAATATAACTAATTTACCAATTTACACTCAAAGTACTCAATTTTGCCAATTTACCCCTAATTGGCCAAAATTACCAAATCGCCCCTACTTCCTCTAAAAGTCGCCGATCAACTCATAATCGCCCAATCAACAATCAATCCACCTTAATCAAGTCCACAATCATCTACTAAAGCAGTGAACGGCCCTAATTGAGGGATAGGATGTCCACTCACATGATTTCCTTGCGAATAAGCGGCTCACGGTGAACTCCGGCAAACTTCCCGCGAGGCTCCGGTGGCCGAGGATGTTCCTTGGTGGTCCCGGAAGGTTGAGGGACTCATGAGTGGCTGTGGGTGATGACGGAATGGCTCCAAGACACCTCAAAGGCGCGTGACCAGCAAGCCCTAAAATTGGGTTCGGCGAGCACTAGTTGGTTCGTGGCCAAATTCGAGTAAATGGTGCAAAATTGATGAATGAAATCTATTGGGCTTTCTAGAGGGGACTTACACGAGTCCAATGGTGGTGGTGGCGTCACTTGAGGTGGCCGGAGGAGGAAGAAATCACTCCTCGAAGTTGCTGGGCGGAATTGCATTTCAAGGGAGGAGGAGTTGTGCTTCGGGGTTGGTTTCTCTCAAACGGCTCAACACCAACAGCCGAAATCGGTACCCTTGTGCTCGTGGGACTCCCATCTATCGTTTGGAGGTGGTGGGGAGGAATGGGCCTCGCCGGAGAAACCACGGCGGCCGACGAACAGCAAGGGCGGCGGAACAGGGCGCTCGGCTGTTTTGGGGGTAGAATGAGTGATTCTAGACCAAATCAATCCCAAACAAAGCCTAGATTACGGTAAAGGAGTACCTATAAATCCATTGGAAGCAACGGCAAGGGCTTTGGATCAAAGAATTGGGAGAAATCGCGATTTGAAGCTCGGACCCAAAATCTGGAAATTCCAGAAAATAGCTCCGGCGAGCCTTCTTTCGGGGCTTCCCCGCGGCGTTCTAGGTGAAATCATGAGATGAGGTTGGTCAATATAGAAAGAGGGTTTCACAAAGATTCTAACGCGACAAACGGTTTTTCAATCGGAGGTCTGAACTGAAAGTTATGGTCTTCCAAAGATGGGGTATCGCTCGGGTCCAAATCTAGAAAAGTTCAAACCCAGAAACTATGTTCCGTGGGGGCTTTTTTCGGGGTCTCTCAAATGAGATCTAGATGGAGTCTTTGGCTGAGGTTGGTCTCTATGGAAACAAGATGTTACGAGGAACACAATGGCACAAACGGCACCCAAAACGGAGGTCGGAGCAAGAAGTTATGGCTCTCCAAAGGTGAAGGTTTGCAAGTTCAAACCCATAAATATGTTCCGTGGAGGCTTCTTTCAGGGCCTCCCAATTGCAAACCAGATAGAGTTACGGGCTGAGGTTGGTGTCTATGGAAAGAGGGTGTTTAATAGCTTCCAATGCCACCAACGGCACATCAAACGGATGTCGGAGCCGAAAGTTACGGCCATCCAAAGATGAGGGTTTCTCCGGTTGAATCTGGAAAAATGAAGAAGAGAGGGAGGAAGAGAGCGCACGTGAGGAGGCAGGAGAGAGGGAGAGAAGACAGATTGGATGGGGGGGCTGACCTATGGGTCCCTCCATGTGTTATACCACTAACCACAAGAGAGAGAGAGAGAGAGAGAGTGTGTGTGGCCAGCGCATGAGGGTGTTAGCCGGTCAATGGTCAACATTGACCGGTCAACCCATTAAATAATAAAATATTAAAAATAATTAAAAATACTAAAAAATCCCGAAAATTATAAAAACCTCCCCAAACCTCAAATTCAAGGTTTTTGGGGCCAAAACGCGATTTATTAATTTTTGGGGGATCGAAACACGATTTCCGAAAATTTGAAATCGTCCGAAACGAGAGTTCACGACTTAGTCCGGGGAGCTCCTGAGGCCAACGGGCCACAAACTAAACCTGTAAATTCACACAATTAAGCCTCGGAAAGGGGGTCAGAAGCGAGCTGTTACAGACTTCTCAATTGAGGTATCTCTCTGTCTGTATCTGTTTCTGTGTATGTGTCTCTCTATCTATCTATCTGTCTCTCTGTGTGTTGATGCGGAGTGTATGTTGAGGGCACTGTGTTTGCATAATGCAAAAGCGGAAAGTTCTCAACAAACAAATAAGTTCAAAACGATTCTGCACACACACGCACAAAAGACAAAATCTCAAAATGATGTGATGACTGAGACCTAATGTTTGTAATTCCTGTATTGAAAAGTAATGTTAAAATCGAAGAAAATCTAATGAACAGTTGACACGTAGTTCTTGATGTCATGGTTGATCATAACAACCAACACAATTAATATTACTAGATCATATCTACAGTTCGAGATAAAAACTACACAATCACAATAATTCAATAATTCGACATTGAGACCTTTTTCACTCTTAGGCGTTTGTTGCTGTAGAGTTAGATTAATATAATGTTTTTGGCAAATGCAATATAATATGAACCAATATAATTTGTCTATATCCCTAGGATGAGAATATCTCTAATCATTGGTGTGGCAAAGTCTCATGATTGTAGCCATCATAGAGAAAATTCAAACAATATATGTATGATAATATTGTACAGTGATAATGATAATTGTGTTAAAGGAAAGCGATAGAATATGAGTTGGCCATTAAATGTAAATGCATTACAATTAACACTTATAACAAAAATATAATAAATTAGCTGATATACAAGTGTTGTGAATTAACAATTCTAAGGTCATTTTATAGTATAATGGATAAAAGATTCAAGCAAATAGTTCATCTCTGGATTGCCCAAATCTTACTTAATATGGAAGAAGACAAGCTGCATCAATCGATTAAATCAAAGTAATAATAAAAAAAAGGGTGAAAAAGAGGTACAAAGGGGCAAAAAAGAAAGAAAGAAAGGCATGAAAAGCCCAAGAGCCTCTATTTTGAGAATCAGATCTTGTTGGATTTTCATAAACTTTGAACTCTTATCAACATGCCTAACCTTTTAGCATCACAAGATAGTTTTATCTACTATCTTTGAGGAAGTAGAGGTACGCGAGTTGCTATAATGATAAAGGACCGTCGCACTACATGTCTTGCCAGGTGACATGTGATAATCGCCACATGCCGACTACTTGGTACCGTTTAATTTGATATGATTAATAGTGTATCGACATAAAAGGTACAAGTGGTTTGGATGAGGCTGGCCTGTGGAGAGGGCACGCATTGGATTTTCTTTTTTGTTTTCCAATAATTTGAGTGTGAGTAGAAGTTTTTTCTTTTAGCTATTTTGACAATGTTAATTTGGTTGCAAGTAAGCTGGAGTTCAATAAGGACCGTTCCTACTGAACAATCAAAAATTTCTAAAGTGAACACATAGTAATGAACATTAGACTGTGGGGTCTGACTAGGATGTGCTATTCTATTTTCCATCAATTTTTCACTTCCTATATAGTACACTCGTATTGTATGAGCTACATTTTAGGGAGATGTCAATCTAATATTAGGGGTGGCTACACCACTTGCAAGGGAATGATTTCTATTACATGAGTAATGTAAATAACGTAAGCAAGGATCAATATGTCAAATTATTATAGAAGTCTAGCTCTGGTTGAATTACTGGGAATAAGCTCAAAATTAAACTCTTCTTCTCAAACTTAGTAAAACTTGCCTACTTTTAATAATTTACCCATTTACAGAAGCATCGCTATGCCCAAATTTATTTTGAATACCAAACACTCGCCCTAAAAGAGAGATGCCAATGGAGTTCGTCCTTGTTGAAGATGGTACCATATCATTCATGGCCTCACAGGACTTGTACGACAACTTACTAGAATTGTATCTCTATATTTTTTCGGTGCGGAAGATGGAGAAAAGGAAATATCTTTTGACATCGTGCCAGATGTTAACGGCCAGAGGTGGAATGGGCTATCAGGAACTCTAGGTTCATTTGATTCGAATAACTCGTGGATTCAGCTTCTTAGACCAAATGTGTTGTGGAGAGTGTTGGAGGGAGAAGTTGATTTTGGTCAATTTGGCAAGATTTATCTACAATTTAGCCTTAGAATTAGAGTATCAAGTGGAACTCTGAAACAATTGGGATATGTGATACAGTGCATCCGACTAGAGGATGATTTGAAGGTTGAGCTTGAAGAGAAGCAATTAGTGGGTCCAGCTTCACTCTGAGTTAAATGAGAAATCGTGGGACATTTTGGGATAGAGAGATTGTACTTCTGCAAATGTTTCGCAACCATAAAGAGTGAGATTCACGTACATGGGAATGGATGGAGGGCGACGCGGCATGCAAGATGCTTGTCATGTATTTGGTCTGCTGCGGGACGTGAAGCAGAGGTATTACAAAGAGATTCAAGTCTTCCAAGTTAGCCTCACACCATCCCACGGAATTGATCATGACTCCTGTGCGAATGCGTGAGTCATCCCTCCCTTTCTATATTAGGGCTAGCTTCTTGCCTTCGTTTTTTTCCTTTGTCAAAAAAATCATTTGATTAAAGATCCATTCTAAAAAAAAATTGTTATTTGTGTTATTAATTGCGCAAATCCAATGAGCATTTCAATCCCAAACTATTGCAGAACAATTATATAGACATCTTGTGCATATTTGTAGAATAGACTATGCTCATACATAACTTTAGATTAATGGAATCGTTCCTTGATGAATAACGTCTTATCTTCTCGATACGAACTCAAAATAATTCTCTAGTATGTATCGTCTTACCTTATAAAAAGGGTCAGCTTCTTTACATACTAACAATTATCAAAGCGTTGCGTGTACGGGTGAAATTGATATTTGAAAGTTTAAGAAATCAAAGATATTATTTTCATGTAGTGAACGTAACGGTACCATTTTGCTGTACTTCTTGTCTCGTTCCATTGTACTTCAGCTTTGGATCCTAGATTGTTTTAGCATGAACATTAAATGCTACAAATTTTAAGAAATTTATGTGATGTTCTAGTAACGAAAAATAATCCGAAATGCTTTTACATATTTGCTTTGTTTGCAATATATGGGATCTAAAAAAAATGAAAGGATTGTATAATCAAATCTAGAAGCTATATGTGATGTCATGTGACCGATTTGAATTGTATTACTACATAATAGTCAAGCTCACCTTATTTCATGATTATGGGTGTCAAATGAGTGCGTCGGGTCGAAAATGGTCCGACCATATTGACCCATTTCGCTTGTTTGATCCATTCTCATACAGTACAATTTGAGCAATTCATACTCGACCTAAATTGTATTGTTAAAACACTTTCATATTTAACCAAGTTTAGGAAAATTTACTTCATGATTTTCATATAAATGTATTGTTGAAATAATTTTATGCAATACAAATTATTTGATAAATTTTCTATTTTATTTTCGAAATTTTAATTAATTTTATTTTAAAAAATATTTTTTATTTTTTTGCTTTTTCTTCTTCTTGTTGTCAGAGTCTAGTAGCTCATTCCTTGCCTCTTGGTCAACAACCAACTTAGAAAGAGGGTAAAAGAAGAAAAAAAGGGAAAAATCTAATCACAGTTTTAAAAAATTTTAAAAATTAGAATTTTAGAATTTTCATAGTCTAAAAATGATTTGTTAATAACACTTAAAATTAATTAGAAAACCCATTTATAATTTGTTTAGAACCTATTTAAGACCTATTAAGTTATTAAGTAACCCATTTAACCTTTTAAACTAATTTATTTATGACCACGTTATTAAATATGGGTCTTTGATCCATTTTGCCACCTCTACTCTTGATATTAGGATCATTATAAATCACGCAAAGAAATAGTTGGTAAAATGCACAATATGAAGAATGCAATTGAGAATGTAACAATGAGCACAATTCGTCATTACTCCCGATAACAGAATTAATCATTCTTCCAAGAAGTATCCAAGAAAATATGAACTACGACAACTTCTAACCTATTTAGCTAGCTTAAAAAATATGTATAAAGCTCATAGATAATAAACTCTCAAGTGGTACGATAGACTGAACTCCATGTACCTCGATTTTGTTAATGAATTTCACAAAACTGTCATCCTTATAATTGGCTTGTATAGAGTTTATCCAGCCAAAAGGACTGTCACTTGTAGAATATCTTTGGTATTCTCTCATTGTCGATTTATGGAATCAGCTTCTTTAGACTGTTACATCTGAAATTTCGCCCACAAATTGAACGTGCATTTTGGTAATTATGTGTAATTTATACATGATTGGGCAATAAAAAATGATTGATGAACAATAATAATCTGCATAGAAAAGGCCTCAATCAGACTCGGCAGTGTTTCGAAGACTTAGTCCAGCCCATCCCATTCGTCTGACTAGCCAGTTGCTATTGCCTCTTCCTTTCGGCTCCATCACCATTAACCAATTGTTCCGATTGGTAATAGCTGCCGTCAAATCTCCCGGGCCAATCACCGCAGCCTCAGCCGTGATGGAACAGAGCATGGACGCTCGTCACCACCGGTTGAACTCCTCTCGTGTTGTTTCTTCCTCGTTTGGTGCTTGAATGAGAGCTGAGGAACTGAGCGAAGCAAGAACACATGCACAGAACTTGAAAATCTCTCTCTCTCTCTCTCGCTCTCTCTCTCTCTTCCAGTGCTCTGGACTAAATCCAGTGTCTACGGCCGCGGTAGAAGCCAGTGACAGCTGAATGAAGCAAGAACACGCATAGAACTTGAAAATCTCTCTCTCTCTCTCTCTCTCTCTCTCTCTCTCTCTCTCTCTCTCTTTTCCAGCGCTCTGGACTAAATCCAGTGTCTACACCCGCGGTAGAAGCCAGTGACAGCTGAATATCTTCTTGAAGAAATCATCGCTGAATTGCTTCATCGCCTAGCTTCGTCTTCGTGAGATTCCCCAACTCTTGTGGTGTCTTCATTTATTAGCAGATAGAGTCGTCTATCTCGGTGGGAACACCAATTGCAACATGTGTCTCCTCGTAGGCTTTTATTAATCCAGACAAGGATGTTTACACCATTTCTTTCCTTTGCCTACTTGAGGCAATTTTTAATTTTTAATTATGCAATCGTAATCTGTAAACCATACTTATTGAAGGAATAAGTGTATCCGAATTTATCATAAATAGTTCGACGGTAATATTGCCGTGACCGTCCAAGTAACAAATGAGACACATTCAGCAAAATCACGTCATACCACATTTTTCTTTCGAAAGAAATATTTTATTCATTTCTCATAATAAAGATATGGGAGGTACACATAAATCTTTCAAGTTTAACAAATCTACAGATAACAAAGCATAATATGTAGCGAGCACACTCTTATCCCTCAAAAACAGATCTGTCAATATAAATTTTTGGCGGCCAATCACTATACTCAATGATGAGCAAACGCCAAGATCTCTACTTCCACTTGCAATGGTTTGCGGTGTGTGTTTAGGTTCAATGCTCTCATCACCAACACCATGCTGGAATAGCAACGAAACATAAATTAGGTACCTGGAAGGAACTCCCAAATATAGATCAGGAAAGCAAACCCCCCAAATCTAGATCGAAATCTAAATCGGGAGAGAATAGCGGTCGAATCTTGGAGAGATTGTGGAATCACGATCATCCTCGGACTATATTAGACTCCACAGTTACTCGAGATCCACTGCAGAAATCTATTCAGACAAACAAACTCTCAAAACAGATTGGGAGAGAAAAGAAAAGAAAAGAAAAGAAAAGCAAAATAAAAAAGAAGAAATCAAAGGAGGAGTAGGCTCTCAACTTGGCTACGGAAGAACTGCACAAAAGAAGATTTTGGAAGATGAACATATTGACAATAGAAATTGAATTAAACAGGCCTGGAGATCTTTACTGCATTTCCCTGCCTTAACTATTCCGACCTGTCAAGGTAGGATGATCTTTCATCGGCAACTCCAACTTCTCGACCGTTGTAGCTGCCACAACATTGTTGCAGCCTCCTCCCTCCATAATAGCATCGCAAACCTTAACATGTGATGGGCACTTTGTGTGGAAAAACGTTATGGCGCCCTTTATTCGTGACCTCTCTCTATCTGTGTCCTCCTGTTTCAAATCAAGACAGATCGCCTCCTTCATCAACACACGGTCATACATACATCTCTCTCTCTCTCTCTCTCTCTCTCTCTCTCTCTCTCTCTCTCTCTCTCTCTCATACACACACGAGTCACAAATCCTAATAAATTTTCAAGAACATAGAAATAGAATAATCATCCGACATTAAGCATAAATGCTTCAGAATGTTTATCAAAGGTTGGTTTCGTTGCCTTTCTACACGACTTATCGTTTGTTGGAGGGAATGCAGGAACTTCAATCTGAATGGACTGCATTCATAGAATACCTCATCATTTTAAATAAGCGCAAGAACCTGCCAAGCCATTTCATCCATCATTTACAGGTTGCAGAAACACAACATGTTGATCCTTGAAGGTTGCTCAAATATAGTGGAGTTTCCAAAGTATAAGCCAGATTCAACCGATTCGCATGTGAAGATCGGACTTCCAAATTTATCCTTCTTAGACTTTGGCAGATGCAATCTATCCGAAGATAAGTTTATTTGAAATCTTTCCTATTTTCCCAAATCAAAATGGGCTTACGAACATTTTGAAGGTCCTAAAATAACTGGCTCATTGTGGAACCCTAATTGAGATGGTGGTCCGACTTTAATTTTGAGATAATTTCATGCAAGCTGTTTTGCTTTTCATCTTGGTTTGAGGCCCACTTGAGTCTCTATGAAAAACTGTGTGATGACTCTTTGCTTTCTAACAAGAATATCCTTTCGTTTTGTCCAAACAAGCCATAATTCTATGTCACATAAAAATAGTACACAAGAACGGAAGACAAATGGCCTTCATGCTCGAATTACCTTTACTTTTTTTTTTTTGGTATCAAAGGAGGCCGAGCCCTTTTATTACATCATAATTCGATTTGGTGCTGAAACACCGTACCACAAGTGAATTAGATTTTGTGGCGACAAGACAAAAGCATTAGTATTTGAGCGTTTGTAGTCTTATTGCATACACGAGGGAAAGTATTGTATAGATTGATGCTATGAATTTGTATATGGAGTCCCTTAATTTTCAAATAAGCTCAGAATGAAAATGATTGATGGGGTATATTTACGTTATCGGGTACACCGAAAAAACAAAGAGTATGTTACAAATACATTGAGTATATGGAGAAGGAAATGACCTGTAGGTAGTCTTTTTATATTATAAGCTAATCCCACTAAATAGGGTACATTAAATTGGAAAAGTAAGGGTGTGCATGGTCTAGGGCGGTCCGATTCCTTGAAACCAGAAACTAGATCAATAGGACTGATCCCTGGTCTTTAGGACCGTGGACCGGACCATCTAAGTCCTAGGGTCCGGTCTGATTTCTAGAAAATCTAATAGACCTATTAAGAACCGGAAACATTCTAAAAAAATTTGAATTTCATTACTTAATTTAAAAAAAATTATTTTGGTAAAGTTGGGTAAATATTAAATTTTAGAAATTTAAATTGAATTTTTTTATATCTTTATTATTAATAAAATATGAAAATTTAACCAATTCGGTCCAATTCAATCTGACTTTCCTAGGAATCTAAAATCGAGCTGCCTAGATATCGGTTCCACTTTTGGGAACTGGGTTTCGGTCCAATTCGATTCGCCGTTAGTCTAGGCCAATTTAGACGATTTCCGATTTGGACGGTCTAAGTTACTCACATCTTATAAAAAAGAGAATACTTCATTTCATTGTCATTATTTATTACAAACCTCAAAGCAGAGTAAAAAATAAAAAATAAAGAGGAAACCTCAAAAAGGCACAAAGAAATGGATGGGCAACGATACCGAAAGATCAAAGTGAAAGTCCCAAGAAAGAACATCCGCATTTCACGGATAGAAATAGGGCATGTGATGATGACAATTGGAATCGCGTGAAGAAGCAGTTTTTATTTCCTGATTTTAATGCGAAGGAGTAATTTTTTTTTCCGAACGAAAGAGCAAATTAGAAAGTAAGGTCTTTTTGTTGAAATAATATCACAAAAAATCTATTTGACAATTAACAATAAATTAATTTTTTGGTCATAAAAAATTCAAATTGATACACTTGTCATTAAGTTATCCTCTGTTTCGTTTTATTTTGACAACAAACCCTTGAGTTGAATGACAAGTGATATCAAATTGGGGTTTTAACCTTCATTTGTCACGGTTGTATTGGTTTAGGATTTTCATAGTATTAATCCAATTTAACGAAAATTACTAGAGAGTAAATTTGCCACAAATGTACAAGCTTATGTTTTTTGTAGTCAAAAAATTAATTTTGCATAATTTCATCGTAAATGTATCTTTTCGTGATATTAATTTATTTTCCAAATAAAAAAGTAGTTAAGGTATGATGACCATCACTTATCATGCTTGAGCTTTCAATTCAATCCTTATAAAAAAAGGTTAACTACTTTTGGCTTTTTCTTCCGTTTTTATTCCGCTTTACTGTTCATTGTGCGCTCAACGTTTTACTATTCTTTGTGGTGATAAAGTTTATTTGAGATAAATTCATATGCATGGGGATTTTTATTTGAGATAAATTGATATGAATGTGGTTGAGGTTTTTCGCCATATTTTTTTTTCAAATCTTTATTTTCCAAATTGAAAAGTAGTTAAGGCGTGATGACACATCACTTATCATGCATGTGCTTTCGATTCAATCCTTTCAAAAGTGGTAAACTGCTTTGGCTTTTTCTTCCTTTTCCCCCCTCCTTTTTTACTCTTCGTTGTGGGCTCAAATTTTTATGCTTGAGTCTATCCTTGTGTAGGTAACTTGTTTTCATGCCTACTTTATTTGATATGACATCTGCAATCACGAGGTGGTTTCTCGCACGTCACGAGTCCATCCAGAAAAATTGTGATGAGGAAATATTTATACTTGCGTAAGAACTTGTTTTATGCCTACTTCATTCGTGAGATTCCCCCAAGTCTTAGGACCCGAATCGCCTACTGTGCTCTGAGCACAGCAGGGTACTGTCCAATCCCAGCCGTCCAATCGGACGGTTGAGATTTTATAAAAAAGGTAAAAACAAGAATTTTTTTGAATTTTTTTTTAAAAAGTTTTCCAGCCGTCCGCTTCTGATCAGACGGCTGGGAGGAAGCAGAAATCAGTCTGCTGTGCGCCGTACACACATAGAGGTGTCTTCATTTATTAGCAGATAGAGTCGTCTATCTCAGTGGGAACAGCAATTGCAACATGTGTCTCCTTGTAGGCTTTTATTAATCCAAACAAGGAAGCTAAAAAGGTTTTCTTTCCTTTGCCTATTTGAGGCGATTATCAATCTTTAATGATGCAATATTCATCTGTAGACCATCCTCATCGAAGGAAAAAGTGCATCCGAATCCATCTTGAATAGTTTGACAATAATATTACCATGGTTGTCTAGGTAATATAGACGCACATTCATTGAAATTACATTATACAACACTTTATAGCAATATTTATTTACAATAAAAAATTGAATTAAGCAGGGGTGGAGACCTTTATTGCATTTCCCTCCCTTAACTATTGAGATATGTCACGGTAGGGATGATCTTTCATTGGCAACTTCGACTTCTCGACCATTACAGCTGCTACAACATTCTCGCGGCCTCTGCCATCCATAATAGCATTGCAAACCTTGACATGTGATGGGCGCTTTGTGAGGAAAAACATTGTGGTACCCTTCAATCGTCACCTCTCCCTGCCTTGTCATTCTCTTTTAACCCAGGTTAGATTGCCTCATTCGTCAACACACGGTCATACATACACACATACACACACCACATATATATATATATATATATTTCATAGTCACAAATCATATTAAGTTTTCACGAACATATTAATTGAAATATCATGTGAGATTTGCAGGCTAAAAAATGTCGTTAACTTTAATGTTTGGATCTTACATGAAAATCCATACAATATTTCCGAAGGAGCAAAACATGCAATTTTGTTGGTCAACATTTAGGATCCATATCTTCTCATTGCATACCCGAAATTGATGGAAAAGAGAGTAATGATGACTTGTGATTTTGAGCAATGTTGATGAGTGCCCCACATTGTCGGTAAACAATGGTGTGATCAGCTATAGGCGGTGGACTGTTAACACATTGAACATGACTGCTTCAGAATGTTTATCAAAGTTTGATTTCGTTGCCTCTCGGTGCAACTTGTCGTTTGTTGGAGGGAATGCAAGAACTTCAATTTGAAGGGACTGCATTCATAGAATACCTCATCTCTTTAAATAAGTGCAAGAACCTGGCAAGCCATCCATCTAGCATTTCCAAGTTGTAGAAACACACGCTGACACTTGAAGAGGAGTTCCCAAAGTATAAGGAGGATTTATCGATTCACATGTGAAGATAGGACTTCCAAATTTATCCATCCTAGACTTTGGCAGATGCAATCTGTGCGAAGTTCAGTTCCCTGAAAATCTTTCATGTTTTCCCAAATCAAATTGGGCTTATGAACTTCTTGAAGGTCCTAAAATGACTTGAACTCATTCTATATACTTAATTAAGAAGATGGTCCGAGTTAATTTTAATTACTTTTCATTTAGGTTCCTAACCCACTCTGAGTCTCTATGAAAGAATGTGGGACGGCTCTTTGCTTCCTAACAATTGTCTCATTTTATTTTTTCCTCACAACCCACAATTTCGTTTTACTTTTAAATGGTAATTAGTAACAAAGGACCATGCTCAATTTACCATTTTATTACATAATAATCTGATTTGGTGCACAAGCACCGTAAAATTAATGCCAAGACAAGAGTATTAACATTTGAGTGTTGTAGTCTAATTGCATTCGTGAGGGAAAGTATTCCATAGATTGATCGTATGAATTTATATATGGTGTCATTTGATTTTCAGATGAGCTCACAGTAAAAATAATTGATAGGCTATATTTACATTCTCTGGTACACCGTAAAGCAAAGATTACGTTACAAGTACTATTGAGTATATGGAGAAGGAAAGGAGCTCTAGGCAATCGTTTTTATACCAAAATCTAATCCCGCTAAGTCGGGGTAAATAAAGTAAGATGCGGAAGGGAATCTTTTTTCATTGAAATCTCCAAGCAGAGTAAAAAAAATTAAAAAAAAAAAAGGAAACCTCAAAGGCACAAAGAAATGGACGGTACTGATGATGAAAGATCAAAGTCAAAGTCCTAAAAGTACGAACATCTGCATTCCACATCTAGAAAAAGGGCGTGCGATGATGACAATTGAAATCACGTGAAAGGACTTTTTTTTTTTTTTGTCTAATGTGAAGAAGCGAATTAGAAAGTTATTTTTTTTAAAATTAGTATCACAAAAGATTTCAAGTCGATACACTTATGATAAATTTATTAGCTTTCAAAAGCTCTAAAGTGGTATTAATGTGATTAAGTCATCCTCTTTCAGTTTTTGTTATATTTTATGCCAAACTACTAAGTTGGTCTTAATCCATTCTTGCCGCCCAAGACAAGAAATCAGTGGGAGCACATTGCGGTCAACAAATTTAAAAAAGAAGAAAGAAAAAACACTTTAACCTTCTTAAGTCAATAAAGCAGTGGGAAAGTCGTCTGCTTGCTTGCTTTTTGTTTTGAAATCAGGGAGGATTCATGCATGTGGTGCGTGGAAAGTAGACCGCCGGTGCATTGCCAGCTTTATTAATCGATCGTCCTTTGTTCTGTTGGGACCTTGTGGTGATTATAAGGTGGGGCACTGGCAAAATATTCCATATGCTTCTAAAATTGCCTAACATTGTGCGACGACTCTTTGCTTTCTAACAAGTCTCCTTTCATCTTGTCCTTACAACCCACAATTCCGCATCACGTTAAACTAGTAAACAGTAACAAAAGACCATGCTCAATTCACCATTACTTTTTCGGGTATCAAAGGAGGATGCACCCTTTTATTACATAATAGTCTGACTTGATGCACGAGCACCATACAATTAGTGCCAAGACAAAAGCACTAGCATTTGAGCGTTTGCACTCGTAAGGAAAAATATCTTATAGATTGATGATATGAATTCGTATATGGTATCATTTGATTTTCAGACAAGTCCGGAATGAAAATGATTGATGGGATATATTTACACTCTCTTGTACAGAGAAAAAGCAAAGAGTATGGTATAAGGACGTTGAGCATATGGAGAAGGAAAGGACCAATAGTCAATCGTTCTTATACGAAAAGCTAATCCCGCTAAATTGGGTACAATAAGATGGGAAAGGGAATCTTTCATTTCATTGTAATTATTATGAACATCAAAGCAGAGTAAAAAAAGAGAAAAAAAAAAAAAAGGAAACCTCAAAAGGCACAAAGAAATGGACGTTAGTAATGAGGAAAGATCAAAGTGAAAGTCTCCCTCACCGATTAAGAACATCTGCATTTCACGGATAGAGAAAGGGCAGGCGATGATGACAATTGGAATCAGGAAGGGTTTTTTTTTTTGGGGGTTTCATGCAACGGAGCAAATTAGGAAGTAAGGTTTTCTTTTAATTAATATCACAAAAGATTTCAAATCGATACACTTATGATAAATTTATGGTAAATAAATTTTTTGGCTTACAAAAGCTCTAAATTGGTACAATGTGATTAAGTTATCCTCTTTCAGTTTCAGTTTATATTTTATGCCAAACTATTAAGTTGGTCTTAATCCAATCTTGCCGCCCAAGTCAAGAAATCAGTGGGAACACAAATTGCAGTCAACAGATTAAAAAGAAATTAACCTTCATAAGTCAAGAAAGCAGTGGGAACTTCGTCTGCTTGTTTGCTTTTTTGTTGGAAATCAGGGAGGATTCATGCATGTGGTGCGTGGAAAGTAGAGCGTCGGTGCATTGCCAGCTTTGTCAATCGAATGTCTTTGTTCTGTTGGGACCTTGTGGTGAGTAAAAGGTGGGGCACTGGCAAAATTACAAATGCTTCTAAAATTGCCTAACTGTGTGAGATGTGGGGAAAAGTGCAAACTAATATTCTCTGTTATTAAGGCAAGGCGCTCTTTTTTTCTTTACCCATTCGGAATCCTTTCACAAATACTCAAATACAACAAATAGAATTCCAAAAAACACATTCGAGCGAGTTCTTTGAAATCATCAAAATACAATTAGGATCAACATAAACCTAAGTCCAAATTGTTTTGGGATAGTTGTAAAAATTTTATTGCCCCAAAGCCAATCAACCAATCAGAAAATTGGCCTAGGATAGTATGATGTTATGGTCTGAGAAATTTATCCTCTGTTAAATAGTCAAATTGATTAACGATTCAATTACAATATATTCTAGATTAATCAAATATAGGTGGCGAAGACACATCTAACTAAGATGAGAAAAGTTAATCTTCCATGAAGAAAAGTTGAACGTGAAGATTGTCGACACTTCCTACGCCCGAAACGCACGGATAAAATCCCATATTACGGTATTCGCTCATTCTCAAGCACCTTTATTAAAATAATTCTTTGTTGACCCACGCGAAAAGGAAGTCATGCATATGTGTATCCACACTATAAAGAGAACATCAAATGGGGAGCATACTACCCCTAAGAAAGTGCCAAATCTTAGGCAGCTCATTGCTCATTTGTCAACTTCCGTTTCCTGATTCTAATGGCTTCTTCCTCTTCCGAGCGTAGGATTTAAGATCGAATTGGGCTTATGAACATTTTGAAGGTCCTAAAATAATTTGCTCATTGTTGAAACTTAATTGAGATGGTAGTCCAAATTTAATTTTAAGATAATTTCATGCAAGCTATTTTACTTTTCATTTGGGTTTGAGGCTCACTTGAGTCTCAACGAAGAAATGTGCGATGACTATTTGCTTTCTAACTAGAATATCCTTTCGTTTCATCCTAACAAGCCATAATTATGTATTACTAAAAAATGGTACATAAAAATGAATTACCATGTCATTCATGCTCAATTTACCATTACTTTTTTTTGTGGGGGTTTCAAAGGAGGTCGAACCTTTCATTACATCAAAATCCGCCTTGGTGCTCAAACACCATACGATAAGTGAATTAGATTTCGTGGTGACATACAAACAAGACAAAAGCATTAGCATTTGAGCGTTTGTAGTCTAATTGCATTCACGAGGAAAAGTATTCTATAGACTGATGCTAGGAAATTGTATATGGCGTTCCTTAATTTTCAGATAAGCCCGAAATGAAAATGATTGATGGGGTATATTTATGCTCTCTTGTACAGAGAAAAAATAAAGAGTATGTTACAAGTATATTAAGTATATGGAGAAGGAAGGGGCTCTGGGCAGTCGTCTTTATACCAAAAGCTAATCCTCCTAAATCGGGTAAAGTAAGATGGGAAAGGGAATCTTTCATTTCATTGTAATTATTGCGAAGATCAAAGCGGGTGAAAAAAAAAAGAAGGAAACCTCAAAAGACAAAGAAATGACAGGTAGTGAGGAGGAAAGATCAAAGTGCAAGTTTCACCGAATAAGAACATCTGTATTTCACGGATAGAAAAAAGGGCATGCGATGATCACAATTGGAATCACACGAAGGGGCTTTTTATTTGGGTTTAATGTGATGGAGCAAATTAGAAAGTAAGGTTTTGTTTTTTATTGATGCCACAAAAGATTTAAATTTACCATAATCTTAACTTTTTGGCCTCGAAAAGCTCTAAATTGCTAAGTTGGATGACACGCTTGGTTGACAAGTATAGCAATATGGGGTTTTAATCTCTGTTCGTCATGGTTTTAATAATTTGAGATTTTTCATTTCAACTTAGTTGGAAACTAATGAATGGTAAATTTATCATAAATATATAATTTTTTTTTATTTTTTATGGTCAAAAAATTAATTCATAAATATTTTATGTTTAAGTTTTTCCTGATATTAATTTCTTTTTTTGTGCAAATTTTTATTTTCCCAATAAAAAAAGCAGTTAAGGCATGATGACCATCACTTAACATTGCCCGTGCTTTCTATTCAATCCTCAGAAAACAGACGAACTGCTTTTGGCCTTTTCTTCCATTTTTCCTTCTTTTTAGGCGCGTTTGGTAACCATTTTCGTCCCGGAAACAGTTTTTTTGGAATGAGTTTTTTTTTAAGAAATGGTTCTCGGATGAGTTTTTGGGAAGAGAAACATGTTTGGTAATTACACAAAATTTCTCGTCCCAATACTAGAAAAATAAAAAATAATGCGATGGCCGACGATCGGCAACCGGCGGCGGTGGCGATTAGCAGTGGGGGCCGATGACCGACGGCTGACAGCGATGGTGACCGATGGCAGAGGAGGCAATCGGTGATCGGGGTCAATGACCGACGGCTGACGGCGATGACCGGTGGCGGGCGGCGACGGTGGTCAATGACCGGCGATCGGCAGCCGATGGCGATGACCGGCGATAGGCGGCGACGGTGGCCGACGACCAGCTGTAGCAGCGGTGATCGGCGGCCGATGGCGATGACCGGCAATCGACGGTCGTGGCCAATGACTAACGGCCGACAGCGATGACCAGCGGCGACGGTGGCCGATGATCGGCGACGACAAGAGATAAAAATAAAATATAAAAAATTAGCTTATTAATTGGTACAGTACATTATTGTCCTAAAAATTGAGAACAAAAAAATTTTTGGTTCTCATTTCTCGTCCCAAACCCATCCCTAGCTATTTTTTCATCCCAGGAATAGAATGAGAATGAAGATTTGCTAAATAGATTTCTCGTCCCAAACTCATCTGGGATTGAGAAATTGAAAATGAGAATAATTACCAAATACGCCCTTAGTGTTCATTATGCGCTCTGCTTTTTATGCCAGAACCTGTCCTTTGGGACAGTGTGCTTTCAATTCAATCCTTTAAAAAGAGGTGAACTGCTTTGGCCTGTTTTTTTTTTTTTTTAACTCTATTCATTGTGGGCTCGACATTTAATGGTAGAGAGTCTATCCTATCCTTGTGTAGGTACTTGTTTTTAGGCCTAATTTAATTGATTAACATCTGCAATTACGTGGTGAGGTCACGCATGTCACGAGTCCGTCCAGGAAAACTGTGATGAAGGTACATTTATGCTTGAGATCTCGATGAATTTGGCACACAGGTTGGAGTGTCGGTGGACACAAATAAAAGTGGATTAATATATAGAGAATATTTTTCTTCCCTGTGCAATGATGGAACTAGGGGTGAGCAAACTAAACCGCCCGCCCGGGAACCGCCCGGAACCGCCCGGACCGGTCGGTTCCGGGCGGTTCTAAAACTTACCGGTCCGGTTCCCGGTTCCATTTATATGGAACCGGGAATTTTCGGTCCGGTTCCCGGTTCCGGGCGGGGAACCGCCCGCCCGGAACCGGACCGACACTTTTTATTAAAAGAATTATAAAAAAATTATTAAAAACAGAAATTTTTATATAAATTTGTTTCTTTGGATGAGTATCTTCTACATTATATGTAATATATAATTAAATGGTGAATACATGCTTCATCTTGAAAGAGTGCAAACTTTTTATGCATGTATATTCAAGTATTTTGTGGAGCCGTCGCATGTTTTGTATTTTTCTTCTTTTGTATTTTTTTTTAATTACCCGCCCGAGAACCGGACCGGACCGAACGGGAACCGGACCGGACCGCCCAATCCTATCCGGTCCGGTTCCCGGTTCCAAGAAATAGGGAACCGGTTCCACCGGTCCGGTTCCCGGTTCCTAGGGGAACCGGGAACCGCCCGGGAACCGATCACCCCTAGATGGAACGACTTCCATCCTCTAGCACTTACAAATTTTATTTTCCCGAAGCCAATCAACCAATCAGAAAATTGGCCTTTAATTAGGATAGTATGATGTTATGGTGGAAGAAGCCGTTGAGTGGTCAAGTTGATTAACAATTCAATTACAATATATTTTAGATTAACCGATAAGACACATCTAATTAAAGTGAGAAAAGCTAATTTTTTTATGAAGAAAAGTTGAATGTGCAGATTGTCAACACTTCATTCGCCCGAGATCCACGGATAAAATCCCATATCAAGGTGTTGGCTCCTCCTTAAACACCTTTATTAAAATAATTCTTTGTTGACCGACGCGAAACAGAAGTCATGCATAGGGGGCATCAACACTATAAATAGAAGATCATATGTGAACGAACTATCACTAACAACGTACCAAATCTCAAGAACCACTTCCCTTTCCTGATTCTAATGGCTTCTTCCTCTTCCAAGCGCAGAAGGATTTACGATGTCTTTCTAAGTTTCAGAGGCACGGATGTCCGTAACAGCTTCCTCGGTCATCTCTACAGAATTTTAACCGAGAATGGAATCAACACTTACATGGATACTGAAGAGCTGAGGAAGGGAGAACAAATATCACCGGCACTTATGGAGGCGATCGAGGAATCGCAAATTGCCATAATTGTTTTCTCTAAAGACTATGCCTCATCAACATGGTGTTTGGATGGGCTGGCAAAAATCATGGAGTGTAAGGATCAAAGAGACCTCATAGTCATTCCGGTGTTTTACAAAGTGGATCCCAGAGAAGTGAGAACGCCTAGAGTTGAGTATGCACAAGCCATGGCTAAGCATGAGGTCAAGTTCGAGAAGGAACCCGAGAAAGTGAAGAGATGGAAGAAAGTCCTTTTTGACGCTGGTAGCTTGTCTGGGGAGCATGTTACTGAAAATACGTACGTGACAACTCTTCTACCCCTTCAATTACTGAATTTCTTTTTGATACTTGATCTTTTCTAAAGTTTGGGATCTTATAGAGTAAAATAATTTGATCCATCTATCTCGTACAAAAACATTCACATCAAACACACACAGCACAGAGAACACTTTTGCATTACCGGAAACATAGCACCATATGCGAGTCGTTCATCCTCTCCGAACCACCGCTGATATCCTCCCCATGTTGCCCCAGTCGCAACTCCTCAACCCCTCTCCTCTCTGTGTCCAGCAGCTTTAGGTGACCAATCTCGGCTTGCAACCCCAGATCTGCGGTTTTGAGCCCGGATCAGCTATTGCTGGCCTCGGGCTATGGTCGCCTCAGCTAGCTATCATGGCTGAGATTTTACCCTGTCAGCGATGGAGGGACAAGAGAAACTTTTTATTATAAGGATAAATTATTTTTTATATAAATATTCACTTTCCTTGTAGCATACTTCTTTGTGACCTCATCCCACAATGCTGGAAGTTTATATAAAAAAAGAAAACTCTTTGATATGAGCTATTGAGCAACTATATACATTTTATAGAAGTATTTAATTGAATGCACATTGTCAAAATAGCATATATAAAAAGTATGTAATTTCATTAGAGCATTTGAAAGCTACTCTCTCTATTATTTCCATAGAAAGCAAGAAATAACATAATTCTCTTCGCAAGACATCTACTACAGTGGCTAGCGTTCCATCTGCAATAAGCTTTTGTCAATTTTATCCCTTAAATGTTTTTGAGATAATAGGAAACTCCAAAATTTCTGAGATTTACCTACAAGAGTGGTTTCACATACTTCACACGTAGTATTTGGACTATATCCTCTTCCATTTGCTATCTTTTGAATTTATGTGGTCCATCCATCTATCCTCTCAAACACATGTTTTTCATAATCAAGAGTAGAAAAAGCACCATAAAGCTCCTATAGCCCGTAATGGATTATCCTTTAAACAAATGATGATGTTCTACGAAAGTCCTTTTTGCCGTTAAATATTCCATTATCAATTTGTATTAGAGGTTCTTCGGCCCATAAAGTTTGCCAAAGATGTTGGGCTAACTCGCTCCTTTTACGGGATCTAAAATGAAGGGCGTCACCTTTTCTTGCTACAGTTTTTGGACATCAAGGACTTGACTTGAAGCTTGTCCCTCAGCCTTCTTTAAATTCGTTTCTGTTTTGATTACATCAAGCCTTTCATTTGACCAATAAAGACACCTCTTTTGCTTGAGCATTTCTCCATCTTTCACATCTACATATTCATTTTCTTGAGCGAGAAGTTTTGTCAAGGGAGCATTTACTTCATTATGTAAGCCATTATGCATAGGAGAAGATAAATATGGCTTTCTATCAACCAGTTTTGTTTATAACAAATGTCTATATATATATATATATATATATATATATATATTGAGAATATAGACTAGAAAGCTAATTTTTTTGTTTAAAAAGAAAAGGCGGCCCTATTGGCATTTCTGTAATTAGTTGAAGCTGTAAAAAGGAAAAAGGTAATAATGAGATAGATTTCTACAGCAACCAACGGTAGGCAATATTTCTTTACCCAAAAAAAAAAAAATCGGTAGGCAATATTTGACAAAAACGACAAAGAAACATGTCATTATCTGTCCACTTTGAAAAGTGGGACCAAAATCGTCCCGAAGGGTATACTACTTGAGATTTAGGATTTACGCCATTGGTATTGCTAAACTACTTCACTTTGTTAATTATCGTCACAGAAGAATGCCAGATAAATGGGTAGGCATCTGGGAACTTTGTAAAGAGATCATGACAATACCAATTAACATTCATTATATCCAATAATTGACTCGAATAATTAATAAGTGCAAAATAGTGTTTTTTTTTTTGGTCGGAAAATGCAAAACAGATTGACACAGGCATTTAGAATATCATGAAAAATGTAGTCTTAAACCCAATCAGACACAGGGGCGTCTTGTTAATTGAACATACTCTGACATCATCTCCTAATATACTGTGGACAAGTTTCTAGATAGATAATATTCTTTAAATACTTGTACGTTTCTTTGGATTGATCTAAAGGCGATTCCAACTAATTTTTCCTTGCCAGAGACGAAGCGGGGCTTGTACGAGATATTGCACGGGAGATCTCAACTCGATTGAATCGAATGCCCTTAAAAGTAGCCGAATATCCGGTTGCGATAGGTTCTCGAGTACAAGAGCTTAAAGCAATCTTAAATCTACATTCGAAGGATGATGTCATTGTGGTAGGATTATGGGGACAAGGAGGCATAGGAAAGACAACCCTTGCTAAGGCCATTTATAATGACGTGTTTCGAAAGTTTCAAGGTTCTTGTTTCTTGGAACGTGTTAGAGAAAATTCCAAAGATTCCAAAGGTTTGGCTTCTTTGCAAGAGAAACTGCTATCGGAGGTATTACCGGGGAAGATGTCAAGAAGTTCTAGTGTTAGTGGAGGAAGTCAGTTGATTCAAGAGAGGCTTTGTAACAAGAGAGTGCTTATGATTCTTGATGATGTGGATGATGAAAACAAGTTGAAAGCTTTGGTGGGAGATTGTGAGTGGCTCTGCAAAGGAAGTAGGATAATTATCACGACAAGAGATAAGCATATACTAACTTGGCTAGACGTACATCATACCTATGAAGTTAAAGCTCTCGAGGCTACTCAAGCCTTTGAACTTTTTAGAAAGCATGCTTTTCCAAGAAATCGAGAAATAGAAATAAGGAGTGATCTTGTTGATAGTGTTTTACATTATGCTGGAGGCCTCCCATTGGCTCTTGAGGTGGTGGGTTCTTCCTTGCGTGGTAGAGGAGAAGATGAATGGGAAAGTACCCTACAAAAGCTTGCTCAAAGTCCTACTAAGGGAATCAATGATGTGCTAAAGGTAGGTTTTGAGAATTTGGGCAAGGATGAAAAGGAGATTTTTCTTGACATTGCATGTTTCTTCAAGGGATGGTGGACATCAGACATTAAGAAAATTCTTCATGGTTGTGGTTTTCCTGTAGCCATTGGGATACGGATTCTCATTGAGCGCACCTTGATCAGAGAAGAGGGACAGACATTAGAAATGCATGACTTGATACAATTGATGGGAATGGATATTGTTAAAGAAGGATGCAATGATGATCTTGGCAAACAGAGTAGGTTATGGCTTTATGATGATGTTCTTAATGTTGTATCAGGAGATGTGGTAAGACTTCTCAATGTATAAGAATATATATCATTGCCTTATCTTTGACTTTGTTTACTCTAGTTATTAGATAATCTTAATATATTTGAATAAATATACAGGTAACATACGCAGTAAAAGCCATAGTTTTGAAGCTACCGGAGCTAGAAGAGATGCATATTGGTCCTTATGCTTTCTTGAACATGAAAAAGTTGAGGTTGCTCATCCTGCATAATGTACATAATTCTTTCCAAGAGACCATCCATCTCCCCAATGAGTTAAGGTGGCTTGAATGGCCTCATTGTACCTCGTTTCCAGAATTTCGTGGTGGTCGAAACAAGTTAGTTGGACTTGAACTGCAGAACAGCAAGATCGAATTAAGGATGGAACAACTTAAGGTACGCATTTATTTGGTCCTTTTTCCATTACTTCATACTTTATATATAAAATCTGATGATGTTTTTAGTACTCTTAGGATAGCATCTAGGATTTCTATATGCTATGTATTAAAGCATCAAATATAGTTTGTCAAAGTCTATGTTTTTTTTTTTTGAATTTTTCTAATCAAGTCATTTTGATTATAGAAAATGTCCGATCAAGTCTTTTTGATATCAAATCTAGCCAAGTCTAAAAGCACACGAGCATGATTAAAATTACTTGGATGAAAAGCAGTAAAAATAGTAGATGAAATGTAGAATATTTCCGTACATGTACGAAAAAAAGACGACTAGTGAGCCCAAACCATTATGACTTTGAGCTGAAAATTGAAACAAAAACTTATTAGTGTGTAATGCTCGATGTGCTTAATCTATACCATGAAACCTTTTGTTCAATTTTTATTTTTTTGATGCATAGTTGGTTGTAGTCCGAATGTTTATGAAGACCCATTGCACCAGTGAATTGAGAAGACACGTAATCCTGACTCTTTGGATGGTCATAGATAAATCATATTTGATGAATCATAATCTATAGATCAATCTTATATTCAACTTGCATTTTTGGAAAATAAATAATAGTGAAAAAATCAATAAAAAGAAATCTACACTCCCAAAAATTATGTAACATCATCTACTAATCATTATGACTGGGTCCAAATTAAGATTATATTAGCCCTGCATTTGAGGCCCAGATGTTTACTACGCCATCCATCCAAACTCTTTGGGCGCATGTTGGGTGGAAACTGATTGCCCAATTCTGTTGACTCGGATGAATCTGACACGACCACTATTATTTGCCCAATCACTTCGGGCGCGACCTTTAATTTTAAGAATAACACTCATCGATATAATATAGCGTGTCAAAAACCAAAGTCTTCCTCTTTTACTCCAATAATTGGTCGTTATTTTATGTTTAAGAGCCATGTCAAACAATCATGTGTCACATGTAAGTAAGCTCTTGCGATGATTAGGCTTTTCAATTTTATAGCTCTAGATGTTTGCAGAGCTTGGTGACCGCACTGGCATGTTTTTGCAGGCTTTTGGAATGTTGAAGTTCATCAACTTCAGTGGATGCGATCTTCTGACTCGTATTACTGACCTTTCGTCCTCTCCAAGTCTGGAGAGCTTGGACTTTTCGGAATGCAAAAGCTTGGTGGAGGTTCACCAGTCCGTCGGACATCTTGACAAGTTGAAATTTTTATCATTAGAATTCTGCTCTAATCTTAGTATCTTTCCTAGCGAGCTCAAGACAAAATCTCTTCAGGAACTTGATCTCTTCGGTTGCTCTAGACTGGAGAAGTTCCCTGATATTCAGGAAAAGATGGAACATCTAGAGAGTCTTCGGCTAAGTCAAACAGCTATTGAAGAACTCCCTCCATCAATTGCTAATCTTGTCTCTGTGAAGTGGTTAAACTTAGAAAATTGCAAGAACCTCGCAAGGCTTCCGCCGAGCATTTATAAATTGCGAAATCTGAAATTTCTGGTTCTTGAAGGTTGCTCGAATTTTGCCATGTTTCCGAAGAACTTGGAGGATTCAACTGATCCTGATGGCGGCTTGGGATTCCCAAATCTAGAGCACCTAGATCTTCGGGGCTGCAATCTCTCTGAATTAGAGTTCCTCGAGGGTTCTTCCAATTTTCCCAATTTGACGGATCTATATCTTTCAGAAAACAAGTTCACTCACCTGCGCATCAACGATTGCAATAATTTGAAAGACTTGCATTTGGAAAAGTGCGAGCAACTGCAAGAGATTTCTCGGCTCCCATCAAATATTGGGGTCATAAGAGCAAACAATTGCAGATCTCTGCAAAAGCTTCCGGATTTTTCGTATCTCTCCAACTTCTCTTTAGTTGACTTCTCTTCGTGTTGTGGATTATTATGGAAAGGATTCGATCTGGCTGGTGTATCAATACTCGAGGTCAGTCTCTCTCTCTCTCTCTCTCTCTCTCTCTCTCTCTCTCTCTCTCTCTCTCTCTCTAACTTTGAATGCTGGATCTGTGTGACAGTATCTCCGGGAGAAGGGGCGCCTCGAAATTCTCCTAACTGGAGAAGAGATGCCAGAATGGATTCTCCATTGTAAAGATGGATCTATATCTTTCATGGTTCCCAAGGACTTGTATGACAAGTTCCAAGCACTTGCACTCTGTGTGGTTCTTGAGGTGGAGGAAGGAAAAGTGGTCGTTGCTTCATGTGAAGTCCAAATGTTTGTTAATGGCGAAAGGGTGGACTGCCATAGGACATTCTTTCATTCACTGGAATCCAATAATGTGTGGCTCACGCTCCTACATCCGTTTGAAGTAGAGAAGTCTCTGCAGAACAATTGGAGCCATTTCCAAGTTTGCCTTAGGGTTTCAAACGCAAGCATAAAGAAGCGTGGATTCCGTTTAATATGCCGGCAACAGGAGGATGATTTGAAGGTCATACTCCACCCACCTCAGCCAATAGAAACAGATTGGATGATCGAGGAAAGAGACCCAGAGGAAGACCATTCAATTGACACCAAGGAAGAAGATAGTCCGATTGAAATGGATGAAGAGGAAAGCTGATAAACTTAATGAAGAAGATCAGATGGTCTTAACTATGGTTCCACCGGCACCAACTATTATACCAGCGTTGGCTTGCAAACATGCTTGTCGAATATGTCAAGACTTTTTGAGGAAGTGATTCTAGGGGAAGCAAACCGATTGATCTAGATTCCATTGCCTTTTGCTTTTCCTTTTCTTTGTTTTTCCTCGTCTCTACTAGAATTTTTAAAAGTCTGCTCCTTCAATTTAAATTGAAAATCACAATGAGATACAGGCTTCGCATTATGCTACTACTACTGATATGGTTGAGGAACTATTTTTCCCTCACTTTCGACATGAACTGTGATGCAGAAAGCATTAACCTAAACTTAAGTGAATGCGTGTAGGATGGTCAGAGTCTTCCAAGTTGTTTTGTGAATTTCAAATAGACCTCCGTCACCTCTCTTAATCCAATTAATGATGACAAAACTTCATACTCTAAAATTCTACGATTCTGAGTTCCGAACAATCTGATATGATATCCATATATATACATATAGGAAAGAGGTCATCTAATCGCATCAAAGATTGAAAGGTCTACACAGAGGGAAGATTGTTCTAGTCCTCTGTTCTTACAAGGTCGATTGTATTGGATCATAACTTTAGGCTTCTTTGAACCGTACTGTATTGAGCTTGTGGCAGGTCGCTCACCTGATTTTATGCCATTAATAAAATCTTTCTTGAGGGGGAAAAAAGAGGAGTAGATAGAACGGAGATTTATGGTCGAGTCACATTGTCACAGAACTTCATCCACTCCCACTTCCTTTAACCAACAATTTACTTAGTTTTCGCCACAAGCTGTTCTCCCTTCTGCGCTTATTCTCAAGGTTCAACAACAGTTTTAAGCAGCTGAAATCTTCTGCACTGAAATGCAACTTCCATTTGTGAACTTTTTCTGAAGCAGCAATGTCGCACACCAATCTCTCTAGTGAAATAGCTATTCTGTCTGACCAAACTGTAATTATGGGAATCTCCGCTTTGATGTGTACCCTTCATTTCATATTACAGACTTTACCATGCGACTTTACTTTTGCTGGATAATATCCATATTGTGGCCATTGAGTACAGAAAATTTTATCCGATCAATATATCTCACGGATGGAATGCAGAAATTTGTGAAATGATGCGATGGACTCGAATTTAGAGCGTAGCTTCATAATTTCGAGTTCTCTTTCCTACTCGAAGCATATGCCTGAAATGATAATAGAATTTCCATACTTTAATGGAAGAGAAGTTTCCCTTTACTTATACCCGACAAAAACAAGGCAACGACCGATGTAATAGGGTAGGTCGACTCGGTCAATTGGGATGACCTTTCCTTGGCGTTAAGCTACTCGACACTTCCTCTCCCAGACAATTAGAATTATTTTTTTAAATGAGTTTGAAATCGAGGATAACCCATCATACGGATGCGTTCCCTTCCCATCACAATACATTGGCAGATTCAGAGAGAGCCTTCCTCCATTTCTTGGCCACCTCCGAGCCCGTCCCATACTTCATCTCGTGCTTGGCCAATGCTTTCCCGCAACTCTGTTGCTGTCCCCTCCCTTCCCTTGTTTCCACTTCATATAATAATGGTAGGATCATTGTTTTCACTTGTTCAGACAGCACGGAGATTCTGCATAGTTTCCTTAAAAAAAATGACGACATAGGTACGAGATTTTTCCATCATTGCCGGTGGGAAATCAATGCCCTTCCTAAAATTTCTCACCGTCCACGGAAGCATTTTCTGGCCTTCTGGACTATGGCCTCGTATAAACTCTTAACGAAGTCCTCGCAGACATCCTCACCCCAAAGTTTAGGAGCACATCGAACTTTGTAAGTACAGTTGAGACCACTTTGACGATGTCTCCTAATAATCCGAGCTCACGTTCACTGACATTACGAACAACAAAGACATGGATAATATAAGTTGCCCAAGGGGTCTAACTAAAATGAAGCAAGCAATAACAATTCGCTCCAAGAAGGATAGACCAGTAAGTTGTCCACGCAAAAGGGCACAAGAACACAAATTTTAGAAGACAATTTAATATTACCGCCCCACATAAGCTGCGATGGTGCTAGTGTGGAAAGAAATACAGAGTAAGTGTCGACTCTGTATTTCTCCTTTTTAGCAGTGATTCGACTAAGAAAAATAGTGCGGAAGAGGATGTGAGATCTTGTATATTTCGATATTTAAAAAAGAGTAAATCAAGAGCCTATTTATAGGCTTTAAGAAATTATTGTTAAGATAACATAATATCAACTACAATTAATCAGATATATGTCCAATATATACATGATGTCCAGAAACATGCAGAATTAAGAAGATATTATTATATCACTAACAATTTTGTTTTTGTTAGGCATTCTCAACCAATGTTCCATGGCACGCAAGATTTCCCGTGAAGGGACCCCCAGTTGTCCCTTCATCTCTGTCTGCCTCGATCTCCTCCGGCTCCTCTTCTTCGCTGAAAAAGTAGGGACAAAGGATCCGCGATCGCGAGATGGCGATGGGCAACAACGATGCGATGCACTCAATGTCCAGGAGACACCTTATGCATTGCGCGGGGTCAGAGATTGGTATGAGAGACTGCAAAGAGAATGGCGGGAGTCTGAACCTCTGAAGGTGGGGAGCACGTTGCAGTCGAAGCTAGACTTTACATACTCGGATTTGAGGAGAAACGGTCGACATGGTGGATTACGTGGGCATTTGATAGGTCGCTCCAACGCCGGGTCTGTAAAATTTACAGAAAAAGAAACGCAAATCAGAAAAGTTGAGGATCCCGAAAGGGATATGGCTCTGAGGGTCGTGGATCGAACCTCTTCGTCTTCTTCCAGTCTCCATCGTCTGGGATTCCTCCTTTTATCTTCTTTTTTTCCCCTTTTCTCGTGCTCGTCGGGACATTCCTCTGCAGCCGTGGTACTCTGTCCTTTTGTTTTCTTCAAGGCGCTCTCTGCGGCGGGAACGATGACTGGGGAGGCAGAGAGCGAGGATGATAGGAGTCCCTTGGACTGCTTTGTTCATCCCAAAATCCCGCGAGCTAAGAATGAAACCAATCTACATAATGAGGTTTGGATCAACTTTATAAAAATAAAAATAATAAATAGCGTTCCACTTGAGCTCTAGCGGAGAATTCGATTGTACTTTTCTAAATATAGTATCTTTCTCTGGCGAAATTTCACATCGATAGTGGATTAACATAGCAAATGTAATCCTAGATCCATGCAACGCACAAGCATCTTCCTATTTTTTTATTATAAATTTTGGTAACTCTAACATATTGATAAGCTACATAAAATGTGTTGGTTAAACAAAAAACCTCAGGTTTGACTGGTTTAGTCGAATGGATAGAGTCGTAAACCTTTAGAAGTCTCTCTCTTGGTCATGCCTCCTCTCCCTTCACTTATCAACTTGAAGCCTCTCCCATGGCCACTAAACACACTTCCCTCCATCTCCTCCACCTCATCTTCTCCACTATCTCTCTGCTCACTCCCAGTTCACGCTCCCAAACGACTCCTCCTCCATCATCTCCACCCATGATCAACAGATATGTGCTGGCTGTTCACAAGGATGGCGCACGAGCCTTTCTGTGGCCAACATACTGAAGAGGACCCCGCAAAAGCCCATCCCCCACCTCATTGATCTCAATGGTGGGATGGTGTGGGAGCACTGCGATGAGCCACGCTACCTGTCCTCCAGCTTCTACGCTCCTCCGTGCGGCGATTACCTCTGCTCCCCCGCTAGCAAGGCCCGGTTTTGCCGCACGTGCTCGGGGTTGCCCCTTTGAGGATCAACTACTGGGCATGTAGTCTCTTTCCACAACAATAAGAAACTTCCTTCGACGATGCTGAAAGCTATAACTTGTCGAAAGCATGAACGAAATTAAAGAAGAATGTTCCATGGAATTATCTTCATTAGGTTGGGCAGGCAAGAGTTATGTTGTTGTTGGCTTCACCTCCCAATACGAGGAATGCCCAACCTCGAATTGATGAAGTGAAAACCGCGGTGCTTATGTTGGACTTTGGTGCTGCTTATGATCGTGGCAGTGATTGTGCTAGTGATTGTGCTACTTGGTGTTGGGAAAATATGGCTTCGAATTGGGTAGAACAATGAAGTCAGAAGAGTTCGAGTAAGCAGATCGGACTTTGAGGCGTGATATCACTTTCTTTAAGGATCTATTTGCTCCACAAGGTTGCTATTGATCACCGGCAAATTTCCTCCAAGATACAACAAAGTCTCAAACGAGAACACTAGATAGAAATTCTAGTATTTCTCCAGAGTCTCTATTTAAGAACAACTGAAAAGAATGGTTGTAGTTTTTTCTAGAAGAAAACTTTGTAAAACGAACAAACACAACTCTTTGTGAAAGGTTGCAAACAGAACAAGTATAATTTGCAAAAGTTGTCTTGAAAAGACACAAACAAAATTCCAAATAAATAAATTTTTGAATTTATAATAAATTTTTGAATATTCTCAAAACAAAATACTGAAAATAAAATTAAAATAACAAAGTTATTAGTGCTAACAAAGTGCTAAGTGCGCCTAATAATCGTGCACCCGCACGCGGGTATGGTGAGGTCTAGCCCACACCCTATCATTCCTTTAGGTTCACTAGAGAAACCCCACACTTTTAAGGTGGCCCAATTACTCCCACTTTCTGTATGTGGGACTAGCACTTGAACCTCCAGCTCTTGGTCCTTAGTTTACTCATAAAAAAAAAAGTCCCAAGTTATATCTGCAGGAGCTTCGCTTTGGGTTGATAATATAGACTAGAGTTTCGTATGTCCAGATGAGAAACTTCTTTCTTGTGTAATGATAGAACGACTTCCATCCTCCAGCAGTTGAAGTTTTTCTTTGCAGTCTGTTCTTTTAATTTTATGTCCTCACTAATTTTGGAGCTTAAACCCTATAAACCTTTTTTTTTCTTTTCAACATGTATCCGAATATGCATTTTTTGTTCAATTTGATATATTTGTTGAGGACAAGTGACGTATGGCCTGTCTTGTCATTAGACTTCAAGTCACGGGGTATAAGGTTTTTATCATACACAGTTGGGATGCAGAGTTCAGTCCAAATAAAAATTTCAGTTGTTTTTGCAATCGTCTGTTGAGTCTTAACACATAGTTTAACACCATTCATGGACTACTTTCAAGTTTAATACCACTTATGGACCACTTTCACCTCATATCAAACAAGGATTGATGCACCATCTCATAGCACCTTTTTTCATTATGTAATGACAGGAAATTAATTAATTGATTGATTGATTTGTGTCAGGTCGACTAGTCTCCCCCCAGAAATCTCATCGGTTTTAGCACCCCCTCTATCTCGGAATCCTTATTCCAATATGGCTAAAAAAACAAAGAATCGATCATTAAAGAAATATATCTGGTGGCAGGGTCGATCGGGTGCGGTCCGTGAGAGCGGACCGGAAGGGGAACTGTCGACCTGTCCCCCACAAAAAAAAGGAGCAGATTCATGCTGAGCAGATGTTGATGCTTTTCGTTTCGGAAATGGATCACATGCCTTTGTACTTTTAAGGACAGGGATAACTTCATGTACCCTCAGCAGTCCGATTTCGATAAGACGGTTGAGAAAAAAGTTATAAAAAAAAAACCCTCTTCCCTTTTAATGGGGCCGTCCGATCTCAAATTGGACGGCCCTAAATGTCAATTCACCTGACTTTGAAAAGCACAAGGTCAAGTGATCCGGGTCCCTTCATTTCATGGTGGGCGAGGGTTTCAAAATTGAGGCTGGATCTAGATCCGATCAAACCGGTGTTTTTTTTTAACCCAATCGGATCCAACATAAGTGCCCCAGCTCAGTTGGCTCAGACCTCAAGCATACATGCTGGCGATCGGGGGTTTGCATTCTCTTGGATTTCGCACCGATTGAACCGGGTCAACGTCGAATTTGACTGGTCCTTGACCCGCTACCCGTATCGAGGGAAACTGAATCGAGCCATGTTCCTATTTTTTTTTTATTGAATTGGTTCGTATGTGCCCAATTTTACAAACTCCGATTCTACCTTTGAATGGATGGACAAATCCTAATCAACTTGAAATTAGACTTGACTTTATCATTTGACTTTATCATGTATGCTAGTTCATTTCTCAAGAAATATAATTCAATGTCTAGATCTAATTTAAGTTATAGTGCGTGACTCATGCACATTGATCAGATGAATGCATTTCATGGGTCATGAATAAATCTAGTAATGAATGCATTTCTCAAGAGGGTAAAACAAAATTGCACATTGAGTTGCTTCGGCCCAGCGTTTGAAGAGGCTTTCGAAATCCTGGTTTTTATACCCCCCTTCAAATCTATTAGATCCACTTGTTGTGGATTGTTCCCTATTATCTTCCCAAACTTATGTCTCGAACTAGTTTATAAAGTATGTTTTTTCGACAAAAAAAAAAAACAAGAATAAATCTGGTAATTGGAGTAAGCAATTTAGTGAGCTGCTTAGACTCGATCGATATAATGGGTAAGTCTGGATAGGTCATTATCTTCTTGGACACTAAAAATTAAGCCCGCCAAAACTCAATCAATCTTTTATATAAAACATAACCTTACTAAGGCCACCACTTAAGCTCCTCTCTTAGGCTCCGTTCGTTTCACATAAAATATTCTTCTGAAAAATAATTTCCGAAATTTGTGGTGTTCGGGGGCCGGAAAGCAAGATAGTTAAGGAAAATGTTTTCCACCAATTGAAGAACACCTTCAAAAGTAGGGAAAATATTTTCCATTTTTTTAAAGTGAAAAACATTTTCCATCTTCTTTACTTACCTTTAAATATCGTAGCCTCTAATAATGTCCCTCGACCTTGCTCAAGGTTGGTGAGTCGGCGACCGTTGACAAACGAACATTGGAAAATATTATCATTTTCTAAGAAAATGATTTCCTAAAAAATATTTTACAGATTGTTGTATTTTCCGTAAAACGAACGGAGCCTTAATTAGGTTTCCCGATGAATATTGTATAACACGTGTTTTTAAAGTGTTGAACGGTCGAATAATTTACCAAGGGATAGGCTATTAGAATTGATGTCGAATTGCATATTAGTAAGGTGTGGTCGTGAATTCGACTTAAGTAAAATTAAGTCTAGGATCTCATAATATAATTATTCGATGGTGTTGAATTAGACCTTATCATGATCCTAGCTACCAAGGCTCTTAGGCCATAGGATCTGTCTCATCGAAGAAGTTGTTGACCACAACCTGGAGCCATATAAGGGGGTTCTAATTGTTTAACGCTCCCTACAAGGCTCCACCAAGCTACACAAACACAATCTTCGCAAAGGGCTCTAAACAAAAATGTGGGCAAGCTTAGGCAGACAACAATCAGTTATAAGACCCCGACATGCCCTAATTAAACTCAAGCTAGGCCCCCTAGTTTAAAAATGATATGCGGTTTCTCAGTCCATAGAAAAAATTAGGCATGATTGGAAGGGCTAACCCAGCTCGATCTTTTCCATTGATCACCTCCACCTTGGACCCTCATAAAGAATTTTGCTAGCGACATAAACATTCATCTCAATAGAAAAGGACGCAATTAGTGAATTCAAGCATGGGATGATATAAGGCTTAAATTGCTAAGGTTCAAGGCAAAGACACAACCTCACATGATGATCTTAGCTTTACGTAATGAGAATTTCACCGTGCAGTTTAACTGTCGCTACAAGGTCGAAACAAGCTCCCCCGTTATTTATCCTTATTATTGATTGACTAGACTTGGGTCATGATTGGAATGGTTTCTAGGTGGGTGGGGATACAAAGGTAAAGAAAATGGAAGTGAAGAAAGTGGAGGTGAAGGTAAAGACTACAGGGTCGCATTATTTTGTTCAACACTAATTCCTATGAGATCACCACTCACAAATTAGCCATATAGCCACAGGAAGTATCTTTTTAATGAGAACAATACTTTATTATCCATATAAGAGGAAAAAAAAGGACTGAAAAAATAGAACCCGATTCCCCGAGGCCAAATCAATCAATCAGAAAGTTGGCCTTTAATTAGGATAGTATAATATTGTGGTCAGAGAAATTTATGCTGTGTTGAATAGTCAAATTGATTAACAATTCAATCACAATATATTTCAGATTAGCTAAATATACGTGGCGAGGACACATCTAACTAAGATGAGAAACCATATCTTCCATGAAGAAAAGTCCAATGTGCAGAGTTGACACTTCGTGGGCGAGAAGCGAACGGTAACATCCCCTAGTAGAATACTCTTTGCTGACTCATGACGAAAAGGAAGTTATGCATGTGGGTATCCACCACACTATAATGAAAAGATCAAATGGTGGATAAACAATCGCCAACAAGGTACCACATCCTAGGCAATTCATTGCTTATTGTTAAACACTTCCATTTCCTGATTCTAATGGCTTCTTCCTCTTCCAAGCTCAGAAGGAGTTACGATGTCTTCCTGAGTTTTAGAGGCACGGACGTCCGCACTAACTTCATCGGTCATCTCTACACAGCTCTAGACCAAAGAGGAATAAACACTTACATGGATAGTGAAGAGCTGAGAAAAGGAGAGCGAATGTCACCGGCACTTATGGAGGCTATTGAGGAATCGCAAATCGCCGTCGTAGTTTTATCCGAGAGTTACGCCTCATCAACGTGGTGTTTGGATGAGCTGGCAAAAATCATGGAGTGCAAGGAGGAAGGAAAACTTGCAGTCTTTTCAGTGTTTTACAAAGTGGAACCCAGAGAAGTGAGAACACCTAGAGTTGACCAGAGATATGGACAAGCTATGGCTAAGAATGAGGTCAAGTTCGAGAAGGAACCTGATAAAGTGAAGAGATGGAAGAGAGCTCTTTCAGACGCTAGTAACTTGTTTGGATGGCCAGTTACTGAAAATGAGTACGCGACAACTCTTCTACCACTTCAATTATTGAATATCTCTTTAATACTTGATATTCTCTAAGGTTTCGGATCTATAAAGTTAGGTGTAATTTGAGCCATCTATCTCGTACAGAAAACACTCATCAGACACTCACGCCACAGACAACACTTCCGCATAACACGAAACAGAGAACCGTATGCACATAACCATATGTAACTCTCGTTCTTTCTCTTGTGTCTCTATTCTTTTGGAGATTTTGCATAGGTGTATCTAAGTTTTGAGGCTTAGTACACGACACTTGCGAGATCGACTTTCATTGTGAGACATCTATGTCTAAGTATCCTACCATGTACTTCGAGCAATCTTCACTACAAAGTTGATATTGATATATACTCTCGTCGGAAAATTTCTTCTAATACCAAGATGTTGACTCTATTGGTACTTTATCTTCACATGCATTCATAATTGATAATTGTACGCTCCACCATGAATCTTCATCCTCTGTCTCATATTCTAGGAAAACTTCAGCAATAAACCTAACGTCAAAGTCTAACTTTTCTAGTTCCTCATCATCTGTAGGTTTATAGGCAGGTTCGCCCTGAGGACTACATCTTCGATAAATACCCTGCGAAGATTCTCATCTTTTTCATATACTTTTATGGAGAAGCATGAGCCTGGTGGGCTTTTAATCCACAAAGTCGAACAACAGTTACGACTACCCAAAAGTTTATCCTGATCACAACGAGGTTCTCTTCAATGTTTCCATTTAAAAGGCCTTATTCTGCTTTGTCTTTGAGATTAGTCTTGTCACACCCCGATTTTCAGACTCGTGACTATCCCCAATCTTTATTTTCAGGATCCAATTCAATTTCAAACTTCCGACGAAACTACCATTCATCCTCGTCATCAGGCAACCAACGTACAAATACTAATAAGTGAGGGACCAACTGAGTTCAAAAAACACCATTAACATACATCAACATCAAACCATGTCTACAAGATCCCTGGTTACAAAAATCCAACCTGGAAAAAATCCCAAAAAGCTTAGGGTTTCGCTTCCCACACGCTATACAGACAAAAGTAGCGGGGAAAATAGAAGGGTGTACTACCCTATGGTATAGGGAGCTGATCTAGGTATTCACGTAGGTTAAAACGGGGTGCTGAATTAAGAACGGTCCCGTCCTCCGAGTCGTTTGCTCCGTCGGGGTCTTCATATCCAGACTCTTAAACTCCCCAAGGCACTTCCACACTGCTCTGAGTTATAGTTCATCTCGCCTCCTGGGGTACCGGTGTACTCCATTGTGTGCTGGTGAAAAGTCCAGGTTTGCTTTGGGATGTTACATATCCACTCCTTCTGCTCTTGGATCTCCATGATCAGTCTACTCTTCCAAATCTCCCTATCTATCACTCATCCTCTATCAATGGGATGCTCAGGAATCATCCCTACATCCTCCAGGTCTTCCGCTTCCTCGTCTGAGCTAAAGAGCCTCCCGCTCCGAGTCCTCTTCCAGCTGCTCCAAATCCTCCTCCTCCAGAAGTTCCAACTCCAGCTGATCCCAGTCTTCCTCCTCGAGAGACTCCTCCTCCAATAGCTCCTCCTCCTGGGGGTCCTCCTCCTCTAAGGGGTCCTCCAAGTCTAGAGTGTTCCTCCTCCGGGTCCATAGTTGGAATCTAAGATGGTGGGGGTGGTGAAGTGAGATACTGGATATCTCAGTGAATAAACCCTAATCCTAGATTAGGAAAACTCCTACCCTAGGGTCCCTATAACACCCCTCCCAGCACTCAGTCTCTAGTCGGAAAGACTAGCTAACCTTAGCGAGGGAACAACCCTCGCCACCTTACTCAACTCAAAGTCTCGACATTGCTGTGCTACAGATTCCTGACTACCCAATAGGGTTTCCCGGGCTCGCGGATGCTAAGAACGATCAACTGGTACCCACGAAGCAACAAAAGAGATTATACGAATAATAAACTCAAGGAACCCTATTCGTCATTTAAGATTGCCCCACTACGAACTAACTAACTAAATAATGCAATTAAACGATAAATAATATAACGGATAACTAATAAATTTATTTTTCCAGTAAATAAATTGAAGGACTAAAACTCGATTTACAACTATAATAAATAAATTCCATGGCTAGTAATTGAAACAGTATAAATAAATAAATAAATTACAAAGCTAATAAATAAACCTATGAAATTGTTAAATAAATTACGGAAATAAATATTGAAGGGAACAATTAGATTGAAATAATCATCACAAGATACGTGGCCGTCTGCGACGAGCCCCCTCCCTTAAGCTCATTCCAATACCTGGCCAAAGTTGAATTTCTCAATTTTTCTGTGCCCTTGGCACTTCCATCACACCAATTATTGACCCTAAGGCACCTCTCGCATCGAACGAGGTCCCGTCACGATTTAGCTCAAGTCAGTCAATCTAACCATTCCATTCGACTATCCAATCATTCAATCGAGTCCTAGCTAATACTAAAATTCTAGGAATTCTAACAATTCTAGCAATTTCTACTAAAGTAGTGAATGCACCTAATAAAGGGTTAGAGCCCACTCACTGTGAGTCTCTTGGCTTCCACCTTGCTGTTCCAGGCACCTACTGAAGGCCGGGAGAGAATAACTCTCTTTTTTTTTCTTCTCCATCTTTTCCTCCTTTTCTTTCTTTTCTTTTCTTTCTCCTTTCTTGGCCCGCCTGGATCGGGCTGGGCCGGGATGTTGGACCGAGCCCGCTGGGCCGAGCTGACTGGGCCTCCGGCGATGGCTCCGGCGAGGCACACATAGACCCGGGTCGCGCGTTAGGTCGAGGACAGCCCGTCAGGTCGCAGCTGATTCCTCCTTCCTCAGACCAAACCGAAGGTCGTGGCCGAAGTGGTTTGAAAGCTACTTCTCCGACGAGTCGAACTGCGGTGGCACCGTGAGCCGAGGTGGTTGGTGGAGAAGCCTATGAGTCCGCAGGAACCAACAGCGTGTGGCGGCGGTGGCTGAAACGGTGGCAGCAACACCCTAGGGTTCTGGCGAGCTTGAGTTCTTGAGCTCGTCTTAGATTGAGCTTCACCCGCTCAAATCTAGACCAAACCAAACCAAACAACAGTCAAAACTAGGGTTTATGGACCCTTAGGAATCGATTGGAACCATTGGTTCGAGCTCAAGTGGTTGGGATTGAGAGTACTCACTCGAAGAAGGCCGCGGGTTTTTTAGAAAAACCCAGAAAACCCGCGTCGCGAGGCTTCCTTCCGGGGGCTGCTGGAGACAGCTCCGGCGGTACCGACGGCCTTGGCTGGGGGCTATGGAAAGAGGACGTTGCACGGTTCGAAAGGCACCAACAGCTAGAGGAGAGGAGGTCTGAATGTCAAATGGCGGCCTCCCAAAGTCGGGTATTCAACCAGCTTTAGGCGCAGGGGGAGTGGTTGAGCCGAGTGAGAATTCACCTCGCCGAGGCCACGCGACAGCCTCCCACGGGCTGGAGGTATGCCGGGCACGCCGTAATGACGTGGGGTGGGTGGTGGCAGCGGCTGGCCGGCCGTTTGGCCAACACGTATCCTCGCGGTGGCGTGCACACCAACTACTTGGTAGAATGCCACGGAGAGGAGAGAGGGGAGAGCCGCGCGCGTGCATGGCGTGTGCAGCTGGTCTGACCCGGTTCGGGCGGTTGGACCGGCTGGTTCACTGGCCGGTTCGGGAAATTAATAAAATAATAATATTTTAATTTCGAAAATTGAAAAATTAAAATAATAAATCGTAAAAATTCAGGAAAATTTTCTAAAATTCACAAAAAATTCCCAACACCAAGACTATGGTATTTTGGGCCCAAATAGAATTTTAATAACCAATTTCAATAGTGCAAAATGCCTTTCACAATTTTCACGAACCAAAAAGGAAATTATAAAATTTCTCAAAAATTTTCCGAGGCCAACAATCGCGAACACGGTCCAAAACGCGACTGTTACAAGTCTTTTCTTTGTAAACCTTGATGACTTTTCAGATTTATTAGGCCTATAATTTTTCCTTGGTACACTTTTTTCATATCAAATAAATTTGTTTCATTTCAATCCTTTAAGAGAACATATTGCACTTCTAGTTCCTCGATGGATGTTACTGCCATATGTACCCAGGACATGTTCAATCTGAGAGTAACTACTATTGTTTAAATAAGGAAACTTTTTAGTTGTTGTAAGTGATGATCATAAACTTTAATGCGGAAATAGATCATCAAACAAATCTTAGATCTTCATGGTTTTCACAAACTATAAGATGGTTAATGACATACCTTTCCCATTGTGTAGTAACACTTCTTTTATCTTCGGAAGAAACAACGGAATCCAATTTCTCTCCCTTAACCCACTTGACCTTAACACGATTATTTGATGGAGGATAAACGCTTCTATTATTTCGTATGGGTGGAGAGAGGACCAGATTCCCTTATATACTTTAAGGTGCATTTTCAATAGGTGCCTTCCATCATAGCACTTCATTTTCATAATTGCACCATTTCATTATAACGTTACTTATGAAGAGTCGTGTCTTCTCGTAGCCACTAAATATTTCAGCATATAAATTAATATTAAACCATTAATAATGTCATGTGGACCACACTTATTTTTACATTCTCCCACTTGGTCCATGTGACATTCCTTTCATGGTTTAATAAAGACCATAATGTGCACAAAATTTAATGCTGAAACTTTTCTTGAATTGGCTATCATCATAATAATCACAATTAAGCTAAGAAAACTAATGCGAGTCATGGCGGTTGTATATCACCTAATCGACATAGTCCCTTCCATGTACTACAACTATAGTTCTTCGCTTAACATGATTCATAAATGAGAAGTATAATAACGGTCCAACAATAATGTCCTTTTAAGGACTATCCTGTTAAACATTAATCTATTTTCCATAATGTATACTCAATAGAAAACAAGATATGTCAGAAAACGTAAATGAGCTCCGAGTGTCAAATGAATAAACATAATGTAATCATAATACAATATCCTTAATGACGTCCAATAATGCCCATCCTTTCAACGTGTTCACTAAATGCTTTGGGCAGCAGTCCTTTTGTTAAAGGATCTACAATCATAACATTGGTGCTAATGTGTTCAATTGACACTCTTTGTTTCTGAACTTCTTCCTTAACAGGCAAGTATTTAATTTCCATATGTTTAGCACCTTGAGAATACTTGTCGTTCTTAGAGAAGAAAACTGCTGCAGCATTATCACAATAAATTTTCAGCGGCCTGGCAATACTGTCGACAATCGCAAGCCCTGAAATAAAATTTCGCAGCCATAATCCATGAACAGTGGCATCAAAGCATGCCACAAATTCAGCCTCCATAGTGGATGTAGTCATATTTGACTGTTTCGCACTTTTCCATGAAATTGCCCCTTCAGCCAAAAGGAATAGATAACCGGACGTTGATTTCCTCGTATCAACACATCCACCCCAATCTGAATCTGAATATCCAATTACTTCAAGATGATCAGTCCTTTTATATGTGAGCATGTGATTCTTCGTTCCTTGCAAATATCTGAGAACTTTCTTTACGGCTTTCCAGTGATCTAATCCTGGATTACTTTGATACCGACCTAGCATTCCAACAGCAAAACTAATGTCTGGTCTGGTGCAAGTTTGGGCATACATTAAGCTCCCAACAGCAGATGCGTAAGGAATATTCTTCATTTGCTCTCGTTCCAATTTATTTTTCGGACATTGCATTAGTCCAAATTTATCCCCTTTCTGAATTGGAACAATTCCTGCTGAACATCTATTCATGTTGAACCTCTCTAGAATTTTATCAATATAGGCTTTCTGAGACAATCCTAACAATCCTTGTGATCGATCACGGAATATTTCTATTCCTATCACATATGTTGCCTCTCCCATATCCTTCATTTCAAAATTGGTAGAGAGAAATTTATTGGTTTCGTGTAACAAACCAAGATCATTAGTAGCATGCAAAATGTCATCAACATATAGAACTAGAAAAATAAACTTGCTCCCACTAACCTTCATATATATACACCGATCAACAGTGTTTTCCTTAAATCCAAAGGAAGTTATGGTATCATTAAACTTAAGATACCATTGTCAGGAAGCTTGTTTAAGTCCATATATTGATTTCTTTAATTTTCACACCATGTGTTCCTTTCCTTTAACTGAAAAGCCTTCGGGCTGGTCCATATAAACTTCTTCCTCTAAATTCCCATTAAGAAAAGCGGTTTTAACATCCATTTGATGCAGCTCTAAATCATAATGAGCCACCAGAGCCATAATGATTCTAAGTGAGTCTTTCTTGGAAACTGGTGAAAAGGTCTCCTTATAATCAATGCCTTCCTTTTGAGTAAAACCTTTAGCAACAAGTCTGGCCTTATATCGTTCGAGATTGCCTTTTGAGTCACGCTTGGTCTTAAAGACCCATTTACACCCGACTCTTTTACACCCTTTAGGCAATTCAACAAGATCCCAGACTTGATTCTCATCCATAGATTTTAACTCTTCTTTCATAGCATTGAACCATTCACTAGAATCATCACAGTTCATGGCTTGCAAAAATGAATCTAGATCATTACCAATTCCTAAGTCAATTTCATACTCAAAGTCAGACTCTTGTAGATAAACCACATAATCATCAGAAATGGCTGGTCTCTATTCTCTTTGAGATCTTCTTAATGTCATTTCTTGTGACTCAACTACGCTAGGTTCATTATTGACATTTTCATTGTAGAGTGTTTGATCACTTATTTGTTGTTCTTGATTATTATTAGGTGGAACTACAACATCAGAAACAACAACTTTGAAAGTTTTAGGTATGGGATATTCCATCCTCACTTCTTGAATGCAAACATTACGCATTCCTTCACTCCCACTAATGTCACCATTCTCAATGAACCTAGCATTTCCAGATTCAACAATTCTTGTACTATGATTAGGACAATAAAATCTGTACCCTTTGGATTTTTCTACATAACCAATGAAGTAACCACTGATCGTTTTAAAATACAATTTCTTTTCATGTGGATTGTAAATTCTTACTTCTGAGGACAACCCCAAACATGCATGTGTCTTAAACTAGGTTTCCTTCCCGTCCACAGTTCAAATGGAGTCTTTGAAACTGCCTTACTAGGAACCCTATTTAATAGATACATAGAAGTCTTTAATGCATACATCCACAAAGATAAGGGTAAAGATGAATAACTCATCATACTCCTAGCCATTTCCATTAATGTACGATTACGCCTTTCTGCAACACCATTTTGTTGTGGTGTACCCGGCATTGTGTATTGAGCACAAATACCATACTTTTCAAGGAATTTAGCAAATGGACCTAGACATTGTCCTGATTCATTATACTTTCCATAATATTCACCACCTCTATCTGATCTTATGATTTTCACCTTTTTATCTAATTGCCTCTCAACTTCTTTAATATACACCTCAAGTGCATCGACAGATTGAGATTTGTCATGCAATAGATAAACATAGCCATAACGTGAAAAATCATCAATAAAAGTGATGAAATAACTTTCTCCACCAAAAGATGGAACATCAAAAGGACCACATATATCAGTGTGTATAATTTCAAGAAGCTTTGTACTTCTTGTGGCACCTTTCTTAGTATGTTTCGTTTGTTTGCCTTTAATACAGTCAATACACACTCCAAGGTCTGTAAAATCCAAATTCGGAAGAATTTCATTTTTCACTAATCTTTGCATTCTTTCTTTGGATATGTGACCTAAACGTTTATGCCACAAGTAAGCAGAATTCTCATCAACTAAACTGCGTTTAGTGCCAACATTATGATGCAAGGTCATTAAAGTCTCAACAAAAACACTATCAAGTTTTAACATGTAGAGACCATCACATAAACTTCCAATTCCAATAAGCTTTTTATTCTTAAAGAAACTAAAAGATCCACAGCCAAACTTGAAAGAAAATCCCACGAAATCAAGTTTTGGCAAAGAAACTAAATTGCGGGAAAATGTAGGTACATAAAGGGTTTGAAACAAATCCAAATAATGTCCAGCATCTAGGATCAATCTATAAGTGCCAATGCCTTCAACTGGAGCTTTGTTTCTATTCCCCGTAAACACATAGCTTTCATTTGGCTTTATGGTTTGGATCGTAAGAAATCCCTGCATCGTATTGGAAACATGAGTGGTGGCGCTAGAATCAATCCACCAAGTATTAGAAGGAACTTCAGTAAAGTTTGATTCAAAACATACTAAAGCACATGGCTTACCATTCTTTTCAAACCAAGCTTTACGCTTCAAGCAATCTTTCTTCACGTGTCCAACTTTACTACAAAAGTGACACTTCATAAGATTGTGTTCCTTCTTGTGGATTGCTTTAGAAGAATCATTCAGGCTATGTAGACCTTTCTTCTTGCTTTTTCCACCTTTCCTTTTATAATTCTTTCTAGCTTCTTGATGACTTGAGAAATGGACAGAATGAGTCTTTTGATTCTTTATCCTCGTTTCCTCTTGAACAAGCATACTAGCCAATTCATTTACATTCCACTTATCCTTAATAGTGTTGTAATTCATTTGAAATGGCCCATATTGTTCATGAGGCAAGGAATTGAGTATGAATTGTACTAAAAAGTACTCATCTACGTTCATTCCCAAAGTCCTTAATTTTGCTGCTAGGTTTGTCATTTCAAGCACATGCTCATGCATGGTACGTGAACCATCATATTTCATGGTGGTCAATGTACTCATCAATGTACCAGCAAGTGACTTATCAGCAGTTTGAGAGCGCTCTTCCACAAATTTCATAAATTCATTAGCACTTTCAGTTGTGGGAAGAGTAGTCTTTAAGTTGTTTGCAACTGTCATTCGCATAAACATCAAGCTCAGTCTGTTTGATCTTTCCGAAGCTTTATGGAATGATTTTTCATTATCGCTACTTTCATCAGTAATAGCAGCTGGTTTCTCAACTTGAAGTGCTAAATCAAGATCCAAGACACCTAAGTGAAACTGGACTTGTTCACACCAATCAGAGAAATTCATTCCATTAAATAATGGAACAGACGAAGCATGCGAATGCAGAGAAACCGATACAGATACTGCAAATTTACAAGAAGATACTCACATTTTAGTGCTTTGAAAATATCACGTAATCAGATTCAAATCAAACATAATATGTATATCATAGTTCTCCTTTGGGTGATCCTATGAAATACAAACATGCATTCAACTATAATGATGCTAATAACTTTTATTTGGCAATTATATATGTACCTCATTAAAATTTATTTGTTATCTTTGGATATACAAACAAATTTAACAAGACATATCAATTACCAACTATTACGTTCATGAAAATTATAAGAAATTGATTAACCTTTGGGTGAATCCCTAAATTCTTATAATAAATGAACTTCAATGTATCCATGACTTTAATAATGATATATATAACATATCATTTCATTCATAGCATCAATTATTCATGGATAATTGAATAAAACCTTATAATTTCAAAAATTCATACCTTAAGGTTTGGCCACTTTGGTGACTAACAAACCTTTCTTAATTGAATTTTTTTTTTAAAATTATAACGCAGAATAATTATTATTCATAATTTGATTATCTTAAACTTTCATAATCAAAATATCATAATCAAATTATACATCATAATGCCTAAATAATAATTTACGTGCAATCACATAAAGCAAGGGCAAAAACGTAAATAAACTGTTAATGGCATAAGAGGTCATTCACATGGTAAGGGCAAAACAGTAAATTGCAATCCAAGGATAAATCTGTAAATTTGGCACGTAATGGTAAAACTGTAATTTTATGCGAAAATGGCATAACTGTAATTTAGCAAACATGGGCAAAAACGGAAATTCGTGCTTGAATAAGGACAAAACAGTAAAATAATGCATGAGGGGCAAAGTGGGAAGGACACGCAAAAGAGAAGGGCAGAACGGTAAAACCACGCGGGGCGTGTGTCAGGCGCTTGGATCCCACGCGCGGCACATGCCAGGCGCGTGGAGACCACGCGCGGCCGTGTGTCTTGCACGCGCCCCCTTCTCTTCTTCTTTTCTTCGCGCCGGTTCGCGATTTTCTTCCTCCACCGCGCGTTCCACTGCCTAATTCTCTTTCCACAGACCATTTCCGATCAAATAAAATTAAGGGATTTGTAGAGAACACTTATACAACTTCACAGGTTCAAGTAATTGCGAAAACGGCCAAGAAATTAACCGAAATCAAGCAAACTTTCTATGAACCCTAACCTTAATTTTTTTAAAAAAAATTTCCGCCACTCAATTAGCCACCGACAACCATCATAATGCCAAATTCTGTTAGGGCTTTAGTTGCCCATGGTGGTATGACCTTACTGGTCGGAAGCCGACCGGTGGGTCGACGGAATTTGACCGGAATCGCCAATCTTCTTTTGCCCCCAAAATGCCCAAAACCATCCGAATTTAATTCATTCAAAAATCTCACGAAATTATCAAACATATATTCATACAGTAGTTGCTCAATGAAAATAAACCCATAAACCATCCATATTTCATTAAACGAAAAACCATGAGATCATAAACCATGCTCTGATACCAACTGTAAGTGATGATCATAAACTTTAATGCGGAAATAGATCATCAAACGAATCTTAGATATTCATGGTTTTCACAAACTATAAGATGGTTGATGACATACCTTTCCCATTGCGTAGTAACACTTCTTTTATCTTCGGAAGAAACAACGGAATCCAATTTCTCTCCCTTAACCCACTTAACCTTAACACGATTATTTGATGGAGGATAAACGCTTCTATTATTTCGTATGGGTGGAGAGAGGACCAGATTCCCTTCTATACTTTAAGGTGCCTTTTCAATAGGTGCCTTCCATCATAGCACTTCATTTTCATAATTGCACAATTTCATTATAACGTTACTTATGAAGAGTCGTGTCTTCTCGTAGCCACTAAATATTTCAGCATATAAATTAATATTAAACCATTAATAATGTCATGTGGACCACACTTATTTTTACAGTTGTTTCCTTCGCTTGGAGTTAGTATTCACTTTCCACAATACCTACTTCTTTGTGACCTCGGACCACGGCTCTGGAAGTTTATAAGAGAAATTCTGTGATACGAACTATTGAACAGCTATATCCATTTTATAGAAATATTTAATTAAAATGCGCAGGTGTAGTTGTCAAAATATCACATATCCAAGGTATATAATTTCATTAGAGCACTTAAAGGCTACTCGCTCTATTATTTCCAGAGAAAGCAAGAAACTGCATAGTTCTCTTTGGAAGACATCTGCTACAATTACTAGCATTTCATCTGCAGTAAGTTATTGCCAATTTTATCCCTTAAATTTGTTTGAGATAATAAGACATTCCAAAATGTCTGAGCGCTATCTACAAGACTAGCTTCACATCCTTCATAAGTAATATTTGGACTATATCCTCTTGCATTTGCTATCAATTCGAATTAATGTGATCCATTCATCTGTCCTCTTAAACACATGCTTTTTACAATCAAGATTATAAATAGCACCATAAACTAACTTTGGACCTTAATGGATTATCTTTTAAACAGATTATGATGTTGTTCTATGAGGATAATTGGGCTCGTCTAAAGCCCTTATCGCTGTTAAATATTCCACCATCCATTTGTATTGGAGGTTCTTCGACCAATAAAGTTTGCCAAAGATGTTGGGCTAACTTGCTTGTATCGTTACCATTAAGATTAACTGCTCCTTTTAGGGGATCTAAAATGAAGGGTGTTCCCTTTTCTTGCTATAGTTTTTGGACTTCAAGGACTTGATTTGAAGCTTGTCCCTCAGGCTTCTTTAAATTTGTCTCTGTTTCGATTACATCAAGCCTTTCATTGGACCAATAAAGACAACTCTCTTGCCTGAGCATTTCTCCATCTGTTGTATCTAAATATCCAATTTCTTGAGCAAAAAGTTTTGTCAAAGGAGCATTTACTTCATAGTGTAAGCCATTATGCATAGGAGAAAATAAATCTGGCTTTCTATCAACCAGTTTCGTTTATGACAAATGTCTATTTTTTTTTAAGAATATAGAATAAAAAGCTAGGTTTTTTTAAAAGAAAAAGAAAATGCGGCCCTAATGGCATTTCTGTATGTAGTTGAAGCTGTAAAAAGGAAAAGGGTAATAACGACATGAATTTGCACAACAACCAACGGTCGGCAATATTTGTAAACGGCCAAAGAACGTGTCATTATTATTTGTCCACTTTGAAAAGTGGGACCAAAATCGTCCCGAAGGGTACACTACTTGATTTTTAGGATTCACCCCATCGGTATTGCTAAATTTAGACTTCACTTAATTAATTTTCGTCACATAAGAATGCCAGATAAATGGGTAGCATTTGGACAATTGAAGGGAAAAAAGTCCATGTCAATGAACTTTGTAAAGAGATCAAGGCATAATTAACTCGAATTATTAATAAGTGAGTGCAGAATATAATTTTTTGGGGGGTCAGAAAATGCAAAACAGATTGACACACACATTTAGAATATCATGAAAAATTTAGTCTTAAACTCATGCAGACACGAGGGGCATCTTGTTAGTTGAATATATTTTAACATTCATCTCCAGATATACTGTGGACAAGTTTCTTGCCAAATGATTTTCTTTGAATACCTATCCATTTCTTTGGATTGCTCAAAAGCAATTTCACCGTATTTTTCCTTGTCAGATATGAAGCGGGGCTTATAAAAGATATTGCACAAGAGATCTCAACTCGATTGAATCGAATGCCCTTAGAAGTAGCCAAATATCCAGTTGGGATAGATTCTCGAGTACAAGAGCTTAAAGCAATCTTAAATCTACAATCCAAGGATGATTTCCTTTCGGTAGGATTATGGGGACTAGGAGGCGTAGGGAAGACAACCCTTGCTAAGGCCATTTATAATGTTGTGTTTAGAGAGTTTCAAGGTTCTAGTTTCTTGGAACGTGTTAGAGAAAATTCCAAAAATTCCAACGATTTGATTTCTTTGCAAGAGAAATTGCTATCGTGCCTATTACCAGGGAAGATATCAAGAAGCTCTAGTGTTGGTGAAGGAAGTCAATTGATTTGAGAGAGGCTTTGTACCAAGAGAGTTCTTATTATTCTCGATGATGTGGATGACGAAAGCCAATTAAATGCTTTGGTGGGAGATCGTACGTGGCTCTCTAAAGGAAGTTGGATAATTATCACAACAAGAGATAAGCATCTGCTAACTGGGCAAGGGGTAAATTATATCTATGAAGTTAAAGCTCTTGAGGCTGCTGAAGCTTCGAAACTTTTTATAAAGCATGCTTTTCCAAGGAAATGAAGAAATAAAAATAAGGAGCAATCTTATTGATAGTGTTTTACGATATGCTGGAGGCCTTCCTTTGGTTCTTGAGGTGGTGGGTTCTTTCTTGTGTGGTAGAGGAGAAGATGAATGGGAAAGTACCCTACAAGAACTTGCTAAATGTCCTAAAAGGGGAATCAATGATGTGCTAAAGGTAAGTTATGAGAAATTGGAAAAAAATCAAAAGGATATAATTCTTGACATTGCATGTTTCTTCATGGGGTGGAGGACATCAAACATTAAAAAAATTCTTGATAGTTGTGATTTTGCCACGACTATTGGGGTACAAGTTCTCATTGAGCGAACCTTGATTAAGGAAGAAGGAAACACCTTACAAATGCATGACTTGATACAATTGATGGCAATGGATATTGTTAAAGAAGAATGTCATGAAGATCTTGGTCAACAGAGTAGGTTATGGCTTTATGATGATGTTCTTAATGTTCTATCAGGAGATGCGGTAAGACTTGTCAACGTACAAGAATTTACGTTCTTATCTTATCTTTGACTATGTTTACTCTAGTTACCATATAACCTTAATCTATTGAAATAAAATATAAAGGGAACATATGCGGTAAAAGCCATAGTTTTGAAGCTATCAAAGCCAGAAGATATGCATATTAATCCTTATGCTTTCAAGAACATGAGAAATTTGAGGTTGCTCATCCTGCATAATGTACGTAATTCTTCCCAAGATCCCATCTGTCTCCCCAATGAGTTAAGGTGGCTTGAATGGCCTCGTGCCTCGACTGTAAGATTTAGCCATGGTCCAAAGAAGTTAGTTGCACTTGATCTGCCGAATAGCAAGATTGAGGGAGTGGAAGAACAATTTAAGGTATGCATTCATTTTTTTAATGACTACTTATAACTATATATATTAAGTCTGATGACAATTTTTAGTTTCCTCAGGAAAGCATCTGCAATTCTATATGCTTTACAAGTATTAATGCATCAAATGTAGGTTGTCAAGTCTTAAATGGTTTGAATTTTTTGGATAAGTACAATCAAGTTCTAATGATTATTAGGAAAGTGCGATTAAATCCTAATTTTTTTCACAAGAGTACAATTGAGTCATTAATTTTTTTTAAATATAACCAAATCCTAAAACTGGTCAACTTGATGCAATCGAGTCCTAAAATTTATAAGCATTTTTCATCATCATATTGGATAGAGTTAATGGAAGAATTTTATTATATCAACTTGACAAGTTTTAGGACTTTATTGTACTTTTTAAAAGTTTTATAACTCAATTACACTTTTCAGTAGACTTATTCTAATTTTTTTTAATCAAGTTCTTTTGTTTACATAAATTGTCTCACCAGGTCTCTTCGGTATCAAATTTAAGTACAGGTGTGTGATTAAAAGTACTTGGATGAAAAGTAGGAAAAAAATGGATGAAAAGTAGATTTGTTTATGTACATATATTGAAGATGAGGAAAAAAGGACACTACAAGTGCCTAAACTTATGTACGACGCTTACTTTAGTGATAAAAGCATCATCCATATCACTTATTGCTAACTCCGATTTCTTTGGCCGGAAATCCAACATGGTACTTTTTATTAATATTTTGAGCCCACGATGAGGGTAGGGCAGCTGCGGTGAGGGCTTGCGACCTTCCCTTTGGCCCCCTCTTTTTTGTTTAAAAAATAACTAAATTTTAATAAATTAAAAACCATATATATACATATATATTAAAAAGTCACATGACTATATATTTTTTAAAAAATACAATATTCTTATAAAAATTGAATTATAAATACCACGTCATTTTTTGGCCGAAATATCTCATTGTCGGCACTTAAGTGATCGTTTTTTTTTCCAATTTGATATTTAACTGATCCGGCGAAAATTGTTGGCATTAAAGTGAGCGTCTTACACAAGTTTGGCAATTGTAGTGTTCTTCTTCCTTAAAGACGACAATCAGTGAGCTCAAACTGTCATGGCTTTAAGCTGAAAATTGAAACAAAAACTTATTGGTATGAAATTTAACATTTGAATGCTGATTGTGGTGAAGCTATACCATGACACTTTTTATTTGATATTTATGTTTTTGATATATTCTTGGACGGAGTCCAAATGTTTTTAAAGACCTTTTCCATGAGAGAATTGAGAAGGCACAGGCTCATTACTCTTTGGATGGTAATAGGTAAATAATAATTAAGAGATAATAATACTAAATGATCAATCTTATATTCAACTCATATTTGACAAATAAATAATAGTAAAAATAACAAAAAAAAATCCATCCTAACAAAAATTGTGTGACATCATTTACAAATAAATAAATATAATAAAACTATCCATCACAGAAAGAAAATAAATTTATGTTTAGAGGGTTTTATTATATGAGTATGTATATTTCACAATAACTTAGCTCTACATTTGAGGCCCAGGTGTTTACTGCATCATCCATCCATTCCAAACTACTTTTTTTTGGGGGGGGTGGGGTTTGGGGGTTTCGCGTTGGGTAGAAACTGATGGCCCAATTTTGTCAATTGAAGGGATGAATCTAAAATGGCCACTTTCTTGGCCCAATCATTATTGTCATTTCCATGGACTCAAAGTCAACAATTCGGAGGCCCGGTTTAGGTCCATCTTGGATTTGTTGCCGGACCTAACATAAAAAATTGGCCTCAAAAACAAATTTCCATTGTTGGGAATCTTGGCCAGTCGAACCGACACACAGGCGGGTCATGTTAAACCAAAACAAACATTTAGGTTCTATTCATTTCACGAAAAATGTAATATTTTTCAAAAATATTTTTCAAAATGACTTTTGGAAAATAAAAATATTTTTGAATGTTTGTTTGAAACCTAGGAAAAATTATAAAATTCAAATTTTTGATCTTTTATCTTCTTCTTTTTTTGTTTTATATTGCTTGGTTGCTGGTCATAAGTCTCGCTAAGCCCCGACGAGCTTCCGACTTGCCACAAGCCAATCCAAGGTTGTGAGCTTGCCTCTAAAGGCTGGGAGCTCGCTGCCAGAGACCGCCAGCTTGCTAGCCTCGAACGAGGTCGAGGAACATTGCTAGAGGCCATGATATTTATATGTGAAGAAAGAAGATGAAAAATATTTTCCCGCATTTAAAGGTGTTTTTTTTTCCATCAATGGGAAATATTTTCCTTGATTATTATTTTTTCGGTGAAACGAATGCTGGAAAATCCGGAAAATATTTTTCTGAAAGTTATATTCAATGAAACAAATGGAGCCTTAAACTCTAATTAAAACGCATGAAAGACACACTACTTAGCCAGTAAAGTTTCGAATGGTGGCAAAAAGTTATTCAATATAATTCCTGGATTAGTGATTTTTGTTTAGGTGGGGCTTTTGCAAATAAAATTCACTCAAGAAGATGCGTATTTTTGGACTTCGGTAAGAGTCCGTTAAGGGAGACCAAACGAAATAATTACTCATTTTTTCAGGCCATGCACGATGGGCAAAGGTTATTGCCCCGGCGTATCCGAAGGTCGGACGAGTCCTTCGGGCTGCGATCTGGTAGGAAAAGTAGTAATCATCGATATGATGGGTCAAAAACCAAAAGTCTTACTCGTCCTTTTTCAGTAAATGTTCACAGTTTTATGTTTGGATTTAAATATCGTCCCACATGAATTTTTCATGTCAAATTTATCATTCTCCATGTTAGACCCATCTTGCAGTCTTGCCCCATGTGTATTGGTACATATACAATTTATCAAAATATTGCTGCTATCGGCATTGTATTTTTGGTCAGTGGTATTCATTTAAGATATTTTGTGAGGTGAAAATTAGTCTGAGGTAAATATATTATGAAATACTAATAAAGGTTTTCAATGGTATTAATCATTTCTTTTAGTCAGAGGGTAAAACTAGATGATAAGTTTTGAATCAACTTAAAAAATTATTCATGTAAGCTTTGACAGAGAATATGTTAATGTGGATATTTATTTTGTTATAATTTTCTGCATATTTTACACTTCTCTTGCGAAAAAAGTCACGTCATACCATCATTTAAAATGATGAAACAAATATGGTCTTAGATTCTTGCAATGCGTAGACATTAGTGTTTTGTATTTACCCACGAATGGTTGCACTGGTGGAGACCTTCATTTCCCACAATTGAATTCAGGGTTCAATTCCCGGATATAGTTACGTGGTTTAAGTGGGAGACCCTGTTGGTAAGTTATTGAGCCAATCTCCTCCGAGGTATTGACATGTAAATACGTAGATCCAAAGGATTGACGGAAAGTGAAGATCCTCGGTCATTTATAAAATGGTTTGTGGGCACTGGAATTGGATAATTATCGATGTCTTTAACCTTTTATCAGCATGAAGTAGCAGAATCGTCTCGATGTAATCTGTAAAATTTGTAAGGACGGTTTATTTGGTCGTGGACAAATTGAAGTAGCTCCTCATCCACCGAAGTTTTGTGGGATAATGTTAATGAGTTATGATGTGTGAAAAAAAGTTATCAACAGGTTTCCAGTATATGGAATACCACTAGTTTTTTGCTAAAAAATCAAAGCAAGCTTTCGAATTGAATATCTATCTCAGCATTTTTTTTTGTCCAAAATGTTTATCCAAGTTGATTTCATAGTTCTTGCAGGACTTTAAAAAATTGAAGTTCATTAACTTCAGTAAATGCCGGTGGCTGGTTCATATGTCGAATCTCAGTTTTACTACCGATCTCGAGGAATTAAATCTCAGTGGGTGCAAAAACTTAGAGCGTGCCCACAAATCAGTTACATGTCTTGGCAAGTTACGGTCGTTGAATTTAAGTGGGTGCTCTCGACTTCTTTCTCTCGGCAGTGTGCTCCAGTCCGAGAATCTTCAGAGTCTTGCTCTTGCTAATTGCTCAAAAGTGCAAAGATTCCCTATTATTCCAAATAAAACCAAAGGCTTGCGACAACTTGATTTAGAAGGCACTTCAATTGGGGAGCTTCCTGCATCCGTAGAAAATCTCGTCTATTTGAAAAACATGAACTTAACAAATTGCAAGGAACTGTCAATTCTCCCGTCTAGCATTTATTGGTTGCAAAACCTTGAAAGGCTGGAGCTTGGAGGGTGCTCAAAACTAATCAAGTTTCCAAAAAAGGAGGAGATTGAGAGTGATCCCCATATGAATACGGGATTTCCTAAGTTAAGGATTCTTGGTCTTCAGGATTGCAATCTATCAGACGTAGCGTTTCTGGAGAATCCTTCAAGTTTTCCCTCCTTAACAGCGTTGCATTTGGAGAGAAACAATTTTACTAACCTTCCTGCATGCAGACATCTATATAATTTGGAATGGTTGTATGTTGAGCAGAGCAATCAACTTCAAGAGATTAGCGAGATTCCAAGGCGACTCGAAGCCATCAAGGCAGATGACTGCAAATCTCTGAGTAAAATTCCCTCCGACATAGGTGACGTTGACATTATTAGCTTCCGTTCATGTCACAAACTGGTCAATAATGTGCCGACCATCTATGATTTGTTCAAGTTTGAGGTTAGACTCTCTCTCTCTCTCTCTCTCTCTCTCTCTCTCTCTCTCTCTCTCATTTGGAGTCATGGACATGTTAGCTGCACAAGGTGCTTATGTATGGCAAAAGGCTGGAAATCCTAAATCGTTGGGCTAATTAAGGAAAGAGACATATAGAAAGTGATTCTACCTGTAGATGTAGTGGTGGTGTCTATAAGGCAACACAAAGAATATTATCTCTATTTGCGCGACTCTAGCTTGCGCTAGAATAACAAGCATCGTCCAATTAAAACCTCAAAGAATACATGCTCATCCAGTTACGAAATCTTCAACAACACATATCTTGTTTCCACTGATTTAGCACAAGAAATTTTTGCAAAAATATTGCCAACTATAGCTAAAGTCTAGGACTACCCACTTAACTCATGGAAAGTCCTCTTTTTAGGTGCTAGTTTGGAAAACTATCTAAAAATCGTACTTCTTTGGCAGCGTGCTTGTCTCAAAAATAGATTTACTAAAGTTGCTTTACCTGGAGGAAAGATGCCAGAGTGGTTGATCCCTAACGATGACGGTTACATATCTTTCATGGCTTCAGAGGACTTGTTTAAGAAGTTCCTAGGATTAAATGTTTGCGTTGTAGTTCGAGTAAAAGAAGGAGAACGAATGGCCATTCTTGAGACGATTAGATATATACCAAGTCCTATCCGCAAGTGGGAGTATTTTTATTGGGATTCAGATAATATGTGGCTTGCTTGTTACAGACCACGGGGTCATCTGTGGCTCGCAGAATTTTCAGGTCCAAATGAATGGAGATGTTTCAAGTTTACCACTAGAGCATCAGCTGGTGGAATTGTGAAACCATGTGGATTTCGATTAATATGCGAGCCACTAGAGAATGATCGGGAGGTTTTCCTTCGACATAATGAGTCACTGAATCCATGTGTACTCTATGAAATTGGTCATGAAGGGAGTCAATTGAGCACACTGAAAGAAATTCCAAGTGAAACGGAAGATTTAGAAGAGAGTGGAACTAGTACGGAGGAAGATGGTTAGCATGAAAGGAGTCAAGTGAGCATATCAGAAGAAAATTCAAAGGAAACGAAAGACCCACAAGAGAGTAAAACAAGTAGAGAGGAAGATAGTTCAAGCAAAGATAATTTAAGCATGGTTGACATCTCAATTGAGGTCTCTCTCTCTCTCTCTCTCTCTCTCTCTCTCTCTCTCTGCATGCGTGCGTGTTGGGCCCCCGTGTTTGAATAATGCAATAGCTCAAAATTCTATACAACAAACAAGTAAAATATAAAGTGACTGCCTGTACATGTAATAGGGAGCAACATTTGCAAGGGAATGATTTCTATTGCATGAGTATAGTATATGAAGTAGCAAGGATCACTATGCCTTATGAACTTGGGTACTTCCTGACAATTTATCCATATGACAGGAGTACCGCTATTCCCTAATCCATCCTGACTACCGAAATGTTAGTCCTGGAGAAGAGATGCCAGAGGAGTTCGTCCTTGTTGAAGATAATACCATCTCTTTCTTGGCTTCACATAACTTGTATGACAAGATCCTAGGATTGGCTCTTTGTGCTACCTTCGGTGTGGAAGATGGAGAAGAGAAAGTTATATTCGAGATCGAGCCACGTATTAATGAGCGAAAGCAGAATGTGCTATCGGGAACTCTTGATTCGTTGGATTCGGATCACATGTGGATTCAATATCTCAAATCAAATATTTTGTGGGGATTGTTGGAGGGAGGAGTTGATTTTGGTCAATTTGACAAGAGCTATTTACGATTTAGCCTTCGACTTAAAGTATGGGGTGGAACCATGAAAAAGTTGGGATATGTGATAAGATGCAGGCAACTAGAGGATGATTTGAAGGTTGAGGTTCAAGACAATCAATTAGTGGATTTAGCTGCATTGTGTGAAGATTCTCATGAACCAGAGGATTCGCAAATGCACATTTCGAATTGGGATCATGATCGTCTCCGAAGTGAATACTTATGCAAATGTCACATGCATATAGAGGACTTGGAAGCCAGTGACGGTGAATCGGATCAAATGTGAAGTGGGGAGTATAGTAGTGAAACAGATTGAATGAACACTGTTGTTATGGTTTTTAAAGTACGGGCTTTTCATTATCATGGCGATTTTATTTGATCTAAAAGTGATGTCACGAATCCACTTGTCATGTTGAGTTCATCAAGAGTAATCGCCGTACATGAACATTTGAACTCAAGTGCAGATTTACGGCAGGTGTTTATTTTTCATGATTCCTTGTCAATCGGATCATGATCTTCTTGATAAATTGTCATGTTCTGCACAAAACACGCTTAGTTACGCGTCATTTACATATCATATACTGATTTCGCAGCGAGTTTTCGTTTTCGGACTAGTGTGATGGGTTATCCCGTGTTTGATTAACGAGCGTCTTCCCGTGTCCGTGTTAATTCTCAAGTTTCAAGTACAGTTTGAAGCAGCATGAAACTTGTACACCAAAAGCCCACTTCCAGCTGATTCGCGGACCTTTAGCTGAAGCAGCGATGTCCCATGCCGATCTCTAGTGATTGATGAGTAATGAGGCAGAGAGCGAGGGGGACGGGGCCCCTTGGTGGGCTGCTTTGTTCGATCCAAAAATCCACGAGGTAAGAAGGAGCGCAATCATGCATGACTTTCACTGATGGCTTGGGCGTAGAGTGAGAGTTTAGTGCTTTCAGAGCCATTGATAGTTGCGGGAACCAGATTGTCTCCCATAGCCACTGCTTGTGCCTTCTGTCTCTCGTCTAAAAAAACCCTACTCTGTGACGTCCACCAGGTGTTTGTGATTTTGGCTGACGGAAACCGCTGTATAATTCTTGGATTTGATTGTTTTGACTACTAGTTTCGTGAAATTAATTTTAGAGTTTTTCTATTATGTAAGGTTCCCTGGTCAATTTATATGGATAAGTTCATATCATTTTTTACACAATTTCGAGTAAAATTTTCTGGGAGGATCGCTGCTGTCCCTCGGTGTAATGCTGGAATGAAACTGGCGTACCGTTGTTGTATCTTGTTGACTGTCATGGATGAGAAATTGTTCTTATTTTGTTTGGGAGACGAGTCTATTTATAATCTCACCCTGTTGGTAGGCATCTCTTGTTTTTCTTCTCAGACCTATTAAGTTGTTCATTTTCATATTGATCTAGTCGATTCTTCTGTTGCTACTAATCAGATTGCATTGCATAGGTGCAAAGTCCTGTGTCATAACTGGAGGCTTCTTTCCACTGAAAGGTTTTGAGCCTTGTCTTTCTAAAAGAAAGCATCACACTGCTGCTCAATTTGTTCTATTAGTTATCTTGGGCAAGATGAAAATATCGCAGCAATAGTTCACAATTCTGTGTATTACAGTGCTAATCAGTCTTAATTGACCAGCATGATAAGTTCATTAGCAGTCCAGCTAGTTTGTTTATGCAACACTTACAGATAAAAATTCCCAAATAACATTCAATAGTCTTCAATTTTCAAGGATCAAATGGAAACCCAAACTTCAGACAAACGAAGAGCCAGCTCCAAAGCGACTGAGTTCTAAGAAGTCATTTAATAGTCTAGCCCTGATTTTAGCTCCAGACGCCTTGGTCCTTTGAGGCGAGTTTGTGACCAGAGAAAATCGTAGAATTTCTCAAAACCAGATTTTACAGCAAGAAGTGACTCCTTATCTCCATTAAAGAAGATCATATGATTATTAGCAAAGTATAAGTGAGCGAGTGAGTAAATGGCCAAACAGAAGAAAGAGTGTGTAAACTCAATTTGCTTGTGCGTAGGTTCAAATCTCAGTCGCTTATTCTCTGATGCGAAATTTCAGTGAAAACTTGCACTGTCATCACAAACAAATAGGAGGAGATGGGACCACCTGGTCTTAATCCATTCTGCCCTCTAAAAAAGCCAACAAGCTCCCCACTAACCATTATAGAGGATGCTTTTTTTTAATATGCTATATGCCAGAACCCACTTCGCCCATGGATTTGATTCTTTCGATGGATACAGGGATTCGTATTGTACTCGTAATTGTGTAGTTAGAAAGAGAAATATCTGCAGGAATACAACAACGTATTGGTCCCGAATACGCCGGTCCTTTGGAAAGGAAGAGATCTTTGGAAAGTGAGTTTTGATGATCCGATAAATAATCAAACCTATTTAAATATTCCTGCTATTCTGAGCAATATCAGTCAGCCATAGACCCCCAGTTACTGGATCTAATCCTCCACGAAAAGTCTTTTTTCTATTAACAAAAAAATTGGAATTGTAAACAGATGTCTTTGGTCTTTATGAGAATCTTTTGAATCACTACAATACTTGATTCAAAAGGTTCTAGTAATGCATCTTTCCCCCCAAGTCAAGAATACTGTTGGAACACAATTGCAGTCGAGAGATTTTAGAAAAAGAAAACAAAAAGAGCCACTTTAATCTAGGGGTAACCAAATCAAAATTTTTGTGTAAGACACGGAATAATCATGTCATCAATTGAGCGCGGACTTCATAAAAGATATAATTGTAACCAACTGGAGGACCACGATTCCATGTTTCATTCTCAGAGACAGTTTTTTCCCATTTCAATAGATTTCTTAAAGAGTGATAACTGTAAAAAAAAAAACTGTTAGTGAAGAAAGTTACTCTCTTGAATTTTCAGTAAAGAGTTATTGACACTTTTAAGAATTATATGGTATATTTCCTTTAAATTTTGTATCTGAAGTATGACGCATATAATTTACTTAATTAAATGGAATGTAATACACGAATGGAATGCTTTGTTTATTATACGTTTCAAAACATGATTACACGCATCGGACCTTCCAGGAATCATACATTCACGTACACCACGGCCAATTTGAGTGTGGATAGATGGAGTCCTCATTCTTGGAATAAAACAAAATGTGAATGATCAATGAAAAGAGCACCATCATCTGTTCATAATAAAATAGAAACAAGTTTTGTCGTTACATCACTCCTTTTTCTCCATTGATTTCGGACCGTTCATAATACATTTTTTCTGATGCCAAGCCTGTCCCTTGCATGAACAATTTTAAAGTACATCATCTGTTTATTTGTGCTTGAAATCATGGAGTGGTTCATGCACCTGGAGCGTCGGTGCAGTGTTAGCTTTCTGAATCAACCGGCCTTTGTCCTGTCGTGACCTGGGGGAAAGTTTTTAGTTTGATAAATAACAGCTTGAAGTGGAATCCATCGAAATAATGTATTCTAGTTTTTGAAGTGGAATCCAACTCGTGTTATCAATTAGAATATCGTATAGAATAATTTTTAGCATAGGAAATTCCCTCGGCCCTTCCAAGAAAGTACAAAACGCAAGGAAGGACACTTCTTATGACTTCCAAGCTGTCCCAGCTCTAATTTAAATTGCTCACTAATGTGTATTTGATCTTTATTTAATCAATTATTATACTAAGTTACATCTTTTATTAATCTTAATTACCAACTGTTTTTATACGATTAAGTCACCAACTAATTTTGCATTACTAACTCTTATTTGAGTTAGTTACCAACCTTTATTTTTTAAATTATCAACTGTTATTTGAAAGATCTCTTCTTATTTACCAACACCTTAAATTGAACAGCTTTTACACAAAATTACTAAGGTTTATTTGTTGACTTACCGTCTTTGTTCTCCATTATATAAGCCAATAGAATAGTTGGTCAATTAATGAAAAAGTAAACATTGATAATGAACTCAAATTATAATTGATTATGTAAAGCCAATTGATAACTTAAGCGGACAAAATTGATAAATCATTTAAGTTATAGTTGATAATGACATAGAACAGTTGGTAAGTATCATGAGTAATTAGTTTCATAATTAACTCAATTTAGAACAGGTAACCCAAAACTATTTAGTGATCAATCAGGTAAAACTCAATAAGTTATACTAATAAAGGTCGGTAATCTTTGAAAAAAAGGGTAAACTTAAAGCACAATGAAGAAAACACAAATAAAAGTTTGTAAATGGTAAGAAAACTGGCAAACTAAAAGAAGAAATAAACGTCAGTAAGTAATTCAAATGAGACTTATAAATTAAATGGTAATCAGTAATTTATGTGAAGAGATGGAAGAAAACTATCTTTGACGCCATAGTTCGTCAAGTTGGGACTCGAATTATGGACTAAGTACTAAGTGATGGGATGCGTTTCTTTGTTGTTATTTTTCATACACTGGATCAATAACTATGTCAAGATCGTCATGGATGATATCTCAGCGCATGTTAAATTAATGATTAGTCGACTGAGCTACTAACATCCAAAGTCATGCACATATGTTGTCGATTTCCAAGTTCATATCTGATGTTTTTCAAAGATGGATGGTGCAACTAATTAACATGTTCCATTTTTCTTTTTTAGAAAGTGACACATTAGTTAAATAGGAAATCCCTTTCATTTCCAAGGCGCATTCTCGGTTTTATTAATTAATAAATATAAAATATCATAGACAAGTATTATCGCTGGAGATCGTTAACACTAGCAATGTAAAAAATTATAGTGGAGTGAATCTCACGGACCTATCTAGTAGGGTCCAATGCCTAACAAATCAAATTACAAACATTGCTTGACAAACTAAAGGTTTTTATATTTAGAAGCATTATTTAGTTAACACCTTGTGGTGTTGGAACAGATTTTCAAACAAGTGACAGGTTAATCAGGCAATGAATGGGCTTTGAGGATCGATTATTGGGCATTTGGTTTCCTTCCACTATAACAAAAAATTATTTCGGCGATGAATAAAAGATGTGGATTATCAAAAGCATAAAGAAAAACGAAGAAGAATATCCCATGGAATATCTTCTTTTGGCTGACAACAATTTCTCCCGAGCAAAATACCAACTACCAACTCTCATTTGGATTATTTGCCGACATCTGTTTATTTATTTTAATTTATCAGCTTTCGCTATTTGTTATTAACTTGTATCTTTCTGTCTCACAAATGCCTCAAATTTACAAACTCTTATATGGATTTATCTACCTTTATTTGTGTCATTTATGGATTTTTCTCTCATTTATGACCCATTTATTTCATAAAAAATAAATTATTTTAAAAATAATTTTTTAAAGTTTATATCGCTTCAAATAATTAGCGAATGAAAATATTTTAATTATAAATAACAATTTATATTTAGATATTTTGTGGAAAATGAGAATTTTTTTTCTTTTTCATTTTTTATAAACAACACAAGTGATTATTTTTTGAAAAAAAATTTATCAGTTATTAAATTTTCAAGAAACAAATGGAGCTTATGTTACCATCTAGTTTTGGTTTGCCAAGTCCCATCCGAGATGTTTACCATTTCACCATTATTTTGTTGTTTTAAATTTGCCATTGAGTTGGGAACTTTGATTTGCCTTATGTACCAATTTGTTAAATTTCGTAACTCTATTTAGAAATCACCAACCTTAATTGGAGTGTTACCAACTTTTATTTGATGAAGTTGCCGGTAAGTTTTGCATTACAAACTCCTATTTGTTCGTTGCCAATGTTTATTGGGTTTTTGAGCTCATGTGAAGTTTGATTTAGTCCCAATTGAGTATGGATAGCTAAAGTACTTTTGCATAAAAATAAAATTAGTTTGAGTATGAATGAAACCAAATTTTTCTACAATTCTAATATAGATCCGACCCGATACATCCGTTTGAAGGTAAATAAATTTTATGATAAGTAAATAGTTTTTAACTAAGTAATAGTAGCTCAGAAGTGCTTAAGCATTTGAAGTTAAGCATTGGTGAGCTGAAGCTCAAATAGATATGATATTTTAGTAACCCAATGCTTGAGGTGAAGCTCAAACTTTGATGATCACTCACGACTAGAGGTGGCAAAATGGGTCAAAGACCCATATTTAAACCCATATTTAATAATATGGGTTATAAATGAGTTAGCTTAAAAAGTTAGTTGGGTCAAAAATGGGTCACTTAACAACCTCATGGGTCTTAAATGGGTTCTAAACGGGTCATAAATGAGTTAGTTACTTAACTTTAAGTATTATTAAAAATTTATTTAAAATATTATTAACAAATCATTTTTAGACTATGAAAATTCTGATATTTTAGTTATTTTATTTTTTTAAAAGCTAGAATTTGATTATTTTCAAAAAAATTTAACAATACGGGTCGGGTCGAGTATGGATCGGGTCGGGTATGGGTCATGATATTTACACTAGATGAATATGGGTCAAAACGGGTTAAATGGGTCAAATATGGTCCGACCCATATTTGACCCAACCCAAACCCGACTCGACCCACCCGTTTGACGCCCCTACTCACGACTAGTAATCATCCAACCATATCTTAACTGCTTGCGTCAAATTTGATTGACAAATTCTATCCTCAGGTCCAATACAATTTTCAGCTACAAGTTTGATCCGGTGAAAATGAAGCTAATTAAAGGAGACAATTGCTAATTAGTCACCTCTCGGCTCATCAATGAGTCCTACCGCTAGGTAGGTTCCATAAATCCGGTGGAGATAATATTGCAGGAAAAGGAAAGTTCCCCACTCACACTTTTCATATATAGCGTCAGGGGCTCCTTCTTTGCTTTTTAGTATTTCAGATTTTATTTTTGGAAGCTTAGATAGTTAATTTCAAAATATTTAATGTACTGTAAACGTATGTCAACATATATCTACATATAAATACACGCTATGCTAAAATTGTGAACAGGCTTTTTCTTCAAAGTACTGCACCCACTGTTCCCTGAAAATACTTCATTTTGACCAGGAATTAACATTGAAGTATCATTCCCGTGATGGGGAGTAAAGGGAGTAGCTAGAATTCGTACTCCAGTAGGATCGTCCAAAGCGTGTTGCATTTGATTAATTAACTCAGAAACAAATTCAGGATCGTCCTCCTTTAACAGGTCCACAAAAAAAAAAAAAAAGACGCTTGTGCAGTCAACTCAACTGTCTGCTTTTGATTGGAATTTGCTCTCCACTCCCAACCCTCCACCTAGCAAAGTGAGAGAGAGACCGTGGAGAGGGAGGGAGGGGACAAGTCAAGAAAATATTACGTACTGGACCACTACAACCTCATTTTTACCGGATCTACTCATAATTTGACACGTGTTTCATGGCCTCACTACTTTCAGAACATCCCACCTTTTTCAGAACCCCTGCGCGCCGTTGTGTTGGTTTATGTGAGACTGGCGAGCGTAGAATCGGAGATACAAGAACGTGCAGGTCGCACTTCGGGCCAAGTGGTTTGGCACTCCGTTGCTCCTGAAAGCCGGGTATTTTCCATCTGTGCCATCCTTTTTGTCGGAGGGCGGCGGCGTCGCGGTCGTCGGAGGGAAGGTCACGGTCGTCGGAGGGAGGGGAGGTCGCGGCCGTGTGCTCCGTCGGGGGAAGAGTGGAGACAGGAAGGAGATAGACGGAGGTTTGTAAAAACAGAGAGAGGCGCGTGGGCTCTGAAAATATTGAGCCGTAGGACACGTGTCAAGTGATCCGATAAAAAAATGAGGTGGTATCGATCCGGTACCTAATATTTTCTTGACAATTTGGTTCCGCGAGGAAGCAAATGCAGAGAGAGACCGGGAAGTAGGTGGGGCCCAGCGAGGACAAGTGTCGTCCGCTCAATGGGCTACACTAAAAATGACCTGACATCACAGTTGTACTCAATATTGGGCCCCGCGAGGAACCAAATGCAGAGAGAGAGAGGGACCGGGAAGAGAGGGCAGTAGGTGGGGCCCAGTGAGGACAAGTGTCGACCAGTCAATGGACTACAATAAAAATAACGTGACATTTACCCAATACTCTCTCGGGGGGTCGTCTTTCCCATTTGCTCGACGCCCTTTTTGCTACGCGCCAAAAGTCTGTTTGGGGAAATAAAAAGTCCTCTTAAAGTCTCGTTGCGTACAGCTCTTTTGCTTCTCCATCCATTCATGTGGTGACACGTGTCCAATGGACCCCACTTTTCCCTCTTCCCTCGGTGCCGTTCGCTCCCTCGGACTCTCTTTCAAAAGAGGTGAACTGCTTTGGCTTTTTCTTCCTTTTCTTCCCACCCTTTTTTACTGTTCATTGTGGGCTCAACTTTTGATGCTAGAGATTATCCTTGTGTAGGTACTTGTTTTCATGCCTACTCTACTTTATTTGATCGACATCTGCAATCTCTTGGTGCGTTCACGCCTGTCACGAGTCCATCCAGAAAAACTGTGATGAGAAAAATATTTATGGCACACAGGTTGGAGTGTCGGTGGATACAAATAAAAGTGAATTAATATATAGAAAATACGTTGTCTCTAATTTTTCTTCCCTGTGCTATAATGGAACGACTTCCGCATTTGAAATTTTTAATTTTCCCGAAGCCAATCAACCAATCAGAAAATTGGCCTTTAATTAAGATAGTAGGATGCCATGCCGTTGAGTGGTGAAATTGATTAACAATTCAATTATGCTATATTTTAGATTAACTGAGAAGACACATCTAACTAGGGTGAGAGAAGTTACTCTTTCACGAAGAAAAGTTGAATGTGCAGATTGTCAACACTTCCTTAGCCCGAGACGCACGGATAAAATCACATATCAAGGTGCTGGCTCATCCTGAAGCACCTTTATTAAAATAATTCTTTGTTTGACCCACGCGAAAAGGAAGTCAAGCACAGGGGCATCAACACTATAAAGAGAAGATCAGATGGGGAACGAACTATCGCTAACAAAGTACCAAATCTCAAGCAACTCATTGCTTATTGTTAATCACTTCCGTTTCCTGATTCTAATGGCTTCTTCCTCTTCCAAGCGCAAAAGGAGTTACGATGTCTTTCTGAGTTTCGGAGGCACGGATGTGCGCAATAGTTTCCTCGGTCATCTCTATAGAACTTTAACCGAGAATGGAATCAACACTTACATGGACACTGAAGATCTGAGGATGGGAGAGCAAATATCACCGGCACTTATCGAGGCGATCGAGGAATCGCGAATCGCCATCGTTATTTTCTCTCAAAACTACGCCTCATCGACGTGGTGTTTGGATGAGCTGGCAAAGATTATGGAGTGCAAGGGTCGAAGAGACTTAATGGTCATTCCGGTGTTTTACAAAGTGGATCCCAGAGAAGTGAGAACGCCTAGAGATGACCAGAGTTATGCACAAGCCATGGCTAAGCATGGGGTCAAGTTCGAGAAGGAACCTGAGAAAGTGATGAGATGGAAGAAAGCCCTTTTTGACGCTGGTAACTTGTCTGGGAAGCATGTTACTGAAAATACGTAAGCAACAACTCTTCTACCACTTTAATTACTAAATTTCGTTTTGATACTTGATCTTTTCTAAGGTTTGGGATCTTATAGAGTAAGGCGTAATTTGATCCATTTATCTCGTACAAAAGCACTCACATCAAAAACACACGGCACAGAGAACACTTTTTTTTTTGGTCGAACAGAGAACACTTTTGCATAACAGGAAAAAGCACCATATGCGAGCCGTTCATCCTCTCCGAGCCTCCACTGATATTGTCCCCATTGTTGCCTTAGTCGCACCTCCTCAGCCCCTCTCCTCTCTGTGTCCAGCAGCTTTAGGTGACCAATCTAGGATCGCGACCCAGATCTGCGATTTTAAAGCCCAAATCAGCTGTTGCTGGGCTCAGGTTATGGTCGCCTGAGGCTAGTTATCATGGCTGAGATTTTACCCTGAAAGTGATGAAGGGACAAAAGAAACTCTTCTATAAGAAGAAACTCTTTTTTATATAAGTATTCACTTTCCACGTTGCATATTTTTTTGTGACCTCATACCACAATTCTGGAAGTTTATAAATAAAAAATAACTCTTTGATATGAACTATTGAGCAACTATATCCGTTTGATAGAAATATTTAATCGAATGCACATGTGTAGTTGTCAAAATAGCATATATCAAAAGTATGTAATTTCATTAGAGCATTTGAAAGCTACTCTCTCAATTATTTCCAAAGAAAGCAAGAAACAACTTAATTCTCCTTGCAAGACATCTGCTACAGTGGCTAGCGTTCCATCTGCAATAAGCTTTTGTCAATTTTATCCCTTAAATGTGTTTGAGATAATAGGAAATTCCAAAATTTCTGAGATTTACCTACACAAGTAGCGTCACATACTTCACACGTAGCATTTGGACTTTATCCTCTTGCATTTGCTATCATTCGAATTGATGTGGTCCATCCATCTATCCTCCCAAGCACATGTTTTTCGCAATCAAGAGTAGAAAAGGCACCATGAAGTTCCTGTAGCCCTTAATGGGTTATCCTTTAAACAATTATGATGTTGTTCTATGAAAGTCCTTTTCACTGTTAAATATTCCACCATCAATTTGTATTGGAGGTTCTTCGGCCAATAAAGTTTGCCGAAGATATTGGCTAACTTGCTTGTATCATTACCATTAAGATTAGCCGCTCCTTTTACGGGATCTAAAATGAAGGGTTTTATCTTTTCTTTTTACAGTTTTTAGACTTCAAGATTTTGATTTGAAGCTTGTCCCTCATGCTTCTTTAAATTCGTCTCTGTTTCGATTACATCAAGCCTTTCATTCGATCAATAAAGACACCTCTCTTGCATGAGCATTTCTCCATCTTTTGTATCTACATATTCATTTTCTTGGGCGAGAAGTTTTGTCAAGGGGGCATTTACTTCATTATGTAAGCCATTATGCATAGAAGAAGATAAATCTGGCTTTCTATCAATAAGTTTTATTTATGACAAACGACTTTTTTTTAAGAAGATAGAATAAAAAACTTGGTCTTTTTAAAAAGAAAATGCGGCCCTAATAGCATTTCTGTAAATTGTCCCGAAGGAAATACTACTTCAGATTTAGGATTTACCCCATCAGTTTTGCTAAACTAAGACTTCATTTTGTTAACTTCCATCGCAGAAAATGCTAGATAAATGGGTAGGCATCTGGACAATTGAAGGGGGAAAAAGAACATTTCATTCAGTGTATCCAATAATTAACTCCAATAATTAAAATGCAATATAGAATTTTTCTTTGGATCAGAAAAATACAAAATAGGTTGACGCACGCGTTTAGAATATCATGAAAAGTATAGTCTTAAACTCATGCAGACAGCCGAGGCATCTTGTTAATTGAACATATTTTAACATTCATCTCCAAATATATTGTGGACAAGTTTCTTGCCAAGTGATTTTTTTTGAATACTTATCCGTTTCTTTGGATTGCTCTAAAAGCGATTTCAACTAATTATTCATTGCTAGATACGAAGCAGGGGTTACACAACATATCGCGCTGGAGATCTCAACTCAATTGAATCGAACGCCCTTAAAGGTACCCAAATATCTGGTTGGGATAGATTCTCGAGTACAAGAGCTTAAAGCACGCTTAAATCTACAGTCCAAGGATGGTGTCCTCATTATAGGATTATGGGGACAAGGAGGCGTCGGAAAGACAACCCTTGCTAAGGCCATTTATAACATTTTGTTTAGAGTATTTCAAGGTTCTAGTTTCTTGGAATCTGTTAAAGAAAATTCCCAAGATTTGGTTCCTTTGCAAAAGCAATTGCTATCGGATGTATTACGAAAGGAAATTTCAACAAGCTTTGGTGTAAGTAGAGGAAGTCAGTTGATTCAAGAGAGGCTCAGTAACAAGAGAGTTCTTATTATTCTCGACGATGTGGATAACAGATACCAGTTAGATAATTTGGTGGGAGATTGCACGTGGCTTTGTGAAGGAAGTAGAATAATTGTCACAACAAGAAATAAGCGTCTGCTAAAATTTGAAGGGCCATGTTATATCCATGAAGTTAGAGCTCTCGAGGCTACTGAAGCTTCTGAACTTCTTAGAATGCATGCTTTTCCAAGAAATCAACAAATAAAAATAAGGAGCGATCTTGTTGATAGTGTTTTAAATTATGCCCAAGGCCTTCCTTTGGCTCTTGAGGTGGTGGGTTCTTCCTTGCGTGATGCAGTAGAAGAAGAATGGGTAAGTACCCTGCGAAAGCTTGCTCAAAGTCCTACGAAGGAAATCAATGATGTGCTAAAGGTAGGTTTTGAGAAATTGGATAAAGATGAACAGGAGATTTTTCTCGACATTGCATGTTTCTTCAAGGGATGGAGGACATCAGACATTAAGAAAATTCTTGATGGTTGTGGTTTTGGTGCGGTCATTGGGATACGAACTCTCATTGAGCGCACCTTGATTAGGGAAGTGGAAGAGACCTTACAAATGCATGACTTGATACAATTGATGGGCATGGATATTGTTAAAGAAAAATGCGATGATAATCCTGAGAAACAAAGTAGGTTATGGCTTTATAACGACATTCGTAATGTTCTATCAGGAGATGCGGTAAGACTTCTTAATGTATAAGAATTTATATTCATTTCTTATCTTTTGACTGTGTTTACTCTAGTAATCTGATAAATTTAATATATTTGAAAAAAAATATACAGGTAACATATGAGATAAAAGCAATAGTTTTGAAGCTACCAGTGCCAGAAGAGATGGATATTAATCCTTATGCTTTCAAGAACATGAAAAAGTTGAGGTTGCTCATCCTGCATAATGTACGTTCTTCCCAAGATCCCATCCATCTCCCCAATGAGTTAAGGTGGCTTGAATGGCCTCATTGTGCCTCGACTCCAAGATTTAGCCATGGTACAAAGCAGTTAGTTGCACTTGATCTGCAGAATAGCAAGATTGAAGGAGTGTTGGAACAATTTAAGGTATGCATTCACTGCTTATAACTATATATACTAAATCTGATGACATTTGTTTGTGTCCTCAAGAAAGCATCTGCAATTCTATGCGCTTTATACGTATTAAAGCATCAAATCTAGGTTATCAAGTCTAGATGATTTAGATTTTTTAGATAAGTGCAATCAAGTCCTAACAAAAGCACAATTAAATCTAGAAACTTGTAAAAAAAAATTGCAATTGAATCATTCAATTTATAAAAAATGTAATTAAGTCCTAAAACCGATCAAGTTGATGCTGTTGGGGAATTTCTACAAAATCGATTCAAAATGGCATCATTAGATGTCAATAGAAGACCACAATATCATATACTACAATAGAATTGGCGTTTAGAACAAAGACTGTCAGAATAGTCTGACAATCTTCATATCGTTCTGTTGTCTGGCGGTTTTCAGATCGTTCTGAAGCCTGGCGGTCTTCAGATCGTTCTGTTGTCTGGAGGTCTTCAGGTTGTTCTGGAGCCTGGCGATCTTCAGATCGTTTTGAAGCCTGGCGGTCTTCAGATCGTTCTGTTGTCTAGAGGTCTTCAGATCGTTCTGGAATCTTGTCTCCTCTGCATCTGTCTGAATATATCTTTAAACACAGAACGTAAGATCTCCAAATAAAATATATTTGCATTACAATGATGCAATAACAGAATTGAAAATAGAATAAGTAAACCGAGGCCTGTCTTCCACACAGTTTCCTTAAAACAGATTCGTCCCCTCCAGTACACAATGAAGCTTTGTCTCTTCTAGTACACGTGAGGTTGCTAGACGTCTGTCTCCCAGGATACAACGGTTTGACAGCAACGAAGAGCAAAATTTCGAAGCTTTCGGCGAACTTGAATAACTTTTTTGCGGAGCACTTATCAAAAGCAATGCAGAAAAAGCTTGAAAAACAATGCTCGTTTTCTGTAAAGATGTGCGATCACATCATAATTCTAAGAAGATTGTAAGAGTCTTTTAAATAGAATGTGGGGAAAATGTTTTCGGCAAATAACTCGGCCGTTACAAACGTTTCGGGATTAAAAGCTGATTAAACCAGTCGTTACAAACTAATGACGGATTAATTCCACGGTTACAATATTTAATCCGTAACCTGTGTCATTAAAGTTACCGTTACAAACTTGTAACAGTTTTGAGTTGAAAAAACATTAATCCAAAAGGCAAAACTTGGCTTGTCGCGAAACCCATCTTTCGGGGTTGCATTCGTGTACGCAGATCATACGCTCATGCCCAAGTTCAGGTTCGTCAGGAACCGAATTTGCACCCCCCCTGCGCGTGCGCGCGAGGCATAGTGCTTGTGCTTTTAATGTTACCACTCTAAAAGAGTCTCCAATGCCTTATTCCTTTTCAATATGGGACTAGTGCTTTTCACTTCCCACTTCCAACTCTTATTGCTTTCCAATGTGGGACTTTCACTACCCACACAAGTGGGTTCTCATTTGAGAAACAATTTCTCATTCACCCAACAAATTATCCCAAATTTCCAACAGATGCAATCGAGGCATAAAAACTATAAGCCCTTTTATTTATCGAGTTGAACAAAATTAATGAAATGCCTTGATTATATTAACTTGACAAAAGTTTAAGATGCTATCGCACTTGATTATATTTTAGTTATAAGTTTTAGGATTTTTAGTAAACTTGTCCCTAACTTTTTCTAACCAAGTTTTTTTGTTTACATAAGTTGTCTAACCAAGTGTCTTCAATATCAAATTTAGCCAAATCCAAAAGTATGGGGGCGTGATTAAAAATACTTGGATGAAAAGTTGGAAAAAAATATTGATGATAAGTAGAATTGTTTCAGTACATACACTGAAAATGACAATCAGTAAGGTCAGACTTTAACTTGAAAATTGAAACAAAAACTTATTGTTATGTAATTTAACATTTGAATGCTGAGTGTGGTGAAGCTATACCATGAGACTTTCCATTTGATATTTATGTTTTTGATATATAATAGGACGTAGTCCAAATGTTTTTAAAGACCTTTTTCCATGAGAGAATTGAGAGGGCACGGAATCATTACTCTTTGGATGGCAATAGGTAAATCATATTTGAGAGATAATAATACTAATTGATCAATCTTATATTGAACTCATATTTCAAAAATAAATAATAATAAAAAGAGCAATAAAAAGCCATTCTAACAAAATTATGTAACATCGTTTATAAATAAAAAATATATAATAAAACTGCCCATCATAGAAAGAAAATAAATTTACGTTTAGAGGGTTTTATTATATGAGTGCGTATATTTCCACATTTGAGGCCCAGATGTTTACTGCATCATCCATCCATTCCAACTTATTGGGATGTTCATGTTGGGTATAAAAACTGATGGCCCAATTTTGTTGATTGAGGGGATGAATCCAAAATGACCACTTTCTTAGCCCAATCACTAGTCCACTCCATGGCCTCACATTCAACAATCCCGAGGCCCGGTTTAGGTTAATCTTGGATTTCTTGCTAAACCTAACATAGAATATTGGCCTCTAAAACGAAAATCCATCGTCCGGAATCTTGGCCAGTCGAACATATTCACAGGCGGGTCACGTTAAACCGAGAGAAACATTTAATGCGTGAAAGATTAACTACTTATCCATACTAAAGTTTCGAATGGTGGCAAAAAATTATTCAGCACATTTCTTGGATTAGTGATTTTTATTTAGGTGGGGCTTTTGCATATAAAATCTATTCAAGAAGATATATATATTTTTGGGCTTCGGTCAGAGTCCATTAAGGGAGACCAAATCCAAAGTATTGCTCATTTTTTCAGGCCATGCATGATGGGCAAATGTTATTTCCCCGACGCATTCGAAGGTCGGACGAGTCCTTCGAGCTGCGATCTGATATGAAGAGTAGTAATCATCGATATGATGGGTCAAAAACCGAAGTCTTACTCATCATTTTCAGATGTTTGGATTCAAATATCGTCCACGTCAATTTTTCTTGTTAGATTTGTCATTTTGCATATCAGATCCATGTTATAGTCTTGCCTCATGCGTGTTGATACCTATACAGTTTATCATAATATTGCTGTTATTGGGGAGTAGATTTTAGTTAGTGGTATTAATTTAAAGATATTATGTGAGATGAAAATTAGCCGGGGGTAAATATATTATGAAGTTTTAATAAGGTATTCAATGGTGTTAATCATTTCTTTTAATCTAGGATAAACTTAGATGACAAGTTTTAGATGAACTTTAAAAAAAAAAAAGATACTCATGTAAGCTTTGACGGAGAATATGTTGATGTGGACATTTATTTTGTTATAATTTTCTGCGTAATTTATACTTCTCTTGTGAAAAAGTCACATCGTACCAGCATTTAGAATGATAAGACAAATATGGTCTTAGATTCTTGCAATGCGTAGACATTTAATGATTTGTTGACATTTGAATCAAATACTTACTGACGTCTGTAACGTTTTATCAATATGGAGTAGCAGAATCGTCCGTATGCAATCTGTAAAACTTGTAAGGACGATCTATTTGCTCGTGGACAAATTGAAGTAGCTATTCGTCCACCGAATTTCAGGGATAATGTTAATGAGTTATGGTGTGTGAAAAAAAAAATTTGTCTCTAGATTTGCAGTAAATGGACGTACCACTAGTTTTTTACTAAAAAATCAAAGTCGGCTTTTGAGTTGAATATCTATCTCAGCGTTTTTTCTTTTGTCTAGAATGTCTATCCAAGTTGATTTCATAATTATTGCAGGACTTTAAAAAATTGAAGTTCATTAACTTCAGTAAATGCGAGTGCCTGGTACATTTGCCGAATCTCAGTTTTACTACCGATCTTGAGGAATTGAATCTCAGTGGGTGCAAAAACTTGGAGCGTGCCTACAAATCAGTTACACGTCTTGGCAAGTTACGTTCATTGAATTTAAGTGGGTGCTCTCAACTTCTTTCGGTCCCCAATGTGCTTCAGTCCGTCAATCTTGAGAGCCTCTCTCTTGCTAATTGCTCAAAAGTGCAAAGATTCCCTATTATTCCGAATAACACCAAAGCCCTGCGAGAACTTGATTTGGAAGGAACTTCAATTGGGGAACTTCCTGCATCCGTAGGAAATCTCGTCTATTTGAAAATCATGAACTTAAGAAATTGCAATGAACTGTCAATTCTACCGTCTAGCATTTATCGGTTGCCAAACCTTGAATCATTGTGGCTTGAAGGGTGCTCAAAACTAATCAAGTTTCCAAAGAAGGAGGAGATTGAGAGTGATCCCCATATGGAGACGGGATTTCCTAAGTTACATGGTCTGAATCTTGGCGATTGCAATCTGTCAGAAGTAGAGTTCCTGGAAAATCCTTCGTGTTTTCCCTCCTTAACATATTTGTATTTGGAGAGAAACAATTTTACTAACCTTCCTGCATGCAGACATCTATGTAATTTGGAACCGTTGGATGTTAGGTGGTGCAATCAACTTCAAGAGATTCACGAGATTCCAAGGCGACTCGAAGTCATCAAGGCAGATGATTGCAAATCTCTGAGTAAAATTCCCTCCGTCATAGGGAACGCTAAAATTATTAGCTTCCGTTCATGTCACAAACTGGTCAATAATGTGCCGACCATTTATGATTTCTTCAAGTATGAGGTTAGACTCTCTCTCTCTTCTCTCTCTCTCTCTAATTTGGAGTCATGTACATGTTAGCTGAACAAAGTGCTTGTGTATTGCGAAAGGCTGGAAATCCTAAGTCGTTGGACTAAATTAAGGAAAGAGACATACAGAAAGTGATTCCACCAGTAGATGTAGTGGTGGTGGTGTCTATAAGGCAACCAAAACTATATTCTCTCTATTTATGCGACTCTAGCTCGCTCTGGAATTACAAGCATCATCCAATTAAAACCTCTAATACATGCTCGTCCAATTACGAAATTTTCAACAACACATATCTTGTTTCCACTGATTTAGTACAAGAAATTTTTGTAAAAATATTGCCAACAATAGCTAAAGTCTAGGACTACCGCTTAACTCACGGAAACTCCTCTTTTTAGGTGCATGTTTGGATAAACTATCTAAAAATCGTACTTCTTTGACAGCTTGCTTGTCTCGAAAATAGATTTCCTGAAGTTGTTTTACCTGGAGGGGAGATGCCAGAGTGGTTGATCCCTAACAATGACGGTTACATATCTTTCATGGCTTCAGAGGACTTGTTTAAGAAGTTCCTAGGATTTGTTGTTTGCGTTGTACTCCGAGTAAAAGAAGGAGAAGAAATGGCCATTCTTGAGAGGAATACAAATATAGGAAGACCTTTTAGCGATCAGATGAGTATTTATTTGGATTCAGATCATGTGTGGCTTGTCTGTTACAGGCCACGAGATGATATGTGGTACGGAGAATTTTCAGGTCCAAATGATTGGAGATGTTTCAAGTTTATCTCTAGAGTATCAGCTAGTACAATTGTGAAAAAGTGTGGATTTCGCTTAATATGCAAGCCACTAGAGAACGATCGGGAGGTTTTCCTTCGACATAATCAGTCGCTGGATCCACGTTTACTCTATGAGGTTGGGCATGAAGGGATTCAATTGAGCACAGTGAAAGAAGTTCCAAGTGAAACGGAAGATTTACAAGAGAGCGGAACTAGTACGGAGGAAGATGGTTCAAGCATGGCTGGCCTCTCAATTGAGGTCTCTCTCTCTCTCTCTCTCTGTGCAAGCATGCGTGTTGGGCGTCCCCTTGTTGGAATAATGCAATAGCTCAATTCTAGACAACAAACAAATCAAATATAAAGTGACTGCCTGTACATGTAATAGGGAGCGACACTTGCAAGCGAATGATTTCTATTGCATGAATATTGTATATATCGTAAGCAAGGATCACAATGTCTTATGAACTTGGGTACTCCCTGACAATTTATCTATATAACAGGAGTATCGCTATTCCCTAATTCATCATGAGTTCCAAAATGTTCGTCCTGGAGGGGAGATGCCAGAGGAGTTCGTCCTTGTTGAAGGTGGTACCATTTCTTTCATGGCTTCACAGAATTTGTATGACAAGATTCTAGGATTGGCTCTTTGTACTATTTTCGGTGTAGAAGACGAAGAAAAGAAAGTTTCTTTCGACATCTTTCCTTATATTAACGGCCATAGACGGAACGCACTATCAGGAACTCTCGGTTCATTCAATTCGGATCACATGTGGATTCAGTATCTTAGACCATATGTGTTGTGGGGGTTGTTGGAGGGAGGAGTTGATTTCAGTCAATTTGATGAGAAATATTTACAATTTAGCCTTCGAATTGAAGTATCGGGTGGAACCATGAAAAAGTTGGGATATGTGATAAGATGCAGGCAACTAGAGGATGATTTGAAGTTTGTGGTTGAAGACAATCAATTAGTGAATTTAGCTTGGTTTTGTGAGGATTGTCGTGAACCAGAAGATAAGTCAGATGCATACTTAAGTGGCTCTTCTAGATGGAGCCATTATCGAAAAGAATACTTACGCAAATGTCACATGCATATAGAGGAACCGGAAGCCAGTGACAGTGACGGTGAACATGATCAAATGTGGAGTGGGGAGTGTAGTAGCGAAACAGATTGAATGAGCACTTTTACGGTGGTCTAGTTTTTACGGGGAGTCTAGAAGGGAGCTACTTCTTTCTTACTATTACTATGGAGTTTTAACCGTGTGGGCTTTTCATTGACATGCCAACTTAAAAGGAAATCACGAGTACACTGGTCATGATGAGTCCATCAAGAGAAAATTTATGGCAAGTGATTCATCTTTCATTTGCATATCATTTACTGATTTTACAGCAAGTTTTCGTTTTTGGACAAGTCTGATGGGTATCCTGTGTTAATTCTCAATTGTCTTATTGTGTCCATGTCATTTCTCAAGTTTCAGAAAGAGTCTCAAGCAGCTAGAAACTTGTACAGTGAAAGACAACTTCCAACAGATTCGTGACCTTTAGCTGAAGCAGCGATGTCACGCACCAATCTCTCTAGTGATTGATGAGTGATGAGGCAGAGAGCGAGGGCGATGGATGCAGCCCCTTGGTGGGTTGCTTTGTTCAGTCCAAAAATCCACGAGGTAAGAATGAGCAAAATCATCCATGACTTTGACTGATAGCTTGGGCATAGAGTGAGAGTTCAGTGCTTCCGGAGCCATTGGTAACTGCGGGAACCGGATTGTCTCCTATAGTCAGTGCTGTGCCTTCTATCTTTCGTCTAAAGAAACCCTAATCTGTGACGTCCACCAGGTGTTTGTGATTATGGCTAACGGAATCCATTGTATAGTTCCTGGATTTGATCGTTTTGACCACTAGGTTTCTGAAATTAGTTTTTGTGTGTTTCTATTATATAAGATTCCCTGGTCAATTTAGATGGATAAGTTTATATAATATTTTACATTTCGTGTAAAATTTTCTGGGAGGATCGCTGTTGTCCCTCGATGTGATGCTGGAACAAAACTGGCGTATTGTTGTTGTATCTTGTTGACTGTCATGGATGAGAATTGTTCTTATTTTGTTTGGGAGATGAGTCTATATATAATCTCACCCCGTTGGTGGGCATCTGTTTGTTTTTCTTCTCAAACCTATCAAGTTGTTCATTTTCATATTGATCTAGTCAATTCTTCTGTTGTTACTAAACAGATTGCATTGCATAGGTGCAAAGTCCTGTGTCATAACTGGGGGCTTCTTTCAGCTAAAAGGTTTTGAGCTTGTAGCAAGCTGCTGACCTGTTTTTAGACCATGTTATCTTAAAGCTCTATTGCCTCCCACTTGCTTCAACATTAATTAGACACAGTACTCTACTTGGTTTTTGCTGCGAAGCAGTTTGAAGCGGCTAAAATCTTGTACAAGGAAGGACAACTTCCTACAGCTGGAGCAGCAATGTTGTGCACCAATCTATCTAGTCAATGAAGTCATCGATGATTGATAGGCAGAGAGCGAGAGTGATAAAGAGTCCGTCGGATTGCTTTGGTCAGTCCAAAAGTCCATGAGTTAGGAAGGGACCATATTGCATAGATTTGAATGCTGGCTTAGTCGTAGCAGGTGGTTGAATGAGGCTAGCCTGTGGAGAGGGCATCCATTTGATTTTCCTTTTCGGTTTTCCGTTAATTTAAGTTTGAGTAGAAGTTTTTTCTTCAATTATTGAAATAATTTTTAAGTTTGTTGCAAGTAAGCTGGAGTTCAATTAGGAGAGTTTGTCCCGAAGAATCAGCGATGTCTAAAGTGAACACATGATAATGAACGTTAAGACAGTGAGGTCTGACTGAGACCATTAATTTCTTAGATATGCTATTCTATTTTCCATCAATTTTTCACTTCCTCTATAGTACACTTGTTTAGTATGGGCTACGTTTAGGTTGACTCAATCTAATATTAGGAGTGGCTAACACTTGCAAGGGAACGATTTCCAACATAAGCAGGGATCAATGTCTTATTATTATTATAGAACTCGGGCTTTAGTTGAATTACTAATAAAAATGCATCAAATCAAATCTTCTTCTTGAATTAATTACAAACTCACGCACTTCTGACAATTTACCCATATAACAGAAGCTTCGCTATTCCAAAATTGATTCTGATCACTGAAATGTTCGCCTAGGAGGAGAGAGACCAGAGGAGTTTGTCCTTGTTGAAGACGGTACCATATCACTCACGGCTTCACATGACTTGTATGACAAGTTCCTAGGATTGGTTCTTCGTGTTGTTTTTGGCGTGGAAGACAGAAAAAAAGAAATATCTTTTGACATTGTGCCCCATGGTCATGGCCAAAGACAGAATGGGCTGTCAGGAGCTCTCGGTTTGTTTGATTCGGATCATATATGGTTTTAGTTTCTCCAATCGAATGTGCTGTGGGGATTGTTAGAGGGTGCAGTTGATTTTGGTCAATTTGAGGAGAGTTATTTACGATTTAGTCTTACAATTAAAGTATCGGGTAGAACCATGAAAAGATTGGGGTATTTGCTGAGTTGCAGGCGACTAGACAATGATTTGAAGGCTGTCCTTGAAGACAATCAACTAATGGATCCAGCTTCACTCTGTGAGGATTTTGATTCAGAGGAAGACACTTTCATATTACTGGAGACTTCGTTCCCCACGATACTTACGCAAATTTCCACATCTGTCCATTGGAAGTCAGCGATAGCGAAACAAATTAAATGAGAAGAGGCTGAGAGTAGTAGTGTTGGCATGCAGATCTTAAAAAAGCGATGGTTTCCTGATACCCTGAAACATTTGTGGTGTTGTTGAAGTAAAGAGATGGCGTTCAGTTCAATTCCTGATGTCAGATTCAAATATGAAAATGGACAGAAGATGACTTGGCGCGCAACATTCATAGCAAGCGTTTGTTTTTCATATTTCCTTGTCAATCATTAAAAAATGTCATGTTTTGCGCGACATGATTAGCTGCGTATTGTCAACTGATGATAGTGGCGTTAATGTGATCCGTAGATTTATCCCCTTAGTAAAATTATGAAACTGGCAACCCATTGATCAGCTATACTTATTGTAATTCATCAACAAGTAATGTACTAATTAACCATAAACTTTTCTCATAGATTTATTACTCAAAACAAAAGCTTGATGGTGAACATAGTAATTTACCGATGAAATCAATAATTTACCAACCATAGTTGCGTTTGATAAAAGGCAGAAATAAGGACTTCACCATCTTCAAGTGGAACGAAATTATCTTATATGAAAAGTCACCATTCAAAGCATTAATTTAGCGGTGAAATTAGCAACTTACGAACATAGCGCGCTTACAAACTAGCTAGTCATCACCAAAGTAAGGAATTAGCAATTACAGATAAAATCAGAGTTAGTTAAATATCATTGAATTGAGTGACTTGCCAACATAGGCCCATTTTTACTGTAGCGACTTTTCGAACAGGCCGAATTTAATAGCAAATCATCAAGCTGAATATGAATTCGCTATTAGAAATAAATTCTTCCGATTCAAATTAGTTCCGCCACAGAGAAATTAATAACTTGACTTACCACTGGAAACTCGTATCATATTTGCTCAAAATATTTTCCCTGGAAACCGATCTTTTTTTTTTTTTTTTTTGGTCGAATCTGGAAACCGATCTGAAAAGCCTCATAATTTGCAAAAGTCACTGGCTTACTATGAGCAAATTCTAATTGAAATCAAATCAGTGGCATTGGGAATATTCTGTGATGCACCATGATCTAACCCACATCGCCTATTCTACAACAGTGCTATTACCATTTGCACCATCCATATGGGGTGCTTCACCTCACAAAAATTCCTGGCCGAAGCAACCATGGCGTTCAATTTTCTATCACCAGAACCAAAATCATTGCCGCACCTGGCTATTTTATTTTAAATCAATCCCTAAAATGACTCTTTTTCTAACTGGTTTAACCAATGTTGGGATAATTTCGGCCCTACTCGGGAAATTTGACCAACAAAGATTATGAGGAGTTTTAATCATTTTGACAGATTGATCGCAGCTTCTTAAGGAAGTAATTGCGAGTGAAACGAACCGGCTGATTTTGATTTTCTTGACTTCAATTTTTTCCTTATCCTTTTCCACTTTTTTCCCTAGAAGAACTGGTTACAAGCTTCGCGATTAGGCCGCCGATGAGCCACTAGAATTGTTGCGTGCCACCATTTTAGAGCGAATCGTGGCCAACAAATTTCAATCAAAAAGCAGGATATATAGTTTCAACCCTTTCTTTATTTTTTATTTTTTTTGGGGTGCAGGTATCAAATGAGATCGAACCCTTTTATCACATCATAATCCAACTTGGTACACAAACACCGTACAACAAGTGAATTAGATCTCGTGGTGACATGTAGACAAGGCAAAAGTATTAGCATTTGAGCATTTGTAGTCTAATTGCATTCGTGAGGGAAAGTGATGTACAAATAGATGCTATATATGTCAGTTGATTTTCAGATGAGTTTCAAATGAAAATGATCGATAGTGTATATTTATGTAGTCTGGTACACTGAAAAAGCGAAGAGTACGTTGCAAGTACATTGAGTATATGTAAGAAAGAATGGCCCTCTAGGCAATGGTTTCAATACCAAAAGCTAATTGCGCGAAAGGGAATCTTCCATTTCACTATAATTACTGGCAACCCACAAAGCAGAGTTAAAAGAAAGAAAAAAGGGAAACATCAGAAGGAAAAAAAAATAGACGGAAGAAAGATTGACCATGGCTGACTTCTCAATTGAGGTATTTCTCTGTCTGTGTCTGTTTCTGTGTCTGTGTCTCTCTATCTATCTCTCTGTGTGTTGATGCCGAGTGTATGTTGAGGGCACTGTGTTTGCATAATGCATGCAAAAGCTCAAACAAATAAGTTCAAAGTGATTCTGCTCACACACACAAAAGACAAAATCTCAAAATGATGTAATGACAAAGACCTAATGTTTGTAATTCCTGTATTGAAAAGTAATGTTAAAATCGAAGAAAATCTAATGAACAATTGACAGGTAGTTCTTCATGTCATGGTTGATCATAACAGCCAACACAATTAATACTACTAGATCAATCTACAGTTCGAGGTAAAAACTACACAATGACAATAATTCAATAATTCGACATTGAGACCTTTTTCCACTCTTAGGCGTTTGTTGCTGTAGAGTTAGATTAATATAATGTTTTTGGCAAATGCAATATAATATGAACCAATTCAATCTGTCTATATCCCTAGGATGAGAATATCTCTAGTCATTGGTGTGGCAAAGTCTCGTGATTGTAGCCATCATAGGGAAAATTCAAACAATATATGTATGATAATATTGTACAGTAATGATAATTGTGTTAAAGGAAAACGAGAGATTATGAGTTGGCCATTAAATGTAAATGGGTTACAATTAACACTTAAAACAAAAAATATAATAAAGTAACTGATATACAAGTATTATGAATTAATAAGTCTAAGGTCATTTTATAGTATAATGGATAAAAGATTCAAGCAAATAGTTCATCCCTGGACTGCCCAAATCTTACTTAATATGGAAGAAGACAAGCTGCATCAATCGATTAAATCAAAGTAATAAAAAAAAAAAGGAAGATCATTGATATCCAGCGTAATTTGGGGTCTCCTTTCTTCTTCTCTCTCTTTCTTATTTTATCTTGGACGGACCAAAGTAAATTTGGGTCACTAAAACAAGCCCAAAAGTAAGAGGACAATCTCGAACACGATATCATTGTTGGGCCTCCAGAGTCCAGTCGAATGTAGGAACCAGCACAAGCCCATCTTCAAATGTTCGTTTCTTCGAAGGATCCAATGTTTCTCCGTGGGTCATTCCACCTTCGTTCCGACATCAGCGCTTGAATGTGTTTGAAGAGGGTCGATATGTTAGATACACTGCGATCGGCTTTCGATCGAAAGTTTTTCTTCATAAGGAAAAAGCCATAAATCATCGGCTCCGCCGGCGATTGGATGGTTATCGTCGGTCCGATCAAAGGTTGTCGTCCGAGAAGTTGGAGGTGAAGGGTAGGGGTGATCGGTTCCCCGGACGGTCCAGTTTCCCCCCGGAATCGGGAACCGGACCGGTGGGACCAGTTCCCATTCTCTAGGACCGTGGACCGGACCGCCAAAATCCTGTCGGTCCGGTCCGGTTCTTGGGCGATCCAATGGGACCGGGAAAAATTCAAAGATAAGTCTAAAGAACTTCTCATTGGGCTGGTCGCCGACCACGGTTAGTCACGAAACCAATCAAAATAGGATAAAAAAGAAGAGGGAGATGGAGAAGGAACCCATTTTTTGCTTTACAATTTTCTCTAGAGCTATATGTTTAGAATTTGGGGTTGTCATCTTGATGAAAGTTGTTCCTCTCTTTCACTTCTACAACATATATTAATTCGAGAGTTTTCTGAAGTGTTTTGATCATCGGTTTGTTTGAGTTTCAAACTAGTGTTCAAACTGTTTTTCAAAAACTGGGTTTGATCCGGTTCAAAGAAGTGTCATTTTGAGCTTGTTTTGTTGCGAATTTTGATTGATAATTGTCATAAGAATTATAGCTCATGTTTAGGGATACAACATGTCAAAATTTCAGATTCATACGATGACAATTGTTACACTTTTGACATACAATTGTTACACTTTTGACATGCATTTATGTCCGAATTTTCTTTGTAACCTGCCATGTTTTTCCAGTAAAATGGATGCCTATTTTTAACACTCTTACTCAATGAATTTGAGCATTATTCCTTCTTGAAAGTTATTTAACTATGTCTTAACTAGTTTGTGGTGAAATATCAGAATTTTTGGATGGATAAATCTCTCTCTATGATTTAACAAAGAGAATGACTTCCTAGTGCATTACTGTGGTAGTTTGTTGCCTATGGGAGAGAGAGAGATGATGGAACCAATCGGTTTTCTCTCTCTCAACCCTAAAAGAGAAAGGGTCACTCCAATGGTCCGGTCCGAGGTCGGTCCAAGTGGTCCAGTCCGGTCCCACCACACTAGGAATTGGGAACTAGACCGCTCGTGAACCGGTTCAATTTTTTGGAACCATGGACCGGACCAAAGCTTCCAAGAACCGGACCAACCCGGCCAGTCCGGTTCGGTCATGGCGATTCCCGGGTTGGGTGGTCTATTGTGCTCACCCCTAGTGAAGGGAGTTTTTTTTTTTTTCTTGGGGTGGTGAACTTCAGTGATATTGTTGAGACAATGGGCCCAATGAGTGAAACTGTTTGATCCGAGTGATTCTTGAAGGCCCATCTTGAGAGCGTCCCCTCGTTTTTGTATCCGCTAGCTGCAAACGATAGCGTTTCGAACTTTCTTCCTAAAAGCCTCTCTCTTGTGTGTTCTTCCCTAACTCTTCATGGTCTAGATCCTGACTCGCACCAAACTAAATCAGTTTTCGAGCCGGGTCGGTCACCGATTAAGAATCAATAATGAACCGGAGATCCCCATCCACCATTTTGGCTGAACCGGTCCGACCAGGCTTTCTTTTTTTCTGGTAAAAACAGAAAGTTCGATTTCACAGCATAAAAGTTGCAGCTCCATTGTTAATACTTTGATTAATATAACGCGCATTTTTTTACTTGGACCAATCACGAATTTACGAATTTACATGCGGTACCGCAAAATAAAATAAAATAATTTGTTTAAGCTTCATTTTGGCTAGAGCTTTCGCTGGATTTAAAGTCTCGCCATCTTGTCTAGATCGTTGCAAACCTGAAGAACGTTATGTTATTTTTTTTTTTTTTTGTTTACTTGACCATTGACCATTTAGTTCTATTGCTTTGGGCACTTTTGCATGATAACATGGATTTACATGCACTTAGGAATTAAAAATAAAAATAAAAAAGTTATCAAGAAATATGTTTAAGCACCGATAACGAATAATAGGAAAAGAAAAAAAGCTAACGTAACCAAGACCCGAAATCTTTAGTTCACAGCAAGGTTGGCTCTTGCTCTTTACTTGCTCATAAATGGTGTATATTATAGGTTAGTCCTGACCTTAGTTTAGAAATCAATGAGTAACAGTTGAGAAAATTTGCGGTTAGTATGTCTTCTGAAATTATGTGTGAAGCATATGAGCTCCATTTTTGTCAAAGGGTCATGTGCCCAAAACTTGACTCGAGCAACCAAGCTCCCTTACCGACCCGGCAAGCTGGTCGATGAAGTCGACCGTTCTTCAATTGCAAAAATTTAAAGAGAAATATGCTTAGAACTAGAGCTCGTGTGAATTTTGATTTAGTCCCAATTAAGTATGGATAGCCAAAATTCTTTTGCATAAAAATAAAATTAGTATGAGAATGAGTCAAACCATTTTTTGTTATGATCCGAATATAGATTCAATCCGATACATCTATTCGAAGGTAAATAGTTTTTATGACGATTAAATAATTTTTTTATTTAAGTAATAGTAGCTCAGAAGTACCCAAGCGTTTGAAGGTAAGCATTGGTGAGCTGAAGCTCAACTCGGTATGAAATTTGAGGAACCCAATGCTTGAGGTTAAGCTCAAAATTTGGTGATCACTCACGACTAGTAATCATCCACCCATATCTCAACTGCTTGCGTCAAATTTGATTGACAAATTCTATACTCAGGTCCAATACAATTTTCAGCTACAAGTTTAATCAGAGAGGCGAGTAATCATGAGTCGTACCGCTAGGTAGGTTCGACAAATCCGGTGGAGATAACGTTGCAGGAAAAGGAAAGTTCCCCGCTCACACCTCCACTTTTCATATCTAGTGTCGGGGGCTCCTTCTTTGATTTTTAGTATTTCAGTTTTTATTTTTGGAAGCTTAGTTAGTTAATTTCAAAAAAAAAAATTAATGTACTGTAAACGCATGTCAACATATATCTACATATATTAGCATATGTTTTGGCTATGCTAAAATTGTGAGAACAGGCTTTTTCTTCAAAGCACTGCACCCACTGTTCTCTGAAAATACTTCATTTTGACCATGAATTCAGAGTGAAGTGTCATTCCCGTGATGGGGAGTAGAGGGCGTTAGCTATAATTCGTACTACAGTACGGTCGTCCAAAGCGTGTTGCACCTGATTAATTAACTCAGAAGCAAATTCAGGATCATCCTCCTTTAACTGGTCCATAAAAAAAAAAAAATGCTTATGCAGTCAACTCAACCGTCTGCTTTGATTGGAATTTGCTGAGAAAGACAGGGAAGAGAGGGCAGTAGGTGGGGCCCCGCGAGGACAAGTGTCGCCCGATCGATGGACCACAATAAAGATGACGTGACGTCACGGTTGTACCCAATATTGTCTCGTGGGGGTCGTCTTTCCCATTTGCTCGATGCCCAAAAGTCTGTTTAGTTGGTGGGGGATAAACTCCTCCTAAATTCTCGTTGCATACAGCTCTTGTGCTACTCTATCATTCATGTGGTGACACGTGTCCATATGGGACCCTACCTTTTCCTCTTCCCTCGGCGTCGCTCGCTCTCCCTCGGGACTCTCTTTAAAAAGAGGTGAACTGCTTTGGCTTTTCCCTCCTTCTTTTAGCGTTCACTGTGGGCTCAACTTTTTATGCTAAGTTGATTTCCTGTGTATGTCCTTGTTTTATGCCTACTTCATTCGTGAGACTCCCCCAAGTCTTGGGGTGTCTTCATCTATTAACAGATAGAGTCGTCTGTCAGTGGGAACAACAGTTGCATCATGCGTCTCCTTGTACGCTTTAATCCAAACAAGGATGTTATAAAGGTTTCTTTCCTTTTCCTATTTGAGGCAATATTCGATCTTTGATGATGCAGTGGTAATATGTAGACCATCCTCATCGAAGGAATAAGTGGATTCGAGTCCATGTAAATAGTTTGACAATAATATTACCATGATTCCATGATTGTCTAGGTAACATATGATACACATTCATTGAAATCACATCATACAACACTTTATAGCAATATTTATTTACGATAGAAAATCGAATTAAACAGGGCTAGAAACCTTTATTGCATTTCCCTCTCTTAACTATTGAGATATGTCAGGGTAGGGATCATCTTTCATCGGCAACTTCAACTTTTCGAACTTTCCATAATAATCTGACTTGGTGCACAAGCACCACACAACTAGTGCCAAGACAAGAGTACTAACATTTGAGGGTTTGTAATCTAATTGCATTCATGAGGGAAAGTATCTTTATAGATTGATGGTACGAATTTATATATGATGTCATTTGATTTTCAGATAATCTTAGAATGAAAAATGATTGATAGGGTTCTCTAGTACATTGTGAAAGCAAATACTATGTTACAAGTACGTTGTGCATATGGAGAAGGAAAGGACCTCCAGGCAGTCGTTTTTTATACCAAAACCTAATCCTGCTAAGTCGGGGGTACATAAAATAAGATGGGAAAGGGAAACTTTCATTTCACTATAACCTCCAAGTAGAGTAAAAAAGGCAAAAAAAAAAAAAAAGTAAACCTCAAAAGGCACAAAGAAACGGACGGTAGTGATGAGGAAAGATCACAGTGAAAGTCCTACTGAATACGAACTTCTGCATTTCACGGATAGAAAAAAGCGCCTGCAATGATGACAATTGGAATCACGTGAAGGGATCTTTTTTAGGGTTTAATGTGAAGGAGCGAATTAGAAAGCAAGGTTGTTTTCTTAATTAATATCACAAAAGATTTTAAATCGATACGCTTATGATAAATTTATCATAAATTAAATTTTTTTGGCTTCCAAAAGCTCTAAATTGGTACAATGTGATTAAGTTATCCTCTTTGAGTTTTAGATATATTTTATGCCAAACTACTAAGTTGGTCTTAATTCACTCTTGCCGCCCAAGTCAAGAAATCAGTGGGAACATAAATTGCAGTCAACATTAAAAAAAAAAAAAGCTTCATAAGTCAAGAAAGCAGTGGAAAATCATAACCTGGGACAGCATAACCTTCACCAGTCAAGAAAGCAGTGAGAACATCATAACCTTCACAAGTTAAGAAAGCAGTGGGAACGTCGCCTGCTTGTTTGCTTTTTTGTTGAAAATGAGGGAGGATTTTGCATGTGGTGCGTGGAAAGTAGAGTGTCAGTGTGTTGCCAGCTTTATCAATGGAACGTCCTTTATTCTGTTGGCACCTTGTGATGAGTATAAGATGGGGGCACTGGCAAAATTACAAATGCTTCTAAAATTGCCTTACTGTTGCTTTGTGAGATGTGGGGAAAAGTGCAAAATAATATTCTGAGTTATTAAGGCAAGGCGCTCTTTTCTTTTTACCCATTCGGAATCCTTTAACTAATACTCAAATACAACAAATAGAATTTCAAATAACACATTTGAGTGAGTTCTTTGAAATCATCAGAATTCAACTAGGGTCAACATAAACTTAAGTCCAAATTATTTTGAAATAGTTGTGAAATTTTTATTTGCTTGAAGCCAATCAATTGATCAGAAATTTGGCCTAGGATAGCATGATGTTATGGTAAAAGAAATTTATCCTTCGTTGAAAAGTCAAATTGATTAATAATACAATTACAATATATTTTAGATTAACCAAATATAGGTGGTTTAATCTTCCATGAAGAAAAGTTGAATGTGCAGATTGTAAACACTTCCTGCCCGCGAAATGCACGGATAAAATTCCATATTAAGGGGTTGGCTCATCCTCAAGCACCTTTATTATAATAATTCTTTGTTGACAATACCATTCATGGACCACTTCCACTTCACATTAAACAAAGATTGTTGCGATCGGTGCCCAAAATCCTTTGACCGTCAACCCTACAATACTGTTGCATATGGTGCCACCACGGATGTCAGAGCACCTTTCATTCTATAATGAGAAGAAATTAATTAATTCACTGATTGATTTATGTCCAGCCCACCAACACTTCCTGCACCTTTGCATTTGGCAGCCATAGACGGGGAGAAAAGCTATGGATGCGGCGATCTAGCATTATAGAGAAAAAAAGAACGGCCATCTCCGTGTGCTCGAAACTCAAGCTGCCATGGCCACAGTTGAGCTCCGTGGCCATGGCGGCCGCAAGCCTTGGGCTCGAGCTCCGCGGACAGAAAGTCAAGAGGGAGCAAGTGCACCCAGGGAGGCAGAAAATCAGGCCCACATTACACTTGGCGCCATGTGCCAGAAAGCCCGTTGACCAAGACTCCAACCATGCTTTTCGCGGTGGCCGACAATGGCCGTGGTTTAGGCATGAAATCGAAGAACGGGTCAGGCGGAGGGGGGAGGGAGGGAGAGAGAGAGAGAACGGTTCAGGTAAGGGGAGAGAGAGAGGAGGGGGGGAGAGAGAGAAGGGGAGAAAATCGGGCTCGCGTTAAACACGTGCCACACGATTATGGACTATTGTATATATGATGTGGTGACCTAATATTTTCTTCCAATAAAGTATGTGGTACCACGTGTCATTACTCACCGGTTTGCCATATAGCACAACGAAGTATTTTTTTTTTTTTATAAATGAGACGAGATACTTTATTTTCCATATTAAAATAGGAAAGACAAAAGACTAAAGAGATGGAAGCCATTTCCTCGAAGCTAATCAATCAATCAATTAGGAAGCTGGCCTCCAGTCAAACTGCGTTCTACTATACCATCATTAAAGTTTATCTTATGTTGACTGGTCAATTCTCGTCAACAACTCGATTAACAATAAATTTCACATTAAATAAGTAATCTTGTCGATCAGATAATTAGTACGGAAATGTCATCTTCAATGACGACAAATTTCACGTGCAAATCATCAACGCTACAAGTGCCTAAGAGCGTAATAAAATCCCACGCCGAAGTGTCGGCTCATCCTTAAGTAACTTCTTTAAAATATTCTTTATGGACCCACGAAAAAAAGGAAGTGCGCATCTGGGTATAACGAATATAAAGAAGATCACATGTGAACGAACTCCCTCAAACAAAGTAGCAAATCTTAGGCAACGCTTTGCCCATTGTTAACCTCCCCTCTTTCCTGATTCTAATGGCTTCTTTTTCTCTCAAGCCTAGAAGGAGTTACCATGTATTACTGAGTTTCAGAGGTCCTGACGTTCGCAATAACTTTCTCGGTCATCTCTACACAGCTCTAGATCGGGCAGGAATATATACTTACATCGACAGTGAAGAACTGAGGAAGGGAGAGCAAATATCACCCGCGCTTAAGAAGGCAATTGAGAAATCACGAATCGCGATCGTGATTTTCTCCAAGGGCTATGCTTCCTCGACATGGTGTTTGCAAGAGTTGGCAAAAATCATGGAGTGCAAGGAGCAAGGAGATCTCATTCTCTTTCCGGTGTTTTACAAAATAGAACCCAAAGAAGTGAGAACACCAAGAGAAAGTTACAGAGAAGCTATCGCTAAGCATGAGACCAAGTTCGGGAATGATTCAGACGAAGTTAAGAGATGGAAGAAGGCTCTCTTTGACGCCGGTGGCTTGTCTGGTTGGGACTTGAATAATGGGTAAGTAATGATTGACGTAACCCATTTTTGTCGTTGGTTTTATATATTGAATCGCAGCTCCTCTCTTCTTTTGTTTTTCAATTATATGAAACTCAACCATATTCTGAATCACTGACTCATTGTGTCAAATACTTTTGTGGATTTTGCCAGAGACGAAGCAGAGCATATAAAAAGAATAGTCAAGGAGATATCGATGCTGGTAGACCGAACACCCTTACATGTTGCTAAGCATCCTGTTGGGATACACCCCCAAGTGATGAAGTTGGAATCAATGCTGAATCTGAAGTTTGACGATGTTCTCTTTATAGGATTATGGGGAGAGGGGGGGCATCGGGAAGACAACTTTAGCCAAAGCCCTTTATAATGCTATTTTTAGACAATTTGAGGGTTCATGTTTTTTGGCAAATATTCGGGAAGGTTCAAAAGATTACAACGGTTTAGTTTCATTGCAAGGAAAATTGTTGTATGAGATATTACTGGGACAAGAGTTAGTAGTGTCTAGTGTTGATGGTGGTATTAGTTTAATTCAAGAGAGACTTTGCCACAAAAAAGTTCTCCTTATTCTCGACGATGTCGATAAACTAAAACAATTAGATGCTTTAGCTGGAGAATTTGAGTGGTTTGGTGAAGGAAGCAGAATTATTATTACTTCGAGAGACAAACATCTGTTGGCTTCCCGGGGAATAAAATATCACATCTATGAAGTTAAGACTCTAGAGAATCATGAAGCTCTTGAACTTTTCAATAAGCATGCCTTTGGAGAAAACAACAAAATAGTAATAAGGAGGGATCTTGTGGATGGTGCTTTGCAATATGCTAATGGACTACCTTTAGCACTTGAGGTATTGGGCTCTTTCTTACATGGTAGAGGAGAACGTGAGTGGGAAAGTGCATTGAATAAACTTGCCAAAAGTCCAAATGAAAAAATCAATGAGGTTCTTAAGTTAAGTTATGATAGATTAGAGTACACTGAAAAGGAGATCTTTCTTGATATTGCATGTTTCTTTAAGGGGCGAACAAAAAAGTACATTATGCAAGTTCTTGACGGCTGCGAATTTGAGACAAGTATTGGGGTAGAAGTTCTTGTTGAGAAGTCCTTGATATTTGAATATGGAGAGTCCCTATGGATGCACGACTTGATTCAGATGATGGGCATGGATATCGTTAGACAAGAATGTCCTGACGATCCCAAAAGACGCAGTAGGTTATGGCTTTGTGATGATGTTTGTGATGTTCTATTGGAGGCTACGGTCAGAATTGCTAGTGTAGACACTAATGTTACCCTCCTATTTTCTCATTTCGCATATTAATTGCGATGCAAGCCCTATAAATGCAGGTGACGGATGCTGTAAAAGCCATAGTTTTGAATTTACCCGAGCTAGAAGAGATGTACATATGTCCTGATGCTTTCACAAACCTGAAAAGGTTGAGGGTGCTCATTATGATTAATGTGCATGACTCTTTTCAAGGTCCTTTCTGTCTTCCTAATGGATTAAGATGGTTTGAATGGCCCGAATATGCTTGGATCCCAAAAATTTTCCTCTGGCAGAAATCAGTTAGTTGGACTTGGTATGCAAAGAAGCAACATCACAATAGTGAGGGAGCAATTTAAGGTGCGTATTTAAACGAATAGTCCTTGTTTGCTTATCTTTTATATATTTATAGCTATATGCATATGAATATGAATTTACATTGATTTTTGAAAACTTTTGATGCAACAATCACTAACTTTGATGACGGTCGTTAATGTGTTTAAGAAACTCTGGGCCAAATAAAATTTTTATATTTGATTAAAGCAATAAATCTAGGATGCCGATCTACTACTTGAATTGCACAGAAGATGAATCCTCCCGTTTAAGGCGAGTTGTAAACACTTTCAAATGTGAATACTCATGTTGATTAGAACAAAAAATTTAAAGAAAAAAGTCCAAATTCCTTCCCAAATATTACAAGTACGGAAAGTTATAAGAACAATGAACTGAAAGCATCGGTAACTTTTGGTACCCAAAATTGGAGTAAAAACTGGGTCTCCCTTAGCAGAATCACCACCTAGGTAAGCCCCTTTAAGGATACAGTCCTCTCTTGATCACTCATGAACTCTAGAAATCCACCAAAAGGACAGAGAGACAGATAAAGAAATGATAACAAGGGACAACACCCAAGAATGAAATTTCAATTCATAAATAAACTGTGTTTAGGAGCCAGAGGGTATCTACAACTAGGACCCTATGACAACTTTTAGTAACATCCAAGTAAGAAAAACTAACCCACCTAAAATACAAAATTCAAATAAGCAACAGTAACATCAAATTTCTAATTGAGAATCAGATTAATACTAAAAACTATTGTAAACAAACTTACAGATTAAGAACATATATTATATCCCTACTATTCAAATCACAAGAGAGGATCTTTAAATCTTCCAATACGATTTTTAAATACTTTTAATATCATTCTCCCTCTGTTTAAAAGGAGTTACCCTCGAGGCCAACTTCATGAAGCTCTTGGTCTTTATGATGTGGTGATAAATCAGCCACACTGAAATTACATACTCTCCACACACAGTTCACTTTGTCAACTACTTGATTTGCTTGGCTCTTTCTCTAGACCCTTCCTCATGTAACTGCTTGATTTCCTTAGCTCTTTCTTCAGCATCTCCACTAAATTGACGCTAAGTGTGTGATGGTGTGAGATCCAAACGACTTTAAAGATGGTTTCGGTACCCAACTTCAGATCGGAATTATCCAGTAATTTGACTCGTCAAATTATTATATGCAAATTCAGCTTAACCAAATGCAAATCCCATTGATTGACGTGTTTTCCAATTAAAACTCTTAATAAATGTGGGCGATTCCGTTAGCAGCCTTAGCTTATTTAGCGGTTGGAATATGGCTAACAAAACTGAACTGAGGTTGAGTATCCATTTTTCGCCATAATATATGCCGAAAGTAACTAGTAAACCTGATGTCACTACCCGAAGGGTTATCTTTGGAATACTATCTACATGCACAGTTTCATGAAAATAAAGGTCAGCAATATATAAATGCATCAAGGAGTTCACTAAAATCTACCATTTTCGAAAATCGATCAACCAACCAACATGACCTCAAAAGTGATCGCTCGGAGAGATTCCCGAGCTTCCAATGCCTTTTCGGGATCTATCGGTGGTGTTTACGAATCTCTGCATAAGATTTTAGATCGGTTGAGTGCCACCAATGGTCACTTAAATTCGTGTAATGAATTAGTTGGCAAAGGGTTGGCCGTTGCTCATGCGCTTCCACTTGGGGTTACGCACATCACTCTCTCCCCCTTTTAATTACAACGTATTGTTTCTGCACGTTTGTTTATGGGAAGTGACTAACCCAATTAGCATTGAAATGATATCTTTTCTATGTGGCATGATGGAACTCTAGTGTGTGGTGGAATTAAAAGCGTTATTCCTTTTTGTTCTCCCCTCTCTTTTGGCTAACTTACAAGGATTACTTGATCGCCTCATATTTAAAAAGGGAAAGGGATTGCTCTCTATACACCACATGATCAAGTGAATTCTGATAACATGTGGCTTGAATTATTATCAAGTGAAAAATAAACAGAGCCAGATTTTGTATAGAGTACTTATCACGATTTTTTTTTTTGCCAGCAATATCTATCCAAGTTGTTTTCATTGTTCTTGCAGGAGTTTAAGAAATTGAAGTTCCTTAACTTCAGTGAATGCCAGTCACTGATTTATATGCCGGACCTCGATTGTACTCCAAATCTCGAGGAATTGGATCTCCATGGGTGCAAAAACTTAGAGTATGCCCATGAATCAGTTGCATATCATGATAAGTTGCGGTTGCTGAAATTAAGTGGGTGCTCTGAACTTCATCATCTCTGCAATGTGCTACAGGCCAAGAGTCTTCAGTCTCTCGATCTTAGAGATTGCTCAAAATTGCAAACGTTCCCTGATATTCCAGATAAAAACAATTGCTTGCGAGAACTTTATTTAGACAGGACATCAATTAAGGAACTTTCTGCATCCATAGAAAATCTTGTCTCTTTGGAGAAAATGACTTTAAATCATTGCAAGAAATTGGCCATCCTTCCGTCTAGCATTTATAAGTTGCAAAATCTTGTCAGCCTGACACTTGTTGGCTGCTCAAAACTAATCAACTTTCCAAAGGAGGAGGATTCGAGCGATCCCCATATGAAGATCGGATTTCCCAAGTTACAGAAGTTAGATCTTAGTAAATGCAATCTATCAAAAGTAGAGTTCTTAGAAAAAAGTTCCTGTTTTTCCTGCTTAACAGATTTGGATTTGTCTAGAAACAATTTTAGTAACCTTTCTGCATGTGGGCACCTACACAATTTGAGCAGGTTGGATATTTCGTACTGCCGACAACTTCAAGAGATCCTCGAGATTCCAGGTGAATTGCCTGAACTATCGGCAGTTAGTTGCGAATCTCTAAGTAAAATTCCCTCTGACATGGGTCCCATAGGCGAAAAGGACTTTTCTTCGTGTCATGAGCTGGTCCGAAGTGGGTACACCATAGATGAATTCGTCAAGCCTGAGGTTATATCCTGTCTCTCCGTCCCTCCCTTCCTCTATCTGCGCGCGCGCGCGCGAGATAATTTGGAGTCGAACATACATGTTGGCTGCACCGAATGTTTGTGGAAGTGGCTATAAGGCAACTGTAAGGATATTCTCTCTATATATAAAACTCTTGTTCGTTGGGGCATTACAAGGATCGCCCAATGGAAAATTTTAAGAATACATCCAATTACAAAATCTTCAACAATACATATCCCGTTTCCACCAATTAAGTACTAAAATCTGTGCAAGCTATTATTGTTAACCATGGCTAAACGTCAGTATGTAATCTATGTAACAAGAACGCAAGTGGTAGTCAAGGCAATGGGACAAGGAACTAGGCTATATGAATGAGTTTATTTGTTCTAGTTGGATGGATGTTGTTTAATTTTGTTGGTCTCGTGAACACCAAGACTGAATAGCCTTGCCTATTTATAGTCGCATTCCACCGCCATCTTCAGTAGATATTTCTGAACATTATCTCTTGTCGCTCTTCAATTTGCTTGCTAGATACTCTATTCTAACAACCACCAATTAAGCTAGAGATCTGCATTCACCACAAACTCATGTAAGTATAGAAAAGTCTATCCTTTTCTGTTAAAATGATTAACCCTTCAGCACTCCTTGATCAATTTTTGTGATAATCCTAGCAGGCTTCCCAATATTTTGAAGTTGGCTTACTTTACTGCTTTAGTAAGTATGTTGACGACATGATCCTTAGTTTTGCAATGTTTGAGCTCGATCTCTCCATTGCTTTGCACTTCTTGTAAGAAGTCACACTTGACAGCAATATGTTTGGCTTTTCTGCGAAAAGTAGGATTTAAAGAAATAGCAACTAAACTTACCAAAAAAGAAAGAAAGAAATAGCAACTAGTGAACTTGTTGTCTCAAGATAATGAAAGTGGCTTCTATTTATGCTTCTCCAATGTCATCTAGTATTCTTCCAAAGCATAATGCTTGACTAGTGGTAGTAGAGACTGCGACGTAACCGACTTTTGCAGGGGACTGTGCCGGGGAGTCTTACTTCTTAAAAACCGCTAGAACATTTCAAAACCTAATGTGAATGCGTCACCAGTAGTCCTTCCTCTACTGTTAGTGAGCCTGTCCAGTCATTATCGGTTTAATCAAGTAGCTTTGCTGTTGCACTCGACCAATACCAAATGCCATAACCTATGGTTACTGTAAGCGAGTTAGAATTATAGCTGTTATTACTGTAAGTACTTTAAAATTCTTTTAGCATCTCGAAAGTAAATTTGGCTTGGATTCTGCATGAAGAGTGGCATATTGGACTTGTCACGTACAAGATTAATGGCTTTTAGCCGTCAGATAAAGTAGACATCTAATAAGGCTTCTATAAAAAGAAATATCAACCATTTCTTGGTGGTCACAAGCGGCCTTGCAACCATTTTGCAATAGTTCATCTTCAATTTTTTCGAGATGTTCTCCACATATTTCTTTTGTGAGATAAAAGGTCTTTCATTTTGATCGATCTCAATACCAAGGAAGCAATGAATCAACCTAAGTCAGTCATCTCAAATGTCTTCTTCATTATTTTCTTTGAATTCTCGAATCATGTTCTCATTATTTCCTATATATGTACATACATAGAGACAATAAATGTTAGACTTACCTTTAACCTTGATGTAGAGTGTTGGCTTGCTCGTGCTTCTCACATATCATTATTAGCTGAAGTATTCGTTAATTTTAGTAGACTATGCTCGCAATGCTTATATTAGAATGTATAGGGCCTTCTTGAGCCTTGCCTTATGCTTCCGAATTAATCTGTTTAAATTGAGTTTCGTCTCGTAGATCCAATTGATTCTGATGATGGATTTGTCCCGGAGGCAGTTGACGAGCTCCTACATTCTATCTTTTTCCATCATATTGATTCTCTTCCTCCATAAATTTTATCCAAAATTTCTTCTTTGGAAGCATCTTCGTAGCATTCCACTTCTGAGGCATTACTGTTGCATGTTTTATAAACTCTTCTAAGAGAATTAACTTTAGTATAGGAGATTTGAGAGTAGATTTTCTTGTATCAAGCTTTCAGAGGATGGTGGTGTTACGTTTTAAGTAATGGAGTCTTATGCCTCAACTTCTCCTTGTACTGTTCACTCCTCCCACGCTGGTGGTATGCCAGTCGACGTGACAAACTTCTTTTTTATCTTCTCATCCTGCCAGATCCAGGTGATATCCTCGTTGAACTTGACGTAGGAACAGGTCATCAGCTTCTTAATTATTAGATTTTAGACTCCTTAGCCTTTTGATTGGTTGTTGTAGCCGATGTATATTACCTTTACCCACTTAACTCATTGAAACTTCTCTTTTTAGCTGCCAAGTTCGAAAAACTAACAGTCTACATCTATGACAGCAACTTCTTAGGCGACCCGAGGGCGGTGTTGTCCTACCTGGAGGAGAGATGCCAAAGTGGTTACTTCCCAATAAAGAGGGTTTGATATCTTTCTTTGCTTCAAAGGACTTATATGAGAAGATCCAGAAAATAGTTTTTTGTGTTGTATTCCGAGTAAAAGAAGGAAAGGATGCCAAAATGGAGTATCAAGCATTTGTTAATGGCAACAGCTGGAGTCAAGAATCCGAGACTATCAGTTTATTGCATTCTGATCATGTGATGCTTTGCCATATTGACCCAGACTCGATCTTCGAAGAAGTCTCTTTTGGTCCAGATGATTACTGGAATCATTTCCTGCTTAGCTTTAGAGTATCGGATGATGGAATTGTGAAAAAAAGTGTGGATTTCGACTGATATGTAAGACACTAGAGAATGATTTGGAGATTTTGTTTCAAGACGATCAATTGCTTGATCCAGCTCTACTCTACGAGGTTTTGGATGAAAGTCAAAGGAGCAAAGAGGAAGATAGTTCAAGCAAGCTCTTCCACAAAGGACTGAACACGGCTGACTTCTCAGTTGAGGTCTCTCTCTCTCTCTCTCTCTCTCTCTCTCTCTCTCTTCGTGCGTTTAATGATTATCGTATATAACGTAAGCAAGGATCAATATGTCTAATTATTATAAAAATCTAGCTTGGTTGAATTACAACGAAAATGCTCAAATCGAGCTCTTCTATTTAAACGAATTTCAAACTTGGGTACTTCTAACAATTTGCCCATGCTACAGAAGCATCGTTATTCCCAAATTCCCCCTGCTTACCGAAATGTACTCCCTGAAGGAGAGATGCCAGAGCAGTTCGTCCTTGTTGAAGATGACACTATATCTTTTATGGCTTCAGAAGACATATATGACAGGTTCCTCGGATTGGCTCTCTGTGTTGTTTTCGCTGTAGAAGATGGAGAGAAAATAATATCTTTTGACATTGTGCCATATGTTAATGACCAAAGGCGGAATGTGCTATCGGGAACTCTATGTTCATTTGATTCCCATCACAGGTGGATTCAATATCTCAAATCAAATGTGCTGTGGGGACTAATGGAGGGAGGAGTTGATTTTGGTCAATTTGACGAGAGTTATTTACGATTTAGCCTTAGAATTAGAATATCGGGTGGAACCGTGAAAAAGTTGGGGTATGTTATAAGGTGCTGGCAATTAGAGGATGATTTGAAGGTTGTGCTCGAAGACAAAAATTTTGTAATTCCGGCAGCACTCTATGAGGATTCTGATGGACCAACATGTTCAAGAGAATTCTTAAGGAAATGTCACCTGCCTATAGAGGAACTACAATCCAGTGAAAGTGAAGAAGATTAAATGGAAGAGGCGAGGGGGGAAGCGGTGTCTAGCAGCTCTTAAGGAAGAAATCATTAAGCTAACGAAAGAAATTAGGGGTGGCATATGTTTCCTCATACCCCCGTACATGTATGGGGAATTCATATTACTGGAACTGTGTTGTTGGAGTAACAAATGGCTTCCGGTTCAATCTATGGCGAGATTCAAAGATATCTGAATGGATATGGAGGAACCGGAAGCCAGTGACAGCGAACCAGATCAAACGGGGAGTGGGGATTGTAGCGGTGAAACAGATTAAATTAACATTTTTAAAGGTGGTCTAGTTTTTATGACGAAGTCTAAAGAGGAACTGCTTCTTTTCTTCTTATTATTATTATCATTATGGATTTTTAATCATATTGGCTTTTCGTTATCATGCCACAAGTGATAGCATGAGCACATTGGTCATGGTTGGTCCATCAAGAGAAATAGTTGTACAAGAATATTTAAACTAAAGTGCAAATTTATGACAGATGCTTATCTTTCATGATTCCCTGTCAATCGGATCAACAAGGCGAAGAAGAAATAATGATTGTAGGCCAGATGGCGAGAAACTTTTGATATGATGATGAGAGGACTTGTCTGCTCGAGAGGGGGATGAAACGTCCCTTCAGAAACCCTCCCAAAAAATAATAAATAATAAAGGAAAAAAGGACTGAGAGAGAGAGAGAGAGAGAGAGAGAGAGAAGACAAGGAAAAGGAGGGAAACCGCGTGGGTCCCGCCCCTTCGAACCAAATCAGAATCCTCTTTTCTTTTCCTCGTGTGGACTTCTGCGCTCACAGTAGCTGTAAGTGGTGGGACACCCCCTCCCCTCGGGTTCCTTTGAGTTTCGTGTCCCAATGTTTCCCGGCCGCACTCGCGGTTCAGCCCCCAGTGCGTCCCACTCGCTCCGGTGCGGCGCCGCGTGTCGCCTGTGGCGCTCTCTTGGCCCGGCGTGGGAGCGCGTCTCCGTTTCGCCTCTGGAGCCGAGCGAGAAGGATAAAGGGGCAAAAAGAGACGCTTGTGCAGTCAACTCAACAGTCTGCTTTTGATTGGAATATGCTGAGAAAGAGCGTGAAGAGAGGGCAGTAGGTGGGGGCCCAGTGAGGACAATTGTCGACCACTACAATAAATATGACGTGACATCACAGTTAAACAAGTTGATTAACGATTTAATTACAATATATTCTAGATTAATCAAATATGGGTGACGAAGACACGTCTAAGGTGGAGAAAAAGTCATCTTCATAAACAAAAGTTGAATGCGCAGAGCCCGAAACGCACGGATAAAATCTCATATTAAGGTGTTGGCTCATCGTCGAGCACCTTTATTAAAATAATTCTATGTTGACCCACGCGAAAGGAAGTCAAGCATATGGGCATCAACACTATAAAGAGAACATCAAATGGAGAGAAAACTACCACTAAGAAAGTACCAAATCTTAGGCAACTCATTGCTCGTTGCTAACCAATTCCTCTTCCTGATTCTAATGGCTTCTTCCTCTTCCAAGCGCAGGAGGAGTTACGATGTCTTTCTGAGTTTCAGAGGCACGGACATCCGCAACAACTTCCTTGGTCATCTCTATTCAGCCCTAGACCAGTCAGGTCTATACACTTACATGGACAGTGAAGAGCTGAGGAAAGGAGAGCAAATATCACCGGCACTTATGGAGGCGATCGAAGAATCGCGAATCGCCATTGTTGTTTTCTCTTATAACTATGCCTCATCGACGTGGTGTTTGGACGAGCTAGCAAAAATAATGGAGTGCAAGGGTCAAAGAGACCTCATAGTCATTCCGGTGTTTTACAAAGTGGATCCCAAAGAAGTGAGAACGCCTAGAGTTGAGTATGCACAAGCCATGGCTAAGCATGAGGTCAAGTTCGAGAAGGAACCTGAGAAAGTGATGAGATGGAAGAAAGCCCTTTTTGACGCTGGTAACTTGTCTGGGGAGCATATTACTGAAGATACGTAAGCAACAACTCTTCTACCACTTCAATTACTGAATTTCTTTTCGATACTTGATATTTTCTAAGGTTTGGGATCTTATAGAGTAATGCGTAATTTGATCCATCTATCTCGTACAGAAGCACTCACATCAAACTCACCGGCACAGAGAACACTTTTGCATAACAGGAAACAGAGCACCATATGCAATCCGTTCATACTCTCCGAGCCTCCGCTGATATCGTCCCCATGTTGCCCCAGCCGCACCTCCTCAGCCTCTCTCCTCTCTGTGTCCAGCAGCTTTAGGTGACCAATCTAGGCTCGCGACCCAGATCTGCGATTTTAAGCCCAAATCAGCTGTTGCTGGCCTCGGGCTATAGTCGCCGGAGGCTCGTTATCATGGCTGAGATTTTACCCTGTCAGTGATGGAGGGACAAAAGAAACTCTTTTATAAGAAGAAACTCTTTTTCATATAAGTATTCACTTTCCACATTGCATACTTCTTTTTGACCTCATACCACAATTCTGGAAGTTTATTAAAAAAGCTCTTTAATATGAACTATTGAGCATGTAGTTGTCAAAATAGCATATATAAAAAGTATGAAATCAGAGCATTTGAAAGCTACTCTCTCTATTATTTCCACAGAAACCAAGAAACAACATAATTCTCTTTGCAAGACCTCTGTTACAGTGCTAGCGTTCCATCTGCAGTAAGCTTTTGTCAATGTGATCCCTTAAATGTGTTTGAGATAATGGGAAATTCCAAAATTTCTGAGATTTACCTACAAAAATAGCGTCATATACTTCACACGTAGTATTTTGACTTTATTCTCTTGCATTTGCTATCGTTCGGATTGATGGGGTCCATCCATCCATCCTCTCAAACACATGTTTTTTCGCAATCAGGAGTAGAAAAAGCACCACGAAGTTCCTGTGCCCTTAATGGGTTATCCTTTAAACAAATTATGATGTTGTTCTATGAAAGTCCTTTTCGCTGTTAAATATCCCATCATCAATTTGTATTGGAAGTTCTTCGGCCCATAAAGATTGCCGAAGATGTTGGGCTAACTTACTTGTATCATTACCATTAAGATAAGCCGCTGCTTTTACGAGATCTAAAAAGAAGGGTGTTATCTTTTCTTTTTGCAGTTTTTAGACTTCAAGGATTTGATTTGATGCTTGTCCCTCAGGTGTCTTTAAATTCGTCTCTGTTTCGATTACATAAAGTCTTTCATTTGATCAATGAAGAAACCACTCTTGCATGAGCGTTTCTCCATCTTTTGTATTCATTTTCCTGGGCGAGAAGTTTTGTTAAGGGAGCATTTACTTCATTATGTAAGCCATTATGCATAGAAGAAGATAAACCTGGCTTTCTATCAATCAGTTTTATTTACAAAAAATGCCTTTTGTTTTTAAGAAGATAGAATAAAAAACTAGGTTTTTTTTTTTTAAAAAAGAAAATGCGGCCCTAATAGCATTTCTGTAAATAGTTGAAGTTGTAAAAAGGAAAAGCGTAATAGCGATATAGATTTCTATAGCAACCAACGGTAGACAATATTTGTCCAAACCGCTAAAGAACGTGTCATTATCTGTCGACTTTGAAAAGTGGGACCAAAATCGTCCCGAAGGATACACTACTTCAGATTTAGGATTTACCCCATCAGTATTGCTAAACTTAAGACTTCATTTTGTCAACTTTCATCGCACAAAGATGCTAGATAAATGGATAGGCATTTGGACAATTGAAGGGAGAAAAAGAACATTTCATTCAGTATATCCAATTATTAACTCGAACAATTAAAATGCAGAGTAGAATTTTTTTTTGGATCAGAAAAATGCAGAATAGGTTGACGCACGCGTTTAGAATATCATGAAAAATATAGTCTTAAACTCATGCAGACACCTGAGGCATCTTAGTAACTGAACATATTTTAACATTCGTCTCCAACTATATTGTGGACAAGTTTCTTGCCAAGTGATTTTCTTTGAATACTTATCCGTTTCTTTGGATTGCTTTAAAGCGATTTCAACTAATTTTTCCTTGCCAGATATGAAGCGGGGGTTACACAACATATTGTGCAGGAGATCTCAACTCAATTGAATCGAACACCCTTAAAGGTACCCAAATATTTGGTTGGAATAGATTCTCGAGTACAAGAGCTTAAAGAATGCTTAAATCTACAGTCCAAGGATGGTGTCCTCATTATAGGATTATGGGGACAAGGAGGCGTAGGAAAGACAACCCTTGCTAAGGCCATTTTTAACATTGTGTTTAGAGAGTTTCAAGGTTCTAGTTTCTTGGAGGGTGTTAAAGAAAATTCCCAGGATTTGGTTCCTTTGCAAAAACAATTGCTATCGGATGTATTACGAAATGAAGTATCAACAAGCTTTGGTGTAAGCAGAGGAAGTCAGTTGATTCAAGAGAGGCTCTTTAACAAGAGAGTTCTTATTATTCTTGACGATGTGGATCACAGATGCCAGCTAGATGATTTGGTGGGAGATTGTAAGTGGCTCCGTGAAGGAAGTAGGATAATTATCACAACAAGAGATAAACGTCTGATAAAATTTGAAGGGCCATGTTATGTCCATGAAGTTAAAGCTCTCCAGGCTACTGAAGCTTCTGAACTTCTTAGAATGCATGCTTTTCCAAGAAATCAACAAATAAATATAAGGACCGATCTTATTGATAGTGTTTTACAGTATGCCCAAGGCCTTCCTCTGGCTCTTGAGGTGGTGGGTTCTTCCTTATGTGATGCAGGAGAAGAAGAATGGGAAAGTACCCTACATAAGCTTGCTCGATATCCTAGCAAGGAAATCAATCATGTGCTAAAGGTAGGTTTTGAGAAGTTGGACAAAGAGGAACAGGAGATTTTTCTCGACATTGCATGTTTCTTCAAGGGATGGAGTACATCAAACGTCAAGAAAATTCTTGATGGTTGTGGTTTTGCTGCGGCCATTGGGCTACGAACTCTCATTGAGCGCACCTTGATTAGGGAAGAGGGAAAGACCTTACAAATGCATGACTTGATACAATTGATGGGAAGGGATATTGTTAAAGAAAATTGCAATGATCCTGGCAAACAGAGTAGGTTGTGGCTTTATGATGATGTTCTTAATGTTGTATCAGGAGATGTGGTAAGACTTCTTAATGTATAAGAATTTATATTCTTTTTTTTATATCTTTGACTGAGTTTACTCAAGTTATCAGATAGCTTAATATATAAATAAATATACAGGTAACATACGCAGTACAAGCCATAGTTTTGAAGCTACCAGAGCCAGAAGAGATGCATATTGGTCCTTATGCTTTCTTGAACATGAAAAAGTTGAGGTTGCTCATCCTGCATAATGTACATAATTCTTTCCTAGATCCCATTCATCTCCCCATTGAGTTAAGGTGGTTTGAATGGCCTCATTGTGCCTCGTTTCCAAAATTTAGCGGTGGTCGAAACAAGTTAGTTGGACTTTGTATGCAGAACAGCAAGATCGAAGTAGGGATGGAACAATTTAAGGTACGCATTTATTTGGTCCTTTTTCCATTACTTAATACTATATATATATATATATATATGATGTTTTTAGTGCCCTTAGGGGAGCATCTATGATTTCTATAAGCTTTGTATGTATTAAAGCATCAAATATAATTTGTCAAAGTCTATGTTTTTTTAAATTTTTTCTAATCAAGTCATTTTGGTTATATAAATGTCTAATGGTCTTTTTTATATCAAATCTAGTCAAGCCTAAAAGCACACGAGCATGATTAAAATTACTTGGATAAAAAGCAGTAAAAATAGTAGATGAAATGTAGAATATTTCCATACATGTACAAAAAATGACAACTAGTGAGCCCAAACCATTATAATTTTGAGCTGAAAATTGAAAAAAAAACTTATTAGTGTGTAATGCTCGATGTGCTTAATCTATACCATGAAACCTTTTGTTCAATTTTTATTTTTTCGATGCATAGTTGGTTGCAGTCCGAATGTTTATGAAGACCCATTGCACCAGTGAATTGAGAAGACACATAATCCTGACTCTTTGGATGGTCATAGATAAAATCATATTTGATGAATCATAATACTGTAGATCAATCTTATATTCAACTTACATTTGGAAAATAAATAATAGTGAAAAAATCAATAAAAAGAAATCTATCCTCACAAAAATTATGTACCATCATCTACTAATCATTATGAGTCCAAATTAAGATTTTATTAGCCCTGCATTTGAGGCCCAGATGTTTACTGCACCATCCATCCAAACTCTTTTGGGTGCATGTTGGGTGGAAACTGATTGCCCAATTCTGTTGACTCGGATGAATCTGACACGACCACTATTGTTTGCCCAATCACTTCGGGCCCGACCTTAAATTTCAAGAATAGCACTCATCGATATAATATATCGTGTCAAAAACCAAAGTCTTCCTCTTTTACTCTAGTAATTGGTCGTTATTTTATGTTTAATAGCCATATCAAACAATCATGTGTCACATTTAAGTAAGCTCTTGCGATGATTAGGCTTTTCGATTTTATAGCTCTAGATGTTTGCAGAGCTTGGTGAACGCACTGGCATGTTTTTGCAGGCTTTTGGAATGTTGAAGTACATCAACTTCAGTAGATGCGATTTTCTGACTCGTATTCCTGACCTTTCGTCCTCTCCAAGTCTGGAGAGCTTGGACCTTTCGGAATGCAAAAGCTTGGTGGAGGTTCACCAGTCCGTCGGACATCTTGACAAGTTGAAATTTTTATCATTATATTTCTGCTCTAATCTTAGTATCTTCCCTAGTGAGCTCAAGACAAAATCTCTTCAGAAACTTGATCTCTTGGGTTGCTCTAGACTGGAGGAGTTCCCTGATATTCTGGAAAAGATGGTACATCTAGAGACACTTACTCTAGATCAAATGGCTATTGAAGAACTCCCTCCATCAATTGTTAATCTTGTCATTGTGAAGTCGTTAGATTTAGGAAATTGCAAGAACCCCACAAGGCTCCCACCGAGCATTTATAAATTGCGAAATCTGCAATATCTGACTCTTCAAGGTTGCTCGAATTTTTCCATGTTTCCGAAGAACTTGGAGGATTCAACTGATCCTGACGGCGCCTTGGGATTCCCAAATCTAGAGAATCTTCATCTAGGTCAAACAGCTATTGAAGAACTCTCTCCATCAACTGTTAATCTTGTCTCTGTGAAGTGGTTATGCTTGAGAAATTGCAAGAACCTCGCAAGGCTCCCACCGAGCATTTATAAATTGCAAAATCTGGAAGCTCTGGATCTTGAAGGTTGCTCGAATCTTTCCATGTTTCCGAAGAACTTGGAGGATTCAATTGATACTGACGGCGTCTTGGGATTCCCAAATCTAACCAACCTAAATCTTAAGGGCTGCAGTCTCTCTGAATTAGAGTTCCTCGAGGGTTCTTCCAATTTTCCCAAATTGGGGACCCTAAATCTTGGAGAAAACAAGTTCACTCATCTGCGCATCAACGATTGCTATAATATCGAATACTTGTATTTAAATGATTGCAAGCAACTGCTAGAGATTCCTCAACTTCCATCAAATATTGGGGTCATACAAGCAAATAATTGTAGATCTCTGCAAAAACTTCCGGATTTTTCGAGTCTCTCCAACTTATCTGAAGTTTACTTCTCTTCGTGTCGTGGATTATTATGGAAAGGATTCGATCTGCCTGGTTTATCAATACTCAAGGTCAGTCTCTCTCAGTCTCTCTCTCTCTCTCTCTCTCTCTCTCTCTCTCTCTCTCTGAATGCTGGATCTGTATGACAGTATCTCCGGGAGACGGGACGCACAATTCTCCAGCCAGAAATTATCATAAATGGAGATGAGATGCCAGAAATTCTCCTAACTGGAGATGAGTTGCCAGAGTGGATTCTCCATTGTAAGGAAGGAGCTATATCTTTCATGGTTCCCAAGGACTTGTATGACAAGTTCCTAGCACTTGCACTCTGTGTGGTTCTTGAGGCAGAGGAAGGAAAAGTGGTCGATTTTTCATGTGAAGTCCAAATGTTTGTTAATGGCAAAAGGGTGACCTCCCGTATCAGAGGCTTTTATTCACTGGAATCCAATAATATATGGCTCAAGCTCCTAACTCCGTTTGAAGTAGTTAAGTCTCTGCAGAAGAATTGGAGCCATTTCCAAGTTTGCCTTAGGGTTTCAAACGCAAGCATAAAGATAAAGAAGCTTGGATTCCGTTTAATATGCCGGCAACAGGAGGATGATTTGAAGGTCATACTCCACCCACCTCAGCCAATAGAAACAGATTGGATGATCGAGGAAAGAGACTTAGAGGAAGACCATTCAATTGACACCAAGAAGGAAGATAGTCCGATTGAAATGGATGAAGAGGAAAGCTGATAAACTTAATAAAGAAGATCAGATGGTCTTAACTATGGTTCCAACGGCACCAATTATTATTCCAGTGTTGGCTTGCAAACATGCTTGTCGAATATGTCAAGACTTTTTGAGGAAGTGATTCTAGGGGAAGCAAACTGATTGATCTAGATTCCATTGCCTTTTCCTTTTCCTTTTCTTTGTTTTTCCTCGTCTCTACTAGAATTTTTAAAAGTCCGCTCCTTCAATTTAAATTGAAAATCACAATGAGATACAGGCTTCGCATCATGCTACCACTACTGATATGGTTGAGGAACTATTTTTCCCTCACTTTCGACATGAACTGTGATGCCAAAAGCATTAATCTAAACTTAAGTGAATGCGTGTAGGATGGCCAGTCTTCCACGTTGTTTTGTGAATTTCAAATAGACCTCTGTCACCTCTCTTAATCCAATTAATGATGACAATATTTCATACTCTAAAATTCTACGACTGAGTTCTGCTCAATCTGATATGATATGCATATATACATATATATATATTATATATACAGGAAAGAGGTCATCTAATCGCATCAAAGATTGAAAGGTCTACACAGAGGGAAGATTGTTTTATTCCTCTGTTCTTACAAGGTCGATTGTATTGGATAAGTACAAAGTCTTCTGTCATAACTTTAGGCTTCTCTGAACCGTACTGTATTGAGCTTGTGGCAGGTCGCTCACCTGATTTTATGCCATTGATAAAATCTTTCTTGAGGGGGAAAAAAGAGGAGTAGATAGAACGGAGATTTATGATCGAGTCACATTGTCACAGAACTTCATCCACTCCCACTTCCTTTAACCAACAATTTACTTAGTTTTCGCCACAAGCTGTTCTCCCTTCTGTGCTTATTCTCAAGGTTCAACAACAGTTTTAAGCAGCTGAAATCTTCTGCACTGAAATGCAACTTCCATTTGTGAACTTTTTCTGAAGCAGCAATGTCGCACACCAATCTCTCTAGTGAAATAGCTATTCTGTCTGACCAAACTGTAATTATGGGAATCTCCGCTTTGATGTGTACTCTTCAATTCATATTACAGACTTTACCATGCGACTTTACTTTTGCTGGATAATGTCCATATTGTGGCCGTTGAGTACAGAAAATTTTATCCGATCAATAAATCTCACGGATGGAATGCAGAAATTTGTGAAATGATGCGATGGACTCGTATTTAGAGCATAGCTTCATAATTTCGAGTTCTCTTTCCTACTCGAAGCATATGCCTGAAATGATAATAGAATTTCCATATTTTAATGTAAGAGAAGTTTCCTTTTACTTATACCCGACAAAAACAAGGCAGCGACCGATGTAATAGGGTAGGTCGACTCGGTCAATTAGGATGACCTTTCCTTGGCGTTAAGCTACTCGACACTTCCTCTCCCAGACAATTAGAATTATTTTTTTAAATGAGTTTGAAATCGAGGATAACCCATCATACGGATGCGTTCCCTTCCCATCACAATACATTGGCAGATTCAGAGAGAGCCTCCCTCCATTTCTTGGCCACCTCCGAGCCCGTCCCATACTTCATCTCGTGCTTGGCCAATGCTTTCCTGTAACTCTGTTGCTGTCCCCTCCCTTCCCTTGTTTCCACTTCATATAATAATGGCAGGATCATTGTTTTTACTTGTTCAGACACCACGGAGATTCTGCATAGTTTCCTCAAAAAAAAAATGACGACATAGGTATGAGATTTTTCCGTCATTGCCTGTGGGAAATCAGTGCCCTTCCTAAAATTTCTCACTGTCCACGGAAGCATTTTATGCCCTTCTGAACTATGGCCTCGTATAAACTCTTAACGAAGTCCTCGCAGACATCCTCACCCCAAAGTTTAGGAGCACATCGAACTTTGTAAGTACAGTTGAGACCACTTTGATGATGTCTCCGAATAATCCGAGCTCACGCTCACTGACATTACGAACAACAAAGACATGGATAATATAAGTTGCTCAAGGGGTCTAACTAAAATGAAGCAAGCAATAACAATTCGCTCCAAGAAGGATAGACCAGTAAGTTGTCCACGCAAAAGGGCACAAGAACACAAATTTTAGGAGGCAATTTAATATTACCACCGCACATAAGCTGTGATGGTGCTAGTGTGGAATGAAATACAGAGTAAGTGTCGACTCTGTATTTCTCCTTTTAGCAGTGATTCGACTTAGAAAAATAGTGCGGAAGAGGATGTGAGATCTTGTATATTTCGATATTTAAAAAAGAGTAAATCAAGAGCCTATTTATAGGCTTTAAGAAATTATTGTTAAGATAACATGATATCAACTACAATTAATCAGATATATGTCCAATATATACATAATGTCCAGAAACATGCAGAATTAAGAAGAAATTTTCATATCACTAACAATTTTGTTTTTGTTAGGCATTCTCAACCAATGTTCAGTGGCACGCAAGATTTCCCGTGAAGGGACCCCCAGTTGTCCCTTCATCTTTGTCTGCCTCAAGATCTCCTCCGGCTCGTCTTCTTCGCTGAAAAAGTAGGGACAAAGGATCCGCGATCGCGAGATGGCGATGGGCAACAACGATGCGATGCACTCAATGTCTAGGAGACACCTTATGCATTGCACGGGGTCAGAGATTGGTATGAGAGACTGCAGAGAGAATGGCGGGAGTCTGAACCTCTGAAAGTGGGGAGCACGTCGCAGTCGAAGCTAGACTTTACATACTCGGATTTGAGGAGAAACGGTCGACATGGTGGATTACGTGGGCATTTGATAGGTCACTCCAGTATACGCCGGGTCTGTAAAATTTACGGAAAAAGAAACGCAAATCAGGAGAGTTGAGGATCCCGAAAAGGATATGGCTCTGAGGGTCGTGGATCGAACCTCTTTGTCTTCTTCCAGTTTCCATCGTCTGGGATTCCTCCTTTTCTCTTCCTTTTTTCCCCTTTTCTCACGCTCGTCGGGACATTCCTCTGCAGCCGTGGTACTCTGTCCTTTCATCTTCTTCAAGGCGCTCTCCACGGCGGGAAGGATGACTGGGGAGGCAAAGAGCGAGGATGATAGGAGTCCTTTGGACTGCTTTGTTCAGCCCAAAATTCCGCGAGCTAAGAATGAAAGGATGAAACCAATCTACATAATAATGTTTGGATCAACTTTCTAAAAATAAAAGAATAAATAGCATTCTATTTGAGCTCTATCAGAGAATTCGATTGTACTTTTCTAAATGTAGTATCTTTCTCTGGCAAAATTTCACATCGATAGTGGATTAACATAGCAAATGTAATCCTAGATCCATGCAACGCACAAGCATCTTCCTATTTTTTTTTTATATAAATTTTGGTAACTCTAATATATTGATAAGCTATATAAAATGTGTTGGTTAAACAAAAAATTCAGGTTTGACTGGTTTAGTCGAATGGATAGGGTCGTAAACCTTTAGAGGTCTCTCTCTTGGTCATGCCTCCTCTCCCTTCACTTATCAATTTGAAGCCTCTCCCATGGCCACTAAACACACTTCCCTCCATCTCCTCCACCTCATCTTCTCCACTATCTCTCTGCTCACTCCCACTTCACGCTCCCAAACGACTCCTCCTCCACCATCTCCCCCACGATCAACACATATGTGCCGGCTGTTCAACGTACTGAAGAGGACCCCGCAAAAGCCCATCCTCCACCTCATTGATCTCAATGGTGGGATGGTGTGGGAGCATTGTGATGAGCAGCGCTACCTGTCCTCCAACTTCTACGCTCCTCCGTGCGGCGATTAGCTCTGCTCCCCCGCTGGCAAGGCCCGATTTTGCTGCACTTGCTCGGGGTTGCCCCTTTCTCTCTAATTGCAGTCCATGTACCACCAGAACTATACTTTCAATCAGAGCAGCAGTGGTAGGATCCGGAAAAAGGATCCCACTTAAAGCAGCCTGCACTGGCTGCATATCATCAGATCTCGGATCCACGTTTCCCAACAACTGCTTATTAAAATCAAGAGTGACCTGAACCACAGACAACCGTAGTTGTTCATTATCATGCAAAGGGCCATAAGATGCCAAGGTCAAACCACCAGAAATGAACCCTCCACTACTCAATTTATAGGGAATTAACTCTTGGCTATTTTACGAAGCTTCAAAACTTGTTCGGCAATAAAAAGAGTTGGGACACAACTGTAGGGACCAGAAAATCCTCCTTTTTAGGCTCCGTTCGCTTCACGGAAAATATAGCATCTCTGGAAATCAGGAAGTCATTTTCCCAGAAAATGATAATATTTTATAGTGTTCGATCGAAACTTAAAAATGAACAGGAAAATATACAATGGAGAAATGAGAGAGAGAGAGAGAGAGAGAGAGAGAGAGAGAGAAATGTCGAGAGAAGAGGGAGAGGGAGAGAGAGAGAGGAATTCGGTTGGGGTGGGGGAAAGAGAGGACTTACAGATCTTGAAAAATGTTTTCCTTTTTTTTTAGAAGGATAATATTTTCTTTATTTTAAAAATGATATTTTCCATTAATTGAAAAATATTTTCTTTGGAAAATTATTTTTCGCCCTCGAACACCACAATTTTCGAAAAATATTTTCCGGAAGAATATTTTCCGTAAAACGAACGAAGGCTTTAGTATTTTTCTATTACATAAGATGTTCTGGATTCTATTGTCACAACCTTTCATGTGAATTTTTCTGAGCTGTAGGGACCAGAAAATCCTCCTTTTTAGGCTCCGTTCGCTTCACGGAAAATATAGCATCTCTGGAAACCAGGAAGTCATTTTCCCAGAAAATGATAATATTTTATAGTGTTCGATCGAAACTTAAAAATGAACAGGAAAATATACAATGGAGAAATGTGTGTGTGTGAGAGAGAGAGAGAGAGAGAGAGAGAAATGTCGAGAGAAGAGGGAGAGGGAGAGAGAGAGAGGAATTCGGTTGGGGTGGGGGAAAGAGAGGACTTACAGATCTTGAAAAATGTTTTCCTTTTTTTTTAGAAGGATAATATTTTCTTTATTTTAAAAATGATATTTTCCATTAATTGAAAAATATTTTCTTTGGAAAATTATTTTTCGCCCTCGAACACCACAATTTTCGAAAAATATTTTCCGGAAGAATATTTTCCGTAAAACGAACGAAGGCTTTAGTATTTTTCTATTACATAAGATGTTCTGGATTCTATTGTCACAACATTTCATGTGAATTTTTCTGAGAGAATTGCTACTGTCCGTTTGATGTAATGCTGGAGTAAAACCGCCATGACAAATGTGTATTAGTCCCTCCAAGTCATCTTAGTCGAAATCATGCCGAAAAAGAGTCATGCGTTTTTTTTTTTTGTGTGTGTGTGTGCATGTGTGTGGTAATCGAGGACTCCACCACGTATCATCCATGCCCATACGGTATCAAAAAGCCAAATCCCTATATGTCAAGGGAGACTAGTACATGACCCTAACATCATAATCTCCTATTTAAGACGCTAGAAACTGTGAATTATGCAGTTTGTGCTTCCCTGTAAAAGTTAAAAAGCATAAATGTCGGATAACACTACTTGTATTTTACCAAGCTCATAGGCTGGAATCATGCAAACATAGACGAGGGTTAGCAACAGGGGATTACTCAGAAGGGCGCATTTCTGAGTAACTCCAATTTTCTTTTTTTAAAATATCAAATAAAGGGGAGAAGAAAAATTTTCAAATCCGGCCGGCGAATGCACTTGGATCGATGTATCCAAAGTCATAGCAGGCGAAAACATAATTATTTACATCTTGGACAATGCCATGTTCCCATGACTCCTGAACACAACTAAGGATGGCCAGCTCATTGTGAACAGGATCCACCAGACTCGGCGACTCAGCAGGTAACAGATATCGACGGCATGGACCACGCTCTAAATAATCGTCCATCAAATAATTTTTCTTCAAGATATGAATCTTAACTCATGGCAAATAGCAATTTGATCTTCCCAAAGTACCACCATCAGCAAACTGATTATAAAACAAAACCTTGTGCTGTCAAAGAGTCTTAAAAACAGTTTTGGGAGCCGAGAGAGACAACACATCAAATCTTCGTAATTCAGCCGAAGGCCTATGTTCATGGGCGACCAATAAAAGCAAAGATTTACGTCTCAAATAACAGTGAAAGAGAGAAAGAGCTATCAAAAGCTTCCATTATCGCGTCTTAGTTTTAGAGTGAAGTTGGCTCGAACTTGTCATTGATGCGTCATCTCGTCAGCGAATTATCTTCCTTCCTCTTCACTTCTTCCTCCTTTTTTGTTCTTTTTTTCCCTGAATTTGAAGAGGAAATATTCACTTGGGCTTTTGGCGAAGCCGAAAAACCAAAAAAGAAAAATGATACAAGAAGGACCAGGTTAATACAACCAACATATAATGTCATTATGTTTAAGTGCATATTACCCAGTTCAGGTTCATCCAACACAGATCAAGGTCAGAGTGTCTGATCGATACAAGTAAAAGTGGATTAATGTATAAATATTACTCTAAAGTATGTCATTTCAAGTTACGTTCGGGGGCAAAATTCAGGTTCCTGTTTCTACCACATCTCATTTTAAGAGGTGTTTAATGTCAACGTGAGAAACATTTAACAGATTTATCACATTAGCTCATGATTTTATATCAAACAAAATAAATCAATGATTGAAGAAAAGCAATTTTGCACTCTGGATTGTCGAGACCAAATTGAAAGAAAGTGGGCCAGAAGGTGATTGCTACTGTAGCTTGTGAAATTAGTTGTTAGAACTACAGACTTCTAGGCACATGTGAGTGGATAAATCTTGATCATGTAGGTCGTAGGGGGGAAGCATGTGATGCTTAATATGCCTTTAACTCTGTATATATGTTTGCTTACTTCGTTTAATTACTATTCTTTGTTCCAATATCTTTCATAATTCTGTTGACTGAGAATTTTGTGTGTATAAATATGATACAAGATAATCTGGATCTATTTTAGCGTCTATTCTGCAATCACAGAATGATTCTCTATCATCTTTCCCCATGAGAAATGGGTGTGATTTGACAATCAAGTGTTGAAGGGTTAGACATCCTTCACGTTGTCGGTAGTGTTGCTCCTATGAGTAATGACGCGAGTGACGTCGATGCTTGAGCAATTGAAGATTATACTTGCACCCTGGACTTTAAAATTTTATGTCCTCACTAATTATGGAGCTTTAACCCGACGACGGTTTAAATTTTAACACTCGTAGAGTGATTGACATCTACGTGATCAAGATTATCTCCTACTGCCGGTGATTGTCCCTTATATATTTCGTCTAAAAAAACTCTACTGTGCAGTGTCCGCCGGGTGTTTGTGTTTTTTCCTAACTGAATCCAGCGTCTAACCACCCCCCTTCTCCCATAAAAACCAAACCCATTTTTAATTAACGGATTTGATTATTTTAACTGCTAGTTTTGTGAAGCTTGTTTTCTCTTACTTTTTTTTTTGTCTTTTGTTTGGTTTTTTTTATTACATAGCGGCAAGTTTCAAAGCAAAGTAAGCTTTAATTCATTATATTGATGCTTAAGTCGGAGTAAATGGATAAAGATATTTGATTTTTACATAGGATCCATATCCTAAAGAGAATGACTCGTGGTTAATATAAAATATACTGGTCAAAGAAACTATTTTACATCAATAAAAAAAACCTTTAAAAGTGAGGAAAATAAATTTTTTTTTAAAAGATGAAAATTTCACATAGATGAATATTCTCCCTGTCCTTTTAGGCTAGGGCAATACTATCAAGCATGACGTGGCTTAGAAAGACCTTAAAACCATTGTCGACCTTGATGGTTAGCTTGATTTGTTCCTCAAACAAATTACGTCTGTGACCAAAGTGTGAAGCAAACCATATAGCTCAACTGTGTGGATAATATGCATATTGACATCCAAATGTCATGTCTTAGGATCGGGAAATAATTGCCCCGTGTCAGGAAAAAAATATTTTTTCTCATAGTCATGTAAATATCATTGACAACTAAATGCCTCAAATCATGGTCAGATTAATGTCCAAGAGTCATCAATTATCCATTTACATAGGCCTCTTAGATCATTTGATCAAATTGACATCAATTTTTTTTTTACATCTTCCGCATTGATCTCCTTAGAAGTTAACAGGAAACTAGTCCTACCCACCCCCATCTAAATTCTCCAAACAAAAGTCTTACCTGTGTGAAAAACTCAAAGTCTATCTTTTGTCCTTCCAGCACACTTCTAATACCAAATGTTCGATATCAATCAAGGGAAGTCTCTGCGTTGGTAATTATTATGGAAGTTGTCAAGATGGCTTATGATTTAATTAATATTAATCAGACGCCCAGATCGAAAACGATGTGAAGAAAGATGTAACTCGTGTTTCTTTTCCTCTCTTAACTAGTTCTCAGTAAAAAAATTGGCGTGCCTGCCAGCTAGGAAGTATCGCGCACGTATTCTCTGTGAGGAGCGGCGCAACTTTCCTACTTTTTTTTTTTTTTGGGGGGGGAGTGGTGTTGTCAAAGATAATTATCATTACTAATAAGTTGCGGAGCCACAATTAGGTTCGGAATCATTGCATAATAAGACCCAAAGTGGATGAGGGGGTATAAAATCCAGTTGCGAGGAAGACAGTTGTCCCGATGGGCTCTTGCTATCCAATCGGCGGACTTGTTTGCTTCTCTATGCACGTAAGAAACAGATACGCATTTTAGTTGGGCCAACAACACTTTGCAATCCTCTAAAATTGGTTCCACTGAGACTTTCCTACTTCACTTTGCTTTATTTGAAAGAAGCAAAAGCTCGCTTGAGATGCTTTAGGCCGGATTAGATTAGTAAAATTGCCATAATGACTGACAACTGTTGCTTTGTCCTGGATCGACAATATTTAAAGGCCCATTTGGGGAGACAGCCTCTGAATTAATCTTGACCAGATTCATTTGGCTAAGGAAAACGTGTATTTTTGGAGATGATGATAATATCTCTTTGGGGATCAAGTGCCTGGTGCTCCATTATCGAATTTTTGAGCCATAGGCTCGATGGGGCCGTCTGAATATAGACGTCTTAATCTGCTCATTGCGAACAGAACCCATCGGACACAAAAGTAAAAGTGGCAGCTCACTAGGAACACAATCCACCAAGCACAAGAAAAAGACGGTATGGACCACGTGCTGTGTCATATTCCATCAAGTAATATTCCTTGAAGGAGGAGAATGTTAACTCATCACAAATCGCAAAATCCAACTTCCCAACATACCACCGTCACCAAACTGAGTCTTTAAAATAAAACCTTGCGCTATCAAAAAGTCTCATTAGCAGGATTGAGAGCCAAGAGACAACGCAACACAATATCATAAATATATATATATATATATATAATCTTTTATAGAAAAAGTCTCTTTTTGATTCTCCACTTCAAATTATAATTCTCATATAGAATAAGCAACTAGCCAATGTTTGATTTATTGCTACGTTTTCTTACATGCTTTAATTGAGTTTTTTCAATTTTAGTTCTTTTCATCAATTTGTCAATAAAAAATTTCTAGTGTTTAATATGACAAAGACAATTTCCTTTCTTCTTTCCCAATGGAAATTGGTATAATTTGACAAACCTGTGCTGATGAGTTAATCCAAATATTACTCACATGCATAATGAATGAACGTCTATAGTGCTTTAGCAATTGAGGATTTTGCGAGGCAATTGTCCAATCAGACTTAAACCTATTGTCTATGGTGTTCCTAAACCAAATATTACCTGATCATAGAAGCTCCTGCTGCAATAAATTGTGTTCTTATAGTCCTCATTCAATTAATGTATAGCGCGTGTTGCTTTTCATTTTTTTTTTCCGCCAATCGAATCACGATCTCATTTGACTGATGACATTCTTGATGATGTTTATTACTTGGATTAATTTGATATGGTCCCTGGAAAAGGTAACTGACTGGGGAAAGAAAACAGAGTCACTATCACGAGATGAACATTTGGTATTGACTTCGCGTGTCACTGCCACGTGTATGATGTTGAAGCTTCAAAATGTAAACTTCTTACTATATCAATTATAATTGGAGAGGCCTAACATTTCTATCGGTTGCAACATCTCATTGTAGGATTTGGATGTTTGGTATTCAATTCGTTTTTTTGTTGGTTCGCAATATGACTTGACATGTAACCGGTTTACACAAACTCCAATTTTCAATGGCAAAAGGATGGAAGATGAGTCATTTTCTATTTGATCACATGCAAACATACATACATAAACTGAATCTGCATGACGATTTAGTGGAAAACTCTAATATTATAGATATAGTTAGTAAGAAAGATACTTAAAATTCTTCAGCGAGACTTCAAATAATGCATTTATACGTTTATAAGTTTAATATAATTTCTTGCATTTCCTACATCGTAAACACTATGTAGAAAGCTAGTCCTTATACTCAAGTGGTGGCACTGGCCCACAGTAGACACGCTGAAGCGGCAGGTGGAACGCACCGCTCATATCCGAGAGTTATACCTTCATTTCCTTGTTCAATTCCTTGTAATTCCAATTTGATGTAATATCAATTTCAACTACTTCTATTGATCGCAATTGCAATTCCAATACACTTTCACATGCTTAGATTTATCGAGTTTCATTATTCCACATAAAAGCCACATTCATGCACTTTCTTGCTCATCAAGGAGCATTTTCGATTGTTTTTCCAATTGTTTGAACCAGCTTTGAAGTGACTGAGTTCTAAGAAGTCACTTAGTAGCGATAATGATAGAATTTCTTAAAACCAAATCTTACGGTAAGAAGTGACTAGTTATCTCCACTCAAGAAGATCGGATGATTATTAGCAAAGTCTAAGTGAGTGAGTGAGTGAGTGAATGGCCAAATAGAAGTATCAGTGCGTCACCTTGAATTTCTTGTGCATAGATTAAATGCGGAATTTTAGTGGAAACTTGCACTGTCATCACAAACAAAGAGGATGCGATAGGATCACCGGGTCTTAATCCATTCTGGCCGCCCAAGTCAAGAAATCAGTGGGAACACCAATTGCAGTCAGCAGATTTAGAAAAGGAAAAAACACTTTAACCTTCATAAGTCAAGAAAGCAGAGGGACATCGTCTGCTTGTTTGCTTTTTAGTTTGAAATCAGGGAGGATTCTTGCATGTGGTGCGAGGAAAGTAGAGCGTTCGTGCATTGCCAGCTTTATCAATCGAGCATCCTTTGTCCTGTTGGGACCTTGGCGGCAATATAAGGTGGGGCACTGGAAAAATTACAAATGCTTCTAAAATTGCCAACTGTTGCTTTGTGAGATATGGGGAAAAGTGCAAAATAATATTCTGTGTTATTAAGGCAAGGCACTCTTTTTTTTTTTTTTACCCATTCGGAATCCTTTAACAAATACTCAACTACAACAAATATTATTCCAAATAACACATGTGGGTGAGTTCCTTAAAATCATCAAAATTCAACTAGGGCCAACATAAACCTAAGTCCAAATTGTTTTGGGATAGTTGTGAAATTTTTATTTCCCCAAAGCCAATCAATCAATTGGAAAATTTGCCTAGGATAGTATGATGTTATGGTCAGAGAAATTTATCCTCCCTTGAGTAGTCAAATTGATTAATGATTCAATTACAATATATTCCACATTAACCAAATATAGGTGGCAAAGACACATCTAACTAAGGTGAGAAAAGTTATCTTCCATGAAGAAAAGTTGAATGTGAAGATGGTCAACACTTCCTGCGCCCGAAACGCATGGATAAAATGCCATATTAAGGTGTTGGCTCATCCTCAAGCACCTATATATAAAGAGAACATCAAATGGGGAGCAAACTACTACTGAGAAAGTACCAAATCTTAGGCAACTCATTGCTCGTTCTTAACTAATTCCTCTTCCTGATTCTAATGGCTTCCTCCTCTACCAAGCGCAGGAGGAGTTACGATGTCTTTTTGAGTTTCAGAGGCACGGACGTCCGCAACAGCTTCCTCGGTCATCTCTATTCAACCCTAGACCAGTCAGGTCTATACACTTACATGGACAGTGAAGAGCTGAGGAAGGGAGAACAAATATCATTGGCACTTATGGAGGCGATCGAGGAATCGCGAATCGCCATCATTGTTTTCTCTGAAAAATACGCCTCATCAACGTGGTGTTTGGATGAGTTGGCAAAAATCATGGAGTGCAAGGATAAAAAAGACCTCATAGTCATTCCAGTGTTTTACAAAGTGGATCCCAGAGAAGTGAGAACGCCTAGAGTTGACCAGAGGTATGCACAAGCCATGGCTAAGCATGTGGTCAAGTTCGAGAAGGAACCCGAGAAAGTGGAGAGATGGAAGAAAGCTCTTTTTGATGCTGGCAGCTTGTCGGGTTGGCATTTTACTGATGGGTACGTGACATCACTTCTACTGCTTCAGTTAATGTAAATCTTTTGGTACTTATTTAGCTCTTAGTTTGGATCCAATAAAGTTAGGGGTAGTTCTGCCTCTAAATCTCTCTTTCACGCAAACCCTTTCTCATCAGACGCACAGCACAGAGTACACTCACGCAGGACGGGGAACAGAGCACCCTGTTCGAGCCGTGCGTCCTCTCCGAGGCTTCGCTGAATCTCGACCCGCCTCCAGCCGAGTGCTCCCGTCCCCACACTGCTCCAGCTGCGTCGCCTCATCCCCTCTCCGTCTGTGTCAAGGGGCTTTAGGTGATAATCTAGGTTCGCGAATACAGATCTGGGGCGTCAAGCCTAGATCGGCTGTCCGTAGCCTCGGGCGATGATCCCCGCAGGCTGCCTGTGATGGCTGAGACTTTTCCGTCTTCGGTGAGGACATAAACAGAGATACAGGAAGGCTTGTTATATTAATGGTATCACTATCATAAACATCTTTATACAGGATCTACAATGAATGGTTTTCCCTGTTCTGGCTACTCTCTTTGGACTTCAAGGGCGTGATTTGAAGCTTGTCCCTCAGGTTTCTGTATTTGCGTCTCTTTTCTAAATAACATCAAGCCTTTCATTGACCAATGGAGCATTTATCCGTTCTTTCTTATCCACTGTCATTCTCTTGAGCGAGATATTTTGTCCAGCGAGTATTAACTTCATCCCACCAGAAATAGAAGAAGATAAATCTGGTATTCTATCAACCTTTCATATAAATTAGATATGCTTATTTTATTTTGTATAAGAAGAAAGAATGAAAAGTTAGGTTTTCTAAGGAAGATATAGCCCCATTGGCATTCTTGTGAGTACTTGAAGTTGTAAAGAGGAAAAGAGTAGTAAATTCTGTTCTCCAAGAACAATATGGTTGGCCGTATTTGTCCTCGCGGCCAGAGCACGTGTCTTCATTTGTCTACTTTGAAAGTGGGACTAAAATCGTCCCAAAGGTCGAAGTAATTGACTTTTGTTGGGATTTACCCCATTGGTGATGCTAGCTTAGACTCTCTGTTTTTAATTTTCATTGCAGAATAATACCAGATAAAGCGGGGTAGGCATTTAGACAATTCAAGGCAAAAGGCCCATTTCAATGAACTTTGTAAACAGATCGAGACAATACCGATCAACAATGAGCATATTCAATAAATAACTTGAATTATTAATAAATGCAAAATAGATTAATACGTAACATTTAGAAAAACATGAAAAATATAGACTTAGACCCATGCGAACACGGGCAGCTTGCTCGTCGAAGCATGTTGACATTCATCTCCAGATATAGTGCGGATAAGTTTCTTGCTCAGTGATTCTCTTTAAATACTTATTCATTTCTTTGGAAGCCCTAAAAAGCAATTTCAACTAATTTTCTCTTGTCAGGCATGAAGCGAAGCTTACGAAAGATATCGTACAGGAGATCTCAACTCAACTGGATCGAATGCCATTAGATGTAGCCAGATATCCAGTTGGGATAGATTCGCGAGTGCAACAGCTTAAGACAATATTAAATCTAGAGTCCAGGGATGACGTTCTTATGGTAGGATTATGGGGACAAGGAGGTGTAGGGAAGACAACCCTTGCCAAAGCGATTTATAATGCTGTTTTCAGAGAGTTTCAAGGTTCTAGTTTCTTGGAATGTGTTAGAGAAAATTCCAAGAATTTCAACGGTTTGGTTCATTTGCAAGAAAAATTGCTATCGATGTTATTATTGGGGAAGAAATCAAGCGTCTATAGCGTTGATGAAGGAAGTCCATTGCTTCAAGATAGACTTTGCAATAAGAGAGTTCTTGTTATCCTAGATGATGTCGATGATGAATGCCAACTAAATGCTTTAGCTGGAAATTGTGAGTGGTTTGGTAAAGGAAGCCGGATAATTATCACAACAAGAAATAAACATCTACTAACTTCTCGTGGGGTGGATCGCCATCATATATATAAAGTTGAAGCTCTCAAGGATGGTGAAGCTCTTGAACTTTTTAGAAAGCATGCTTTCCCAGGAAATCAAAAAATAGAAGTAAGCAGCAATCTTGTTGATAGAGTTTTAGATTATGCCAGCGGCCTTCCTTTGGCTCTAGGGGTGTTGGGTTCTTTCTTGTGTCGTAGAGGAGAACATGAATGGGAAAGTACCCTGCAAAAACTTGCCAAAAGCCCTGACAAGAATATCAATGATGTACTAAAGGTAAGTTATGAGGGATTGGATGAGGATGTGAAGGAAATTTTTCTCGACATTGCTTGTTTCTTCAAGGGGTGGACGACATCAGCCATTAACAAAATTCTTGATAGTTGTGATTTTCCCACGACTATTGGGATACAAATTCTCATTGAGCGCTCCTTGATTAGTAAAGAGAGAGGGACCTTACAAATGCACGACTTAACACAATTGATGGGTATGGATATTGTTAAAGAAGAATGCCGTGATGATCCCGGCAAACGCAGCAGGTTATGGCTTCATGATGATGTTCTTGATGTTCTAACAGGAGATGAGGTAAGACTTGTTAGTGTGTAAGAATGCATATTGTATTGTTATTTTGACTTCATTTTAATGTAGTTACATGGTAACCTAAATATATTCGAATACGTGTTCAGGGAACAGGTGCAATAAAAGCCATAGTTTTAAAGCTACCAATGCCAGAAGAGATGTATATTGGTCCTGATGCTTTCACAAAAATGAAAAAGTTGAGATTGCTCATCCTGCATAATGTACAGAGTTCTTTCCCAGGTATCATCCGTCTCCCTAATGAGTTAAGGTGGTTGGAATGGCCACATTGTACCTTGACTCCAGAATTTAAAGCTGGTCCAAAGAAGCTAGTTGGACTTGATTTGCGAAATAGCAACATCGAAGGAGTGCTGAAACAATTTAAGGTGCGCATTTACTTGGTCCTTTATTTCATTACTTATAACTACATGTATCAAATCTGCCGATGTTTGATATTGTCCTTAGGAAAACAGCTGCAATGATTTTATACTATGTACATGTTAAAGCATCAAATGTAGGCTGTCTACCTATATTTACTTCAACTGCTTTTCTAATCAAGTCCATGTTTTCTTTTTTAATCAAGTCATTCTATGTTCATAAATTGTTTAGGGAGATGCCGTAAGTTGTTTGGCTAGATTTCGCATTAAGCTAACTCTAAGAGTGCCCATGTATGAGCAAGACAAAATCCACATCACTACGGGGTCGTTCAATGGTCAGGTGAGCTAGATTTGATACTAGGGAGACTTGACCCCACAATTTTTGTAAATAGGGCTCGTTGAAAAAAAACATATAGGATTTTATTAAAAAAATTACAGGGATGAAAAGAAAAAACATTCATACATATATTAAAGGTCCCAAGATTGACCTCAAACAATCGTGACTTTGAGCTGAAAATTGAAACAAAAACTTCACCTGACCATTTAACATTCGAATGCTGAATGCTCTTAACACATATCATGAAATGTTTTATTTGATATATAGTTGGTAATAGTAGTCTAGATGTTTTTAGATAATTGCGAAGTCGCGTCTTTATTGTAATATCCTAATAGGTAAATCTCCCGCACTTGTTTCAAGTTTTTTACTGCAAATTATTAGAATGTCATAATGAAAGTTAACCAATTTGAAGAGAATCAATAATTCTATCAACGTGATTGAGCTTGCTTAATCTGATATTACAAAATTTTAAAAAATGCTATATGCCTATTAAGTACAATAATAACCTACAGAGAAAACTTCTCTTGTACTGTTTTAATTAGTTAAACCCAATTCTAAAAAAGTAGCTGCATCATTCTGTAATGCAAATTTTTATTATAACCGTGTGTGAAAACACAGATTACTGTTTTATGCTAATTATTTCGTAAAAGTGTTTTAAATTTCAAGATCATTGGTAACTAAATTTTGATCGGCAACTTATTTTGCGTCACATTTAAGTTACCAATAGTTTCATGGGAATACCAACACGTGTTTAGCCTGGAAACGTGTTAGTAAGTGGCCAAAAGTTTCGTGGAAGTTCCAACAAGTATATCATTATTTAAGATTACAATTTTTTGTGTGTGTAAATAACCAATATTACTTGTGCAATTTACTGACGTATTAAAATTACTAACTTGTATAAAAAAAGTTTGCAATCTTAAATAATGATATACTTGTAACTGCTATTTGAGCCTATTGACCAACTCTTATCTCATTGTATACAAATTGCCAATTGTTCCAAGAACTTATCAGCATTTATTTGCCAGAGTTATCATCATATAAAAGTTATTAACTATTATAGCAAGTTACCAATATTAATTTGAGTGATATTCCAATGCCTCGCGCATTAGGTTACCAACTAGTTTTGATTTTTCTAACTCTTATTTAATTCAATTGATGGTGTTTAATTAATTGTTTTCAAAATCACTTTCCAAATTAATAATTTACCGACATCTAATTTGCAGGTGTAATCAGCATGTTAAAGTTCTGAACTCTATGCAAATTACTGATTTCTATTTGAGTCCCATTTACTCATGTTTATTTGATTGTAACTTAAACAAGCTGGAACGTTCTCCAAGCAAATGTGTTAAAGTCACGTAAATAATTGATGCTATTGAAACAATTAAATAAAGTTGGCAGATGACATAAATAAGAGTGTGTAACTTAATCACCATAAATAAATGATGGAAAGTTATTGTAATGATGCCAGTGAATGTGGTGAAGCTATACCATGAGACTTTTTATTTGATATTTATGTTTTTGACATATAATTGGACGTAGTCCATATGTTTTTAAAGACCTTTTCCATGAGAGAATTAAGAAGGTACATACTCATTACACTTTGGATGGTAATAGGCAAAAATAGTGTTTGAGAGAAAATAATACTAATTGATCAATCTTATATTCAACTCATATTTGACAAGTAAATAATAGTAACAAGAACAATAAAAAAAACCATCCCAACCAAAATTGTGTAACATCGTTTATAAAAAAAAACATATAATAGAACTTCCCATCATAGAAAGAAAATAGATTTATGTTTAGAGGGTTTTATTATATGAGTGCGTATATTTCAACACTAACTTAGCTCTACATTTGAGGCCCTGATATTTACTGCATCATCCATCCATTTCAAACTACTTTGGGAGGTTTATGTTGAGTAGAAACTGGTGGCCGATTTTTGTTGTTTGAGGGGATGAATCCGACATGACCACTTTCGTGGCCCAATCATTCGGCCATTCCACGGCAATGCTAAACCAAAATTGGCCTGTCGAACAAATTAATAGGCGGGTCACGCTAAACCAAAAGAGACATTAAGACGCTGACTAACACTCGTGAAGGAGACACTTCTAATTATAGTAAAGTAAATTTTCGGATGATGGGGAAAAATTATTCAGTTTCATTCCTAAATTAGTGATTTTTATTTAGGTGGGGCTCTTGCATTTAAAAATCTTTTCAAGAAGATAGGTATTTTAGGCATCGATCGGAGTCCATTTTTTTTTTTTGGTAAAATAAGTTGTATTAATCTAGTAGCCAAAGCACAATAAGGAGAAGTCTGGTACTACAAAAAAACTTTCACTTAACACGGCAACAACTATGATAAGTGAAAGAGTACCATGGTTCTCAAGGGCAATCTTAAACTAATAAAAACATGAAGAGCACAAAAGGACAACAGACAACAAATACAATCACAGGAAAATAGACTCATGTAGTCCCATTCTGAGTTGTATGCCTCTATTCCTAGGCATGTCAATGACATGCTCAAAGACCTTGGCCTTATCCTTGACCATCTTGATTAACTTCAATTTCATCGCCGGTATAAAGAGGTCAGAGTTCTGAAACAAAATATTGTTTCTTGTCTTCCAGATGATATGGCATAGAGAAGCTAGGGAAAATCTCGCAATACACTGGTGAAATTGGTTGTCGGAGATTCTATTAGTCGCCCAAATAAGCGTGTCGCTCCATGAACCATTCCTCCAATCCATATGACAATTAGCATTCCAAAAAGAGGCAAGGCGAGAAGTAGTAGGACAACCAAATAAAAGATGATCAACGGAGTCAGGTCTAATGTGACAGAACACACAGTTTGATTCTGTGATTCTGCCATGCGATAATAAGAGTACTTGAGTAGGCAGTCTATTGCGGGTCATCAACCATAGCAAAAACTGATGTCTCGAGATAATGTTTTTATCCCAGATAAACTTATACCATGACACAAGTTGTCTTCTGGGTCGAATGATGATCCAAGCGGATGACTTAGAGAAGACACTTGAAGAATCTCTCATCCAACGTAGACGATTCGAAGTGTTAGATAAAGATGGTAGGGGCTCACCCCATGAGGTCAACAAATCATTCAAGCTGGACGGCATGTCTCTCGTTTGTAGAAGTTCGCCTAGCATGGCGTCATGTGCATACCTTGATTGATATATTTAGCGATTAGTGAAAATGAGATTTCATGGCCCTCTCATGTGCCATTGATCAAACCATAGAGAAATAGAGTTACCATCACCAACACGCTAATGAAATAGGTGTTGGTAATCTTTCCCTAGCTCCAAAATCTTCTTCCAAGACCAAGAGCAAAAGGTCGATCTACTGGCAAACCAAAAACTATCTTTTTTTCAGGAATGTAGTATGAATCTAGATGCACCATAGCGATTCCTTATCAGTAAACATGAACCAAATATGTTTGAGCATTGAAGCTTTATTACTTTCCTTCAACCGTCTAATGCCCAGCCCCCTTCCTCTTTTGGGAGATAAATATCAGACCATGCAACTTTTGCATCCCCTTTCCCCAGTCTAGGTCCTTTCCAAAGGAATTGCCTCAAGACCTTTTCTATTCTTTCATGAACCGAGCAAGGTAAAACAAATATACTAGACCAGTATACTTAAATGGAATGGAGGACTGACCTGATCAGTTGGAGTCTTCCCTCGAATGATAAAAATCTTTGGGTCCAGGATTGAGCTCTACTCATTATAGCATTCACCAGGGCAATGCAGTCCGCCTGTCTCAATCTAGATGCCACAACAAGAACTCCCATATATTGAAAAGGTAAGGAACCCGTACGAAAACCCATCATATCCTCAATAGCCATATGAATCTCATCAGATCCACCCAAAATGAATACCTCACTCTTACTCGGATTCGGAACAAGGCCTGACCAATCAGAAAATTTTGTGATTGCCTCCTTAAATAACGTGACCTCTCCCACACCGGCTTAACAAAATAACAATAAATCATCAGCAAAGAAGAGATGTGATAAACCCATTGCTTTACACCTCCAGTAATATTTGAAACCCGGGTTGCCGATATACTGGCTGATTAGGCTAGAGAAGACTTCCATGATCAGCGTGAACAAATAGGGAGAGATCGGGTCTCCCTGCCTTAATCCCCTGGAATTGGAGAAGAAACCTTGTAGTTCCCCATTTATGGAATGGAGAACTTTGGTGTCCTTACACAGATCATAATCAAGTTAATCAATTGAATGGGAAAATCAAAGGCACATAAGGTAGCTTCCAAGAAATCTCAATCCACCATGTCAAATGCTTTCCTAAAATCCACCTTCAATGTGCATTTTGATGAATAGGTCTCATGGTGAAACCCACAAAAGTTCATGGGCCAGTAGAATATTATCACTAATTCTACGACCTTTGACAAAGGCAGTTTGAGAAGGACTAATCAGCGAAGGAAGAATAAAAGCAATTCGGTTAACCAGCAGTTTCGTGATGCATTTGTATATAGTGTTATAACATGCTATGGGTCTGAAGTCATCAACCAAGGTAGCATTAGGGACTTTTGGGACTAGAGTAATGATCGTAGTATTCAACTGTCGAAGAAAGATCTATAGTGTAGAAAATCCAAGATAACCGAAACAACTAGAGGGCCAAGAATATCCCATGACTTTTTGAAGAAATCCACATTAAAGCCATCTGGGCCCGGAGCTTTGCTAGAAGCCAGAGAGAATAATGAGTTATGAATCTCCAATTCAGTAAAAAGAAGCGACAAAAGTTCTACCTATGATTCATCGAAGGTTTTTTGAAGCAAGGCAGCAATTTCCCAGGACCAAGGTCGAGTACGTTGTGTAGGTGAAGCAAATAAACCTTCAAAGTGAGAGATAAAAACTTCACTAATCTCTGCTGGGGAGGAGACCTGAGATCCCATCCCATCCACTACCGATAAGATTCGGTTATGTAGCTGATGTTTCTTCACCTAGTGATGAAAACATTTTGTGTTTAGATCCCCTTCTTTTAGCCATCTAATTTGTGACTTTTGCTTGTAGAAAGACTCCTCTTGTAGCCGAAGATTTGCAAAGCTAATTAAGGCACTCTTCTCTTTTTGGGCGAGCTACAAGTTGGAGGGATCTTGGAATAACGCCTCTTGAATCAAATGAAGTTGCTGCGTTGGCTGGCTACTGCATTTGGAAATGTCATAAAATGAATCCATATTAAGTTGCTTTAAACGTGCCTTGAGCAACTTTAACTTTGTACACATCAATGAGCCATCAATCTGCTGTTCCCATACCTGGGTAACAATAGTCATGAACTTTGGATGCGACATCCAGTAGTTGAAAAATTTGAAAGGCTTACGGACCTATATTTGTGGCATAATACGTATGACCATGGGGGAGTGGTCAGAAATTCTTGGAGGAAGAAACTTCGCCTCAGAGAAAGAAAAGTCCATGCACCATCTAGCATTGACAAAGACTTTATCAATTTTCCGTTGTATACGATTTTCGTCTATCAATGGAGACAACGTAAATCTGTTTCTAGAGAATCTGAGATCATCTAAACCTGCATCTATAAGACAGTTATTAAGATCATCAAATGCCGGTATCCAAGCATCAGTACCCCCAACACGATCCGAAGTATATCGCATTGCATTAAGGTCACCAACAATCCATGGCATATCCATGAATATACCACTTCTTTCTACCAGGTTCGACCAAAGATGACGCCTAGCAACAAAAGAGTGTGCAGCATAAACCACTGAAAGGGCAAAGGAGGCAGAGGAATCAAGCCTCCGAATGATACCATGGATGACTTGAAAAGAAGAATCAATCACTTCGAAATTCACAAGAGAAGGGTTCCATCCCACCCAGATTCTTCCCAATTGTGCATGCTCATAATTCGTGCACCAACTCCAGCCAGGCACTATATTTGCATGTAACTCGAGAAAAGCCTCCTCTGACGCTTTTGTCTCCAACAATCCAATACAAGAGAGATTATAGTTTCTCACCATATATCTAACTTCCGCCTGCCTAAGAGGGTGAAGAAGACCCCTAATATTCCAAATACCTATCAATATATTTACAGAAGAAAAGAGAAGATGATAGATATCCTCAAAGTTTTTTGGCCTCTCGGCCTTTCTTCTTAGGAGGCGGCTTAAGAGGAACTTTGCTTTGTAGAAAAGCTGGAGGGGGCAGATTCTGCTCCAACTCAACTTCTTTAGCTATTTCAAGCTGGCCAAACCCCTGAGTTAGGGAGGTATAATGTTCATCAATATCCACTTGGAATAATTCATGAGGGGAGTCCTCAGAAGAGCTCTCCTCATCCGAGGATCCGAGAAGATCATCTTGATCAAGAGCGTTTCCTTCCGACAAAGAAGAGGTAGTCATGATCCTTTGACTCGAGGTAAGGGGGTGTTTTACAGCTGAAGCTACCTGAGGTGAGACTCTCCTCTTTTCCTGAACTTGGCTTTCAGCCACTTGGGTCATCTTAACTTGATTTTGAGCCATTTTCTTCTGTTTAGATTGCACTATAATCCAATCAGAGGGTTGGGGAGCTGGGGTAACCTGAGAGGGCCGTATTTCCTATGGGTTAGAGGCCGTCGCACTAGGAACTGAACGGGATCCAGGAAGAGCTAGGGGCTCCACAGAATCAACCTGGTTAGGAATAGTAGGTTGGTCAGAGCATTTGTGTCCAAATGAACCACATTTTAGACAAAGGAGGGGCTTCCATTGATACTCTATCGATACAACTATCTCCTCATCACCATTGAATACTAAAGTAGTTTCAAACAACGGCTTTTTAGCATTTATCTCCACACATACCCGTATATATGAAATCATACGCCTATTCTCTGTATGTTGATCTACATACAAAGGCTTGCCAATGGTACTTGCTAGGGCACTAATACCAATTGGAGACCAAGCCAAATAAGGAACATTTATGAGTTGAACCTATACCGGTACCTTGTCATGCTTTTCTTTCTCCAGCTCTAGCATTGGGTGCCATTATTTGAGAATAAGTGGAACCCTGGCAATTGTAAGAGGTCCTCTTTCAAGAATCTTTCTCCTAAAATCAGCATCTAGTATGTGGAAGAAATAAAAACCATCATCATTCGCCATCATATCATGGAGTTGGGTACCCCGAAGATGTTTCAAAGATGCCTCGATGAGATTAAATGGAAGCTTTCTTCCGATAAAATACCCCACAATAGACTCATGCCAGACCCTATCAGTAGCTTTAAGGATCTCCTTCGAGATATGAACACACGGTTTGTCATTCATAGTGGATGGGGGAATATAAGACAAGTCATACCCAATTGTAGCAGTTGAGCGAGCAACATTGGCCCAAGTTCGAGTCTGAGCAATTCCACTTGGGGCTTGTGGATTACCTTGAGCCAAACCAGTAGAAGTCTTGGTAGAACTCGGGCCAAGATGATTAATAGGACTGGCAGAAGAAAAACCATTGCCTTGCCTCTTCACAATACTCCTTCCACGTCCCCTACAGCTGCTTGATCTATTCCAACGAGCGCTTGGATCCCTTTGGTTTAAGGGAATGTCACCATAAACAATAAGGTTATCAATTGGTCGAGGAATAGACTTAACCACAGTTTTTCCTTTTCCAGAGACTGCAGGCATAGGATAGCATTCACTTGGTTCGCCTTCTCTTTAAAAACAATACCGCTAGCTGTATCTTTATTAACATGTTCCTCCTCATCACCAGGGTGAGTTGAAGGTCCAACTATCCCCAACTCTGGATTTTCCCTTCTCATATTAGTGAAACGGCTATGGCTCAATGCTCGTCTACTCCTACGTGAGTTGAGAGATTGAATTCCTTCCACAGGGATATTAACCATCCCTTTAGCAAAACTTGTTCCCAAAGGTGTTAGGATTTGCATTTCCACAACATCATTTATCTTCATGATTAAAGAAAATTCATGGGAGCATACAGACAAATCAACCCAGAAACAGAGCTCAAGAAAAATCCAGTGAACTTCACTCACGACACTCAGAGACGGAGGCAATCTTCAATGAACAACAACGAGGTTTAATCCTCAGTACCGTAGAGGGACAAGGAGAGAATTCCAGGCAGCTCTTAGAACTAATCAATGGACCCACGAACACCAAAACCTAGATACAGAGAGTGTACCTTGAGATGAAAGATCCAAGAAATCACCTTCTTTCTCCAAATGCCCCCTTGTGTGAGCCTCCCCACACCTTCGGACGAATCGGCGTCCTCGTCAACGGCGACAAATTATCCCTTCTCAGAACAACGGCGAGCTCGAGTCACTTCCATTGATGTAAAAGCTTCGGAGAAATCTTTTAATTTGATTTTGTTCTCCACTCCATGGCCGCGTGGAGTCCATTTCGGATCAGCTACAGCTCACAAATCACAATCTTCCCCCATTCGCTACATCTCTATTCAGCTTCTTCACAGTCTTCTCAGCAACTCCTCCTTCTTGAGGTCGGCTTGAGCGAGCAGATCGACGGCGTCAGCGAGGGAGGCGTCGAGGGACTCGAACTGCGCCCGGAAGTCGGCGGCGAGGTGGTCGCAGGCAGCGAGGTCGTCCCGGCGAGGTCGCGGACCGCGAGGTCGAGTCTTTTGATCAGGTAGAAAACCCGAAATACAACTTTGCTGTCCAAAGACTTCAAACTAATCGAGAGCTTCACTTCTCAGTTGGTCGGAGTCCATTAAGCGAGACCAAAACCAAAATTTTGCTTATTTTTTTCAGGCCATGCACGATGGGCAAAGGTTACTGCCCAGGTGCATCCGAGGGTCGAATAAGTCCTTCGGGCCGCGATCTTGTATGAAGGGTAGTGCTCATCGATATTATGAATAAAAACTCGAAGTCATACTCAAATGTTTTTTCGGATAATGTTCACAATTTTATGTTTGGATTTAAATATATTGTCCCACGGGAATTTTTTTTTTGGATTTGTCATTCTCAACGTCAAATCGATCTTACAGCCTTGCCCTATGTTGATTAACACATATACAATTTATCAAAATATTACAGTTATAGACATGTGAGATTTTGGTTGATGATATTAATTTAATATATTTTATGAGACAAAAATTAGTTTAGGTGAATATATTACGAAATACCAATAAGGTTTTAAATAGTATTAACCATATCTTTTAATTAGAGGATAAATCCGGATGATAGTATTGGATCAACTTTAAAAAAGAAGAAACACAGAAGATACATGTAAGCTTTCATGGAGAAAACATTGATGTCTATATTTATTTTGTTATAATTTTTTGCGCATTTTACTCTTCTCTTGCAAAAAAGTAACATCATATTAGCATTTAGAATGATAAAATAAATATGGTCTTAGATTCTTGCCATGCATAGACATTTAATGTTTTGTGGGCACTGGAATTTGATTGTTATCGAAGTCTTTAACATTTTGTCAGTACGGAGTACCAGAATCGTCCTTATTTAATCTTTATAAATTGTAAGAACAGTTTATTTGATCGTGGACAAATTGAAGTAGCTACTCGTCCACTGAAGTAACATAAATTATTGATAGGTTTCCAGTATATGGACAAACCACTAGTTTTGCTAAAAAATCAAAGCCAGGTTTCGACTTGAATATCTATCTCAGCGTTTTTTTGTTGTTGTACAGAATGTCTATCCAAGTAGATTTTCATAATTCTTGCAGGACTTTAAAAAATTGAAGTTCATTAACTTCAGTGGATGCCAGTGCCTGGTTTGTATGCCGAATTTCAGTTTTACTACCGATCTCGAGGAATTAAATCTTAGTGGGTGCAAAAACTTGGAGCTTGCCCACAAATCAGTTACACGTCTTGGCAAGTTACATTCATTGAATTTAAGTTGGTGCTCTCGACTTCTTTCTCTCCCCAGTGCGCTCCAGTCCGAGAATCTTGAGAGTCTCGCTCTTGCTAATTGCTCAAAAGTGCAAAGATTCCCTATTAATCCAAATTTCACGAAAGGCCTGCGAGAACTTCGTTTAGGAGGCACTTCAATTGAGGAACTTCCTGCATCCGTAGACAATCTTGTTTACTTGGAAAAGATGAACTTAATAAATTGCAAGGAACTGTCAATTCTTCCGTCTAGCATTTATAGATTGCAAAACCTTAAAATTTTGTTCCTTGAAGGGTGCTCAAGACTAATCAAGTTTCCAAAGATTGAGGAGATTGAGAGTGGCCCCCATATTATGACGGGATTTCCTAAGTTACAAAATCTGTTTCTTAGTGGTTGCAATCTATCAGAAGTAGAGTTCCTGGAGAATCCTTCATGTTTTCCCTCCTTAGCAATTTTTAGTTTGAGTGGAAACAATTTTACTGACCTTCCTGCATGCAGACATCTATATAATTTGAAAACCTTAAATGTTTCGCATTGCAATCAACTACAAGAGATCCGTGAGATTCCAAGGGGACTAAAATCCATCAGCGCAAATGATTGCAAATCTCTGTGTAAAATCCCCTCCGACATAGGTGACGTTGGCAAAATTGACTTCCGTTCCTGTCACAAACTGGTCAGTAATGTGCCGACCATCTATGATTTGTTCAAGTTTGAGGTTAGACTCTCTCTCTCTCTCTCTCTCTCTCTCTCTCTCTCTCTCTCATTTGGAGTCATGTACATGTTAGCTGCACAAAGTGCTTGTGTATTGCGAAGGGCTAGAAATCCTAAATCATTGGGCTAAATTACGGAAAGAGACATAGAGAAAGTGATTCTACCTGGAGGTGGTGGTGGTGTCTATAACGCAACCCAAAGGATATTCTCTCTATTTATGTGACTCTAGCTCGCTTTGGAATAACGAGCATCATGAAATTAAAACCTCGAACAATACATGCTCGTCCAATTATGAAATCTTCAACAACACATATCTTGTTTTCAATGATTTAGCACAAATTTTTTTTCTAAAGATATTGCCAACTGTAGCTGAGGTCTAGGACTACCCACTTAACTCGCAGAAACTCCTCTTTTTAGTTGCCAGTTTAGAAAAACTATCTAAAAATCATACTTCTTTGACAGCATGCTCGTCTCCAAAAGGAATATAATCAAGTTGCTTTACCTGGAGGAGAGATGCCAGAGTGGTTGACCCCTAGCGATGACGGTTACATATCTTTCATGGCTTCAGAGGACTTGTTTAAGAAGATCCTAGGATTAGCTGTTTGCGTTGTAGTACGAGTAAAAGAAGGAGCAAAAATGGCCATCCTTGAGAAGATTAGATATTTACCAAGTACTTTCGTCAACGACGAGTGTTTTTGTTGTGATTCGGATCATGTGTGGCTTGCCTGTTACAGACCAGTAGATCTTGTGGAGTGGGTAGAATTTTCAAGTCCAGATGACTGGAGATATGTCAAGTTTGCCATTAGAGCATCAGCTGGTGGAATCGTGAAAAAGTGTGGATTTCGATTAATATGGAAGCCACTAGAGAACGATCGGGAGGTTTTCCTTCAAAATAATCAGTCGTTGAATCCAGATTTACTCTATGAGGTTGGGCATGAAGGGAGTCAAATGAGCACATGGGCAGAAATTCCAAGTGAAACGAAAAATCTACAAGAGAGTGTAACTAGTATGGAGGAAGTTAGTTCAAGCATGGCTGGCATCTCAATTGAGGTCTCTCTCTCTCTCTCTCTCTCTCTCTCTCTGTGCATGCTTGGGTGTTGGGCGTCCCCGTATATGAATAATGCAAAAGTTCAAAATTCTAGACAACAAACAAATCAAATATAAAGTGACTCGGCCCTTACATGTAATCGGGAACAATACTTGCAAGGGAATGATTTCTATTGCATGAGTATTGTATATGGCGTAGCAAGGATCGCTCTGTCTTATGAACTTGTTTACTCCCTGACAATTTATCCATATAACAGGAGCGTCGCTATTCCCTAATTCATCCTGTCTACCGAAATGTTTGTCCTGGAGGAGAGATGCCAGAGGAGTTCGTCCTTGTTGAAGATGGTACCATTTCTTTCATGGCTACACAGAACTTGTATGACAAGATCCTAGGATTGGCTCTTTGTGCCATTTTCGGTGTAGAAGACAAAGAAAAAGTAGTCTTTTTCAGGATCGTGCCTTATATTAACGACCAAAGACGGAATGCACTATCAGGAACTCTCGGTTCATTTGATTCGGATCATATGTGGATTCAATATCTTAGACCAAATGTGTTGTGGGGATTGTTGGAGGGAGGAGTTGATTTTCTTCAATTTGACGAGAAATATTTACGGTTTCGCCTTAAAATTGAAGTATCGGGTGGAACAATGAAAAAGTTGGGATATGTGATAAGATGCAGGCAACTAGAGGATGATTTGAAGGTTTTCGCTGAAGACAATCAATTAGTGAATTTAGCTTCGCTTTTTGAGGATTGTCATGAACCAGAAGATGATTTCGATGAACACCTTATTTTCTCTTTTGAATGGAACCATTTTCGAAGAGAATACTTACGCAAATGTCACATGCATACAGAGGAACCGGAAGCCAGTGACAGTGACGGTGAACCGGATCAAATGTGGAGTGGGGAGTGTAGTACCGAAACAGATTGAAAGAACACTTCTACGGTGGTGTTTTTATGGGGAGTTTAGAAGGGAACTACTTCTTTCTTATTATTACTATGGAGTTTTAACCGTGCGGGCTTTTCATCGACATGCCAACTTCATTTGATTCAAATGGAACATCACGACTCAAGAGTCACAACTTCCAACAGATTCGTGACCTTTAGCTGAAGCAGCGATGTCACTCACCAATCTCTCCAGGCAGAGATTGAGCGGTATGGAGCGCCTAGGTGGGTTGCTTTGTTCAGTCCAAAAATCCACGAGGTAAGAATGAGCAAAATCATCCATGACTTTGACTGATAGCTTGGGCGTAGAGTGAGAGTTCAGTGCTTCCGGAGCCATTGATAACTGCGGAAACTGGATTGTCTCCTGTAGCCAGTGCTTGTGCCTTCTCTCTTTCGTCTAAAGAAACCCTACTCTGTGACGTACACCAGGTGTTTGTGATTTTGGCTAACGGAATCTATTGTATATTGCTGGATTTAATTGTTTTGACCACTAGTTTTGTGAAATTAGTTTTGGTGTTTTCCTATTATGGAAGGTTCCCTGGTCAATTCAGATGGATAAGTTTATATGATTTTTTACTCAATTTAGTGTAAAATTTTCTGGGAGATCGCTGCTGTCCCTCGGTGTGATGCTGGAACGACACCGGCGTGCTGTTGTCATATCTTGTTGACTGTCATGGATGAGAATTATTCTCATTTTGTTTGGGAGATGAGTCTACCTATAATCTCACCCTGTTGGTAGGCATCTGTTTCTTTTTCTTCTCAAACCTATTAAGTTGTTCATATTCATATTGATCAGTCGATTCTTCTGTTGTTACTAAATAGATTGCATTGCATAGGTGTGAAGAAAACATATTGCAATGTATAGGTGCAAAGTCCCGTGTCATAACTGGAGGCTTTTTTGAACCGAGAGGTTTTGAGCTTGTAGCAAGCTGCTCGCCTGTTTTAGACAATGTGTTATTAAAGCTCTATTGCCCCCTACTTCCTTTAACATTAATTGGACACAGCACTTTACATGGTTTTTTCTGTGAAGCAGTTTTAAGCGGCTAAAATCTTGTACAAGGAGGGACAACTTCCTACAGCTGAAACAGCAATGTTGTGCACCAATCTATCCATGAATGAAGTCATTGATGATTGATAGGCAGAGAGCGAGAGTGATAGAGTCCCTTGGACTGCTTTGTTTGGTCCAAAATTCCACGAGGTAAGAAGGGACAAGATCATGCATAAATTTGAATGATGGCTTAACCGCAGGGAAGAGTTTAGTGCTTCCAAAGCCATCGACATCTACGTGAACGAGTTCATCTCATCCAGCCTGTTCTTGTCCCTTCTCTTCTTTATATGAAGAAACCCCACTCTGTAATGTCGACCAGGTGTTTGTGATTTTGCCTAACTGAATCCAGCTTTAAAGCACGCCCTCTTCCCAAAAAGAAGCAAAACTATTGTTTAATTCACGGATTAAAAAAAGTAGAACATGCGCTCCATTTCTCATTCCTCGTCATTAAATTACTCTTCCTAATCAACATACCCTTTTAATCACATTTAATATCATCAGGGACATTACCGTTGGAAATAGAACCTTCGGTTTTGGTCCGAGTTAGAATAATTAACATATATTCATTTTCAATTTTCTTAAAATTATCTGAACTTGCCGTTCGTGCAAACATCTAGAAATTCCTTATCAATGTCATTTTTTTTTTCGTGTGTGTGTGTGTTTTTTTTTTTCTTTTTTTGGTTTTTTGTTTGGTGGGGTGCGGGGAAAGGGGGTGGGGGGGAGGTTGTTCCGGGGTTAAATGAGTTATACTCTTTTTAGTTTTCCATGTTCATACTTTCATGTCTTTGCATGGTAGACATTCCCATCTGAAAATTGTCTTTAACGTGAAATGGGAACATAATGACGTCGTTCATTAATAAGTAGCCAAACCATTCATCTTCAAGAAAATCAATAGCTCAAACATACATCCCCATACCATTTCACATCTCAATGGTTAAGGATCACAGGCAATCCTATGTAAAATCGCCTTGAGAAGTTGAAAGTTGGCATATCATCCTAATTTTCTACGATCTCTTTTCATGATATGCCATAACCACCGTCAATGCTTAGAATCACAGGACAGATGCTCAACTGCATTTTGAATTGCCTTGTCTTGGTCGGTGATGATAGTTCCTCCCATCAAAGAAAGGCAAGCCTTAACTTCTTGCCCTTTCGATCTTTCTTACCAATGGATATATTTTCCTACCCTCCCACCTCAACAACGTACAAGTCAAAATACCATTTCTTCGTGGGTTCTATCACATTTTCTTCATCAGTTTGATTTCCTTTTGGTGGGAGAAGATCACTAGAAGTGCCAAAAGTTGTGTACGGCGCACACTTTGATGCCAAAAGTTCCAAATAGCTCAATTTAGTGCCACTTTTTCAAAAAAAAAAACAATCTTTTCAGTGCCAAATCCGACGTGGCAATACACGTGACTCGCTGGAAATCCAAATAATAAAAAAAAAATTCAACTCCGACGAGAAAGGGGGTTGTGCTTTGTGGTCGATTTCTCCTAAACGGCTCAACGCCGGCGGCCAAGGCCAGTGTCTTTGTGTTCGTAGGACCCCAAGCTATCGATTGGGGGTGGTGGCGGTGAGTAAGTCTCACCGGAGAAGGCATGGTGGCCACAAACAGCAACTCCGGCGAAACAGGAGCCAACGTCGATTCGGGATGAATTCGGTGATTTCTCGACCAAATAAACTCAACAAGAGACATGGTAGAGTTTAGGGAACACCCAGAGACATCATAGAAGCTGTAGTTTGGCTTGGGCATCGCTGGAATGGCCAATTTTAGGCGATGAAGAATTCTGAAATTTCTGGAAAAGAGGGGAAGAATTGTTTCTTGGAGGATACTTTCAGGGACTCTCGGCGGTAAGAACGGTGGCTAAGGAGGCGAAAATCAGTTGGGACTGGTAGAAGGTATTTCAAAGAATCCAACGCCGCCAACGGCGCATCAAACGGAGGTCGAAGGAGAGAGATATGACAATTGAAAGAGGAGGGGTTCACTCGGTGCGAAAACAGAGACTTGGCTCGCATGAGGAGGAAATCGGTGATTTCTCAACCAAATCAACCGCAACAAGAGACATTGTAGAACTTGGGGAACACCCAGGGACATCATAGAAGTAGCGGTTCGGCTTGGGCATCGCCAAAATGGCCAATTTCCGGCGATGAAAAATTCTGAAATTTCTGGAAAACATGAGAAGAACAGTTTCGTGGGGGCTTCTTTAAGGGGCTCTCAGTGGCAACAACGGTGGCTAAGGAGGCAAAGATTAGTTGGAATTGGTAGAGGGTGTTTGAAAGAATCCAATGCCACTAACGGCACGTCAAACAGAGGTTGGAGGAGGGAGATATGGCGGTCGAAAGTGGAGGGGTTCACTTGGTGTGAAAACAGGGACTTGGCTCGCGTGAGGAGAAAATCAGTGATTTCTCGACCAAATCAACTGCAACAAGAGACATGGTAGAGCTTAGGGAACACCCAAGGACGTCATAGAAGCAGCGGTTCGGCTTGGGCATTGCCGAAATGGCCAATTTTCGGCGAGGAAGAATTCTGGAAATTCTGGAAAATAGGGGAAGAACACTTCCGTGGGGGTTTCTTTTGAGGGCTCTCGGCGACAACAGTGGTGGCTAAGGAGGCACATATTAGTTGGGACTGGTAGAGGGTGTTTCAAAGATTCCAACGCCACCAACGGCGCATCAAACGGAGGTCGGAGGAAGGAGATATGGCGGTTGAAAGAGGAGGGGTTCACTTGGTGCGATGGAGGAAAATTAAAAAGCCACGTGGAAATTTTTTTAAATAAAAATGCAACGTGGATTTTTTTATTATTTAAAATACTGACATGGCACTTTTGGCCGGAATTAGCACTTAAGTAATCGTTTTTCTCCGAAATTGGCATTGAAGTGAGCGATTTGGAACTTTTGGCACCAAATTGTGCGTCGTACACAACTTTTGGCACTTCTGGTGATCTTCTCCCTCCTTTTGGTTCATCACCAGTAGCCTCTGTTCTGCGTTCTTCATAATCAGATAGTGTGCCATTGTCTGCTAATATTATTGAAAACAAAAATATTTAGATGAAAAATAATTAGAAATGTCAATACATTAAAGATTATAATAGGTGAAATTTCTAAATAAGAATATGATGTAATACTAGTTTGTTGGTATAATTGTAAATCGGCACCAGAGCGATCTACCAATCATAAATTGTGTTTCCACCAATTAAATATAGAAAATCTTTGTAATGCTATTGCTAACCACAGCTAAACTTTAGGAATACCCACTGAATTCAATTAAACTTCTCTTTTTAGGTGCCAATCTTAAAAAAAAAAAATTAACAGTCTACATATGTGGCAGCATTTTCCTCCCACAATTGGTTGGCCAGTTCTTCTACCTGGAGGAGAGATGCCAAAGTGGTTGCTCCCCGACGAAGAGGGTAATATTTCTTTCATAGCTTCAAAGGGATTGTATGATAAGTTCCTAGGATTAGCTTTTTGTGCTGCATTCTGAGTAAAAGAAGGAAAGAAGGATGTCAAATTCCAGCTTCTAGCAAACGTCATTGGTGAAAAGACGATGGAAGAGTAAAGACTTTCCAGTCATTGAATTTAGATCATGTGTGGCTTGAGTGTCACAAACCAAAGTTGCCGTGGCTTTTGGTCCGAATGACTGGAGTCATTTCCAGTTTAGAATTAGAGTGTCTAGAGAACAGTTTGCTGATGAAATTGTGAAGAAGTTTGGATTTCGACTAAGATGCAAACCCCTAGAAAGCGATTTGGAGGTTTTTCTTCAAGAAGATCAGTTGTTGGATTCAGCTTTACTTTATGAGGTTTGGCATGAAAATAGTGAAATAAGCACGGAGGAAGAGAGTTTAATCCAATGACTGGAAGTCTATAGTGGGAGCACAGTGTGGGGCTAGATCATGAAGATAATCAAATAAGCACAAGAAAAGACAGTGCAAAGGAAAGAAAAGACTTACAAGATAGAAAATGAGCATAGAGGAATATCGTTCAAGCAAATTAGTCAACGAAGGATTGGACATTGGTTTTGACTCCTCAATTGAGGCGCGCGCATGTTGATACGGAGTTGGTGCTAGGCATGCTGTGTTTGAACAATGCTAAAGCTGAGAATTCTAGACAAACAAACAAATCTAATGTAATGCGATTCTGCACGTGTATGTAATAGGGGTGGCTACAACATTTGCAAGGGAACGCTCTATATGGCACGTGTATTATGTCCATAGCGCAAGCAATGATCAAGGTCTGTAATTATTACAGTGCTCTAGCTTTGGTTGAATTACAAGGAATATGCTCAAAATAGACTTATCTACCTGAACTTATTAGAGACTTGGGGATTTCTAACAATTTACCGACATAAGTATTCTTTTTTCCCCCTAATTTCTCTTGATACGCGAAACGTTCTCCTCGCAGAAGAGATGCCAAAGGAGCTGGTTCTTGTTGAAGACCGTACTTCATCTTTCCAGGCTGCATATGACTTGTATAACAAGTTCCTAGGATCTATTGTTTTCGGTATACAAGATTTGGTAAAAAGGAAATATCTTTCGACGTTGTACCACATGGTATTAAACTCCAAAGCTGCTGAATTTCGTTTGGCCAGTAATTGTGAAGAGTGACTGCACGTGAATGATTTTGACAAACTTGTAAGCTGCTGCAGATCACCGTGCTCGTCTTCTCCGAGGACGATGCTTTGTTTAGATGGTGCTTGGACGAGCTGGGAAAGGTAACGGAACGGATCAGGCTCAAGGAACAGCTGGTGTTGCCTGTTCTCTACAGAGTGGAGCCGACGTAAATCTGAGGGCAGAGAGAGAGAGTTACGGCAAGGCCTTGGCAAGGCACGAGGAGAAATTGGGAAAGGATTTTGGGATGGTGAAAAATTGGAGGCAAACCCTAATTGAAGCCGCCAATTTTTCTGGTTGGCATTATGATCATGGGTAATCACAGTATTCCTGATCGACCCTGTAATAGAATTCTCTAATCTGTTGATACATGAAGGGATCGATTAGTGCGACGTAGTCATGTTTTGGACTGTTACAGAGTGCCTGTTTACTTCGTATTAGTTTTCAGTTAGTTCAATGGATCGTACATTGCCATTTATTCCCACTCCCTTCGCTACTTTGTTTTGGCAGAGACGAGACCAAGTTTATTGAGATCCTCGTCAAAGAGATTTCCGCTGTAGTAGGACAAGTACCCTTGAGCGTTGCCAAGTATCCTGTCAGCGCAGGTTGTGAGGTAGAGAAAGTAAAATCGTTGTTAAGTACGGGCTCGGATGATGTTTCAATGATAGGAATCTGGAGAACTGGAGGCATAGGGAAGACTACTATCGCTAAAGCTCTGTATATCAGTATTGCTTGTCAGTTTGGTGGGTGTAGCTTTCTTGCAAATGTCAGAGAAACTTCCAGTAAACCTGATGGCCTAGTTCATTTGCAGAAAGCACTCTTATCCGAGATATTGTGGAAAGAAAATTTAGTGGCCTTTAGTGTGGATAGAGGTGTTAATCTGATACGAGATAGACTTTGCTGCAGGAAGATTCTTCTTGTGCTTGATGATATGGATCATGGGGACCAGTTAAATGCATTAGCTAGAGAATGTGAATGGTTTGGGAAAAGGAGCAGGATCATAATTACGACAAGAAATAAACATGTACTAACTTCTCACGGGATAGATCAGGTATATGAAGTTAAAGCATCAAGGTGAAGCTTTTGAACTTCTCAGTTCATATGCTTTTCCAAAATACCAAATAAAATACATAAGCAGGGTTCTCATAGATGATATTTTGGGCTATGCTAATGGCCTTCCATTAGCAATTGTTGTGTTGGGTCCATTTTTATGTGGTAGAAGCAGAGGGGAATGGGAGGGTACATTCAATAAACTTGCTGATAATCCTAATAAAGATATAAACAGTATCCTGAGGATAATTTTTAATTCGCTGGAGGATAATGAGAAGGAAATTTTCCTTGACATTGCTTGTTTCTTTAAGTGGAGGGATATGAAGATTTAAAGAGACTTCTTGATAGTTGTGGTTTTAAAGACATTAGTTGGGATTCAGACTCTAATAGAGAGATCCTTGGTAACAATTGAGAATGATAGAACAGTACAAATGCATGACTTGAGCTGATGGGTCAGGATATTGTTAAACAAGAGTGTCCAGATGATCCTGGAAAAAGGAGTAGATTTTTGGTGCCACGATGGTGTTTTTGAAGTACTGTTGGAGGATACCGTGAGAGCTTCTTTTGAAACCTGTCAATAATCTTATCTTCTTTAATTTTCACGCAATTACCTAGTTGGGGTTGGGTAATAATAATGATTATCTTTTCCTTGATAGGGAACCGATGCTGTTAAAGGCATAGTCCTGGACTTGCCAACACAAGAAGAGCTAGACATCAATCCCATTGCTTTCACCCATATGAGGAGGCTGAGATTACGCATAACTCTGAATGCACAAATCAGCGGCCCATATGTCTTCCTAATGATGGTGGCTTGAATGGCCTGAGTATCCTTTTACAACTCTGAAGTTTAGTGCTGGTCCAAAGAAACTTGTTTGGTTTGATGTGCATAACAGCCACATTAAAGAATTAGGGGGGAACTTAAAGGTGCATGATACATGCTTTTGTTGATGATTTTCATTTTAGGTGCCTTCAACAAAGTGAAATTGATGAAATTATCATTTAGCTGTTCTTTTCATTTTGCAGCATTTCAGAAATCTGAAGTTCCTGAATTTCAGCTGCTGTAAGTCGCTGATTAGTGTTCCTGACTTTTCAGAGGTTCCAAATTTTGAGACGTTGAACTTAAGTAGGTGCTCGAATCTCAAGGAGCTTCTAAGCAAACTGAAGCTGAAATATCTTCAGACACTTGATGTAACTGGCTTGATAAGTTTCCAGATATTGAGGAGATGGAGAGCATAACAAAACTTTATTTATCTCAGACTTCTATAAAAGAACTTCCTACGTCAATTGAAAAACTAATGTCTGTTAAGGTTTTGTTTCTGGATTCGGGCAAAAGTCTTATCTGTCTTCCTAGTAGCATTTACGAGATGCAAAGTCTAGAGCACCTTTCTCTTAAAAATTGTTCAATGCTTGGCTTGTTTCCAGAGATCAGTGAGAGGTCCAATCTCCCTAATGGTAGATGTAAATTTCCGAATCTGGTCTCCTTGAAGCTTAGCGGCTGCAATCTGTCAGAGGCTGAATTCCTTCAGAGTCTTACCTGCTTCTCTTCTTTAAGTATTTTGCATCTCTCAGGAAATAATTTTGTTAATCTTCCGACATGCATTAGCAAGTTTGAGGAGTTGATGGACCTCAAATTAGATGATTGTAAGCAGCTACAGGAGATCCTAGAGCTTCCACCAAACATTTGCACCTTTGAAGCAAGTGGCTGCAATGCATTATCCGGATTTCTAAAGTTGCCTCTTCAGTGCATTCAATCCTCCATGTCACTGTGCGTCCGCTTAGATTCATGTAATGGATTGGTTCGTGAAGGTATCGACCTGGCCAACATTTTATCACTTGAGGTCTCTCTCTCTCTCATGGTGTGATTCTGATTTTATGGATTTGCTTTACCAGGATGTTCGTGAGATGGGTCACTACAAGGAAACTATACTTCCTGGAAGAGAGATTCCATGTTGCTTTATCCAAAGTCAAGAAAGTTCAGTCTCTTTCTGGGTACCCCGACATTTGCATGCGGGCATCCTTGGATTGACTCTGTGTTGCTTTGGAATTGGAGGAGGGAGTTGAGGCTAACTTTTCATGTGAGGTTCGGGTATTGGTGAATCATATTCAAAGAAACTACGGTACAAGAACTTTCTCCTCGTTACGGTCTGATCACTTGTGGTTTAATTATTTCCCATGCCATTCATTTGATGAACTGGATGAGATGCTAGAGATTGAGTGGAGTTTCTTCCAGGTTTCATTTGATGTATGCGAAGCAACACTGAGAAGGTGTGTGTTTCGCCTTATATGCTAGCAAGCAGAGGATGACCTAGATGTTCTTTGCTCGCATGAATTGCCCTTAGCAAGTGCCTCAAAAGATAATCTCAATTATCAGAGATATTCTTGAATCATGGCACAAAGGTCCACCTCTGGATCGCAGTCAATTATCAATAGACGATATGATGCTTAATCTGTTGCATTTGCTAAATGATTCCGGGTACTTCAATTTCAACGATTTCTGTACTTGTGCTGTTGCCCGGCGAGAGTGATCCTTCTGTCCATCTTTTGATGGGCTTCGAATGGAATTCTCATACGTGACGACCACAGTGGCTGTCATATTAATCATAGGTTTGTCATGAAAGACGGATTGATGGGACAATAGTTAATTTCGCTAGAACTAAATCTGAATTATGAAAATTGAATTGCGAGGGATTACTTTGCAGATGTCAAAAAGTATATATGTAAACCCTGTATATCATTTAGCAGTCACAAATTTGGAAGCTGAATTTAGCTTTAGGCAGTTGGGAATCTTTAAAATTCTGAGATATAAGGGGATGTTGGAAGGAGTTTGTAGATCTTGTTTTTTGGCCTCAATGCAAGTGTTGTTTGAATCACTACGACTTTGTGCTTTGAAGTCTGCTTCATTTTTATCTCTCTCTTTGCGCTTCACTCCCGGGGATTCTATAATTTTTTCCAGATTGGTTATTGCCTCACAAAACGGAGTATCGGTGTCAAAACGCAAGCAGACTGAACATTCTAGCTCTTTTCTCTCTCTTTCATATCTAAGTGTCTATTGATCTCTTTCAGTTTCGCCCTTTTATGCTAGTCGGAGTGCTCATAATACAAGATTATAGAAGTAGTAAAATTTGATTGGTAGGTGAGCTTTTCCAAGCTTCTCAGATGTATCTCCGAGTCTGTTTGTTACCGAATTAAAGCGGCAGGTGTTAAAATTTACTCTTCTGCAAAGCTTTTGGATGTTCTGTCTTGATGGAAGTTTGAGCAAGAATGAGTCTGACAAGTTCCATATGTTTTATTCCACAAGTATCAATTGGGTGAAATCTCTCTGCTTTTAAATAAATTCATGACGTCCATACCTTCAAAGGCTCTGTGTCATATTGAAATATCTTTCTATTATCTCAGAATGGTATATCATTACCGATTCAAATCGTCACCCTTCTATTTGCCATTTTCTTGTCTTTTTTCTGCTTTTGTGACAGAGTGTGGGATTACTTATATAAGAGGATATTTATGAAGGATTGGAAGAAAACATAAAAGGTGTCAAGATTCAAGAGCAAAGTTGATTCCTTCACTGGCATTTGCAAGTTGCATTCGTGGGTAGAATACCATCGTGAAGTTTAAGCGTTTATTCTGATGTGTCTGATTGTCTTAGTTAGCATGCCATCACTGTGTTGGCACGTGGAACTTAAATTGACAAAGGTTATGTAACGGCCGAGTCGGTCCGCGATTTTAGCCTACTGGGACTTCAGGGAAAATTGGCAATTTCCCTTTTTATTTCGCGAAAATTTGGAAAGGCTTGGAAATTAATGAAAATTTAAGTTTAAATTTATTTTGGGCCCAAAATGTCATGAAATTCGATATTTGATTTTTCGGGATTTTTCCTGAATTTTTAGGAAATTTTAAAGCATTTTTCCGATTTTCGGAAATTAAAATACATTATTTTATTAAAAGTCCCAGACCGGCCAGCGAACCGGCCGGCCAGACCGTGCGAACCACCGGTCCGACCGGGTCGGACCGGGCGGCACGTGCGCAGCACGCGCACGAGCTCTCCCCCTCTCCCTCTCTCCTCTCTCTCTCGGGCTTTCTGTCGAGCAGGTAGAATGCACTGTGCATTCCACCGCTCGACGTTGCCTCAGCCACGCCACCCCCTGCAGCCGCCCACCCCTGACTTGGAAGTGACCGTCGGAGGGGACGGTGGCCACGGGGGAGGCGCCGCGTGGCCCTGGGAAGCCGAGTTCTCGGCCTCCCCCACCTGCTCCCACTCGGTATAAACCGAGTGGGCAAGGGTTTTTGAGCGGGGATTTCTCGGAGCTCCGGCCTCCTCTTCGTGCGTTCTTGGTGTCCCCGTGTAGCTTGAGTCGCCCTCTTCCCGAAGCCGTTGTCAGCCAGCCAAGACTCGCCGTGGTCTGTCACCGGCAGCCAGTTGCAGGGAGCTTCGCAGCCAGCCTTGGAACCCAGAAAACCGCAGCCAAAAACCACCCCATTCCTTCCTACCCCGACCTCCTCAGCTCACTTCTCACCCACCAATCGGTTTCCCTCACTCCCTAGTTTCCTTTTTCCGGTGGTTCCCCCTTCCGATTTGGCCTGTGGACGCCGAATCGAAGCTTTGAAACTCGAAAACCACTTCGGAGCCTTAGGAGGAAGCCGCGACTTCGTGGCCGTTTTCCCGTCGATTCCGGCCACCTCCGACGAAGCCACAACCACCAATCGACGCGTCGTGAGCTCAGCTTCCTTCTCCGACCGGTCCCAAGCTCCGACGCGCACCGCCGACGACAAACAGAGACGGAACCCGAACACCCCTCGCGACCCGGCGCTCGACCCGGTTCCCCGACCCGGAAGCCGAGCTAGCCGGAGAAGAAGACCGGCGCCGGCGGAGCCAGCAACCGCCGGCCAGGTCCAGCTCGCGGGCCAGCCCAGCCAATAGCCCAGCCCAGTCAGCCAGCCCAGTCAACGGCCCAGCCGACCCGGCCCAGCCAGCCAGCCAATCAGCCGACCGACCCAGGCCCAATCAGCCGGCCCAGCCCAGGTCCAGCTCACGTGGCCCAGAAAAAAAAAAGAGTAAAAGAGGAAAATTTTAAATTTTTCTTGGGTTCAACCAGGAGTGCAGCAAGGGGGGTTTAGCCAAGAAAACTCACAAGTGAATGGATTCTAAACCTTTATTAGGCGCATTTGCTGTTTTAGTAGGAAACGGGTAGAAATGGCTAGAAATGGCTAGGGCGAGTAGAACGGCTAGGACTCCTTGTTTACTCGTAAATTTCATTGATTAGTTAGATTGGTTAGCAGTATTGGACAATGGTAAACTGTTGACCACTTAGGTGGTATAGTTCGACTTGTGTCGACCTAGGGACTGGCATCCCACGTTTTACGAGAAATGCCCTCGTACGTTTACTTGTGCTCGAGCGTGGTCAGAGTTGGGACCCCTCGAGGAGAAAGAAGGGTTGGATTGACACCTCTGTTAAAATCTTAGAGTTGTTTATTTCATCTATTTCTACAATTTAATTTAATTAGTCATTTATCATTAAATGTTCGTCCGCATAGCATTTGATTAATTTAGTTAAAAGCCCTATTTGCTTTTCAATTTCATTAAATTATTATTATAATTAGTCGATTCGAGTACTACATTGTGTATTTAAATTTTGCGCCGCTTTAATTTAATCAGTTATGCCTAGATAAATTCCTTATGACCGCAATTAGGTTCTCGTTAGTAGACCTGCCCTACCCTGTAAATTGTTTAGACCCCTATGACGTTCGTTAGTCTACCTTTAGCTTAGAGGTCTAGCGGTGGGGAGTTCTTCGATTTGGGTTAGTAATGACTGTTTCTGCGCGGAGCTTGAGGACCTTGGGATGAGAGACTTACAGCTTGGTATCGGAGGGTCGATTTAGGGACCCTAGGGCAGGGGTGTTCCTAATTTAGGATTAGGGTACGTTCACAGGGATACCAAGTATCTCATTCCACCACCCCACCATCTCAGGACCCCCGTATGGACCCGGTTCAGGACCTATCAGATTTGGAGGACCAGCTAGAGGAGGAGGAGCTTATGGAGGAGGACCCTCACGAGGAGGAAGCTTGGGATCTACTGGAGCTGGAACCTCTGGATCCGGAGGACTGGGAGCAGCAGCTGGAGCTGGAGCTGGAGTGGGACCCTCAGGAGGAGGAGGATCAGGAGGAGGGGGATCTGGAGCCGGATATCCCTTTCAACTTGGATGAGGAAGAAGAGGAAGACGAAGGGAACGGTATGGCAGCAGCCCCCGCTCCCCCTAGAGACATGGGAGATGTCATAGACATAGAAGTAAAGGAATATGGATTAATCCAAGAATCCCATAGCACGACAGGTTGGATTTGGAGCACCACGAAGCACATCTGGTACCCACATCAGCACATTTGCGTGTATACGGGTTTCCATGAGGCCGAACTAGAGTTATTGGTCGAGGAGTGCAAGGTACCTCAGGGAGGCTACGAGTCCGGCTTCGAAGACCCTGATGGGGCAGATGACTCAGAGGATGGCACCGTGGATAACCCGAAGCCTTCGTGCGTGCGAGATTGGCCCAAGCCGATGGAGGCAACTTAGGACTAGTACTCTCCCTTCTCTTTTCCCCGCGACTTTTGATTGTATAGCTGTGCGGCGACCGTGACTCTAGGCTTTTGTTATGTCTCCTCCTGTTTTCTTCCCCTTTTGTATTTTGACCTGACTTATCCTTATATCTATGGGAAGTAAGTTTCTTGATCAAAATGGATTGTAGTGTTCTACCTTGGGAACAAATTAACTAAGAACTAGATTCGTTTGCAAATCTTAGTGTAAGGTAGGATCCTGGAAATATTGCTACGACCCCGAGGAATCGGGGCGTGACAGGTTAAGGGCCATGACTGGCAAAAAGGGTGCATTCTGATGTTCTTAAGTAGAAGTATTTTGTAGGAAGCGGTTGATTGAGCCTGTTTCGGGTCTGCATTTCTCGAACTCTGGTAAGAAGTTAATGGGGATTGTGCTCAAATCTAGATCTGTTGGTTCTACAGTTGTAGCAAATATGGCTGCTTCATTTCACTCTTGATAATTCTGTCTTCTCATCTCCTAAATGAAGGTAAATGGTTAATTACCTGTTTTTCGCCAAGAAAGGTGATGATTTGTGCGGCATATATCCTTTATTTAATTAACTGTTATGTCAGCAAAACTCATGTTACTAGCGATGTCGTTATTCTATTTGTTGTACTACTTTTGGGTATGTTGTCTGTTCTTTTTGTGGTTTTCTAAGATGTTGACCAAGTGGTTTTCCGTCGGTGGCACTTTTTCTCCATCTGATTCCCGGCTTCAAGATCCAAGCCTTAACTGCAAGTTTGGTTCGTGAGAACAGCTTTTATCTTTCTAATCTATACCTGACGAAACTGTATTGTCTTTATCTGGTTCGAAAGAAGATTAGATCTCGAGGGTGTTAGGGATAGCTATCTTCCATACGGTCAGGTGGAGCAAGAATACTCACTTATATTACAAACTCGCAATATCAACAATCAATTATATTTAGAATAACTCATAAACTATTGAATGGGGATTGAAGTATTCCAATTATTTACCGTTACAGTTGATCTTTACGACAAGAGATAAAAATTTACCAACTTCTCACGCTTCAAGTGAAATATATGAGGGGTCAAACCTTTTAAATCGCACTGAATCTCTAGAGCTCCTTAGTCGTCGTGCTTTTCCAAGGTATGAGAAAATGGAGATGAGGAGGGATCTGGCGGATGACGTTCTGAGGTGTGAAGTCGTCGTGCTTCCTCTAGCGCTGGTGGTGTTGGCTTCTTGCTCGCATGGTAGAAATAACGATCAGTGGAAGAGTGCATTAAATAAAATTCCATGCAGAGCAACCGAATGAATCGACCAATGATGTCCTGAAGATGACTTTTGAGGCTCTAGATGATGAACAGAAGGCAGTTTTTCTCAATATTGATTGTTTCTTTGTGGGGGAGGATCAAAATTACGTGAACATTGTTATTGATGCATGGGGCTGCCAACCAATCACCAACGTCTCGTTACTACACGAGAGGTCTATGATAGATATTGAAGATAGGATGTTTTGAATGCATGACTTGCTTCAATTGATGGCCAAATATGATCGTCTATCAACAATGTCCCGAGGAGCCAAGTAAACATAGCAGGTTATGGTTGTATGATGATATTCGTGAAGTATTGGAATCGGATACACTAACTACAATGTGTGCAAACGATGGGAACTTCCAACATGATGTTGCTGTTTGATGTAACAGTGAAATCGGTTGAAGACACTATGGGGTTCGATTTTTTATGATAATCTTGGACTGCTATATTTCTCTTTAACAGGAATCGGGTGCTAATTGTATTTTCATTTTTCATATTTGGCTGAATCTTAGAAGCTTGATATATGTCAATTTTCGTGAGAGCAAGTTTCTAAAGAAGATTGCCAACCTTTGACACTACATACATTCTCTGACGTACATTTTCTCTTAATCTAAAAACAAAGTTAAGTCATTCTTAAACTTGGAGTGTCATTTAGAATTTCGTTTCAAACTCACCCACCCAAAACATTTCATCCGACTCTCTTGAAATTTTCATTTTTTAACATTAAAGTAAAAAACATAGCAACGCATTGATACTCTCGACCATTGATTTAGATTCGACACTAATTTCTTTTTTTATAACAAGAAAATTTGCATGAAATATGTGAATTCTTGATTTATGAGATATTTATTAATCTAATAAGTCAAATAAAATGCCAAGCCAAAACAAAATTTATCCAAACCCAAGAATGAACCCTTAGCCAAGAAAAATAATAATAATAAAAATACAAATTTGAATCGGAACCCTTAAGTCATATTTTGAAAAGAGTCCTCTCTTATATTATAATCTATAGATTTTTAGGTATTTTTTTATTAACGCATTGAATTTACTAACTATCATATAATATTATCTATACTTATTTGAGCGACTTGTCATTTTCCTTAATTATAAAACCAACTAATTTTGGTTACTCTCATTTGAGATTTTGAGTTACTTATCTACAACGCTAACAATTATTCCATTGAATTATCGTATATTTGTCTTGCTTGCATTTTTTTTTTAAATTTATCAAACACTTTTTTTAAAATCTTGAATTATTATATATTTGTCTTGCTTGCATTTTTTTTTTAAATTTATCACACTTTCTAAAAATCACCGAGACAGAGAAAAAGAGACGACGCTTTTCCCGACACTGTGCGACGTACGATGTTTCCCAGTCAGCAATAGCATCGATTTCTCGACCAACTCTCCGATGATCTCCAGACGAAGCCTCCCATGGCGATGAAGCATCGGTCGTCGCTCCACATGAATCCAAACTAATCTCACATGTCATCATCTTCTTCTTCTTCACCCGAAGCAAAATGGCCGTTCGATGTCTTTTTCAGCTTCAGCGGCGAGGACGTCCGCCACGGCTTCCTCGTTCTCCTTCACAGGGCTCTGACTCACGGCGGCATCAACGCCTACATCGACAGCGAGGACTTGAGGCCCGGGGACGAGATCTCTCCGGCGCTCAAGAAGGCCATCGAGGAGTCGCGGATCGTCGTGCTCGTCTTCTCCGAGGACTACGCTTCGTCTAGGTGGTGCTTGGGCGAGCTGGTGAAGTTAATGGGGTGTAAGAGGCTCAAGGGACAGCTGGTGTTGCCCGTGTTCTACAGATGGAGCCGAGGGAGATTCGATGGCTGAGAGAGAGCTATGGCCAGGCATTGGCCAGGCACGAGGAGAAGTTGGGAAAGGATTCTGAGAGGGTGAAGAACTGGAGGCAAGCCCTAATTGAAGCCGCCATTTTGTCCGGTTGGCATTATGTCGATGGGTAATCACAGTATTCCTGTTCGGCCCTGTAAAAGAATATTGCATTCTCTAATCTTATTCATACATGATGGCATCGATCAGTGCGTTAGAGTGACGTTTTGAATGTTACAGAGTGATTGTATATTTCCATTTAAGTTATTTTTGCTGTTTATTTTGGCAGATATGAGATCAAGTTCATCGAGAGCATTGTCAGAAGGATCTATAGTAGGACGAGTACCCTTGAGTGTTGCCAAGTATCCTGTTGGTGTAGATCGCCGGGTAGAAGTAAAATCATTGTTAGTACAGGCTCGGATGATGATCGGACGGTAGGAATATGGGGACCTGGAGGTATAGGGAAGACCACTACTACTAAAGCTGTTCATAACATTATTGCTAGTCAGTTTGATGGTTGCAGCTATCTTGCAAATGTTAGAGAAACTTCCAGTAAACCCGATGGACTAGTTCATTTGCAGATAACACTGTTATCCGACATATTATGAAAATAAAATTTAGTGGTCTTCAGTGAGGATGGAGGTGTTAATCTGATATGAGAAAGACTTTGCTGGAGGACGATTCTACTTGTGCTTGATGCTGTGGATCATGGGGCCCAGTTAAATGCATTAGCTAGAGAATGTGAATGGTTTGGAAAAGGAGCAGGATCATCATTAAGACAAGAGATAAACATTTATTAAGTTCTCATGGTATAGATCTGGTCTATGAAGTCAAACCATTAGATCGAGGTGAAGCTTTGAACTTCTGAGTTCATATGCTTTTCCAAGAAACCAGACGAAAGACATACGAAGAGATCTCATAAATGATTTTTTGGCCTATGCTAATGGCCTTCCCTTAGCGATTGTAGTCCTCAGTGTACGTTTGTGTAGATTTATGTCATGGATTGGCTCATGAAGGTATTGAGCTGGCTGACATTAAACATATGCATGAGCTGGTGTGATTCTGATTTAATAGATTTGCTATAGCAGGATGTTAGTGAGATGGGTTACTACATGGATACTATACTTCCATGAAGAGAAAATAGCATGTTGGTTTATCCAAAGTCAAGAGCGTTCTGTCTCTTTCTGGGTACCTGAGTTTTGCACGAAAGTATCCTTGGATTGGCTTTGTGTGTTGCTTTTGGATTGGAGGAAGGAACTAAGGCTAGCATTTCGTGTGAGGTTTGGGGTATTGGTGAATCATGTTCATCATAATTATGATACGAGAGCATTCTCTTTGTGACAATGTGATCATTTGTGGTTTAACTATTTTACACGTCGTTCATTTGATGAGCTGGATGAGATGCTAGAGACTGAGTGGAGTCCCTTCCGGGTTTCATTTGAAGTATCAGAAACAACACTAAGAATGTGAAGGTTTCGCCATATATGCAAGCAAGCCGAGAATGACTTGAGGGTTCTATGCTAAGATGAATTGCCCATAGAAATCGCCTCCAGCTTTTAAATATATTCTCAACTATCGGATATATTCTTGATTTGGGGCCAAAGGTCCACCTCTGGATTGCAGTTAATTTTGAATATTTGATATAATTCTTACTGTAACCTGTCGCATTCAATGAATGATTTCTTGCACTTCGCTTTCAGCAACTCTAGTACTTGTGCTGTTTCCTGGCGAGAATGACTGGCTTGTCCATTTTCTGATGTGTTTCTATGCATATATGGCAACCACAGTGGCTGTCACATACAAGCAACTTCATTTAGGTTTGTGACAAAATATGGATGGATGGAACATTTGTTGATTTGGCTAGGGTCAATGCTAAATTGTGGAAATTGAATTGTGAGGGACTACTTCGCAGATGTCCAAAATTATTCATATAGACCATTTATGATATTTAGCAACCACAACTTTGAATTAAAGACGAATTTAGCTTTAGGCAGTTGGAAGTTATACAAATGCTGAGATATAAATGGATATTGAAAGAAGTTATATAGGTCTTGTTTTTTGGCCTCAGTGTAAGCATTGTTTGAGTCACTATAATTTTGTGCTTTAAAATCTTCTAGATTTGTATTGCTTTCTGCGATTCACTCCCGTGGATCCTATAAGTTTCTCTAGATTGCTTATTTGCATCACAATCCGAAGAATTGATGTAAAAAACTCAAGGGTACTGAAGTTCTAGCTCTTTGTTCTCTCCTTCATAGCTCTTTGTTCTCTCCTTCATATTTATGTGTCTATTAGGCTCCATTAAAATATAGTATTTCTGGAAAATACTTTTCAAGAAATCATTTTTCTGAAAAATGATTTTCCGGCGTTCCTTTGTCAAAGGCCGCGGCGCGCCGGTTTCGAACGAGATCGAGGTACGTTGTTAAATGCTGCGATATTTAAACGAAGAACACGGAAGATGTTTTTCCCTTTTAAAAAAAGCGGAAAATATTTTCTCTACTTTCGAAGGTATTTTTTCCATTAGTGAAAAATATTTTTCTTGATTATTTTATTTTTCATGAAACGAACGCCAGAAAATTTGGAAAATATTTTCCTAGAAGTTATTTTCCGTGAAACGAACGGAGCCTTAATCTCTTTTTCCCCTTTTTATGCTGGTTGGAGTGCTTACAATGCAAGATTGTAGAAGCAATACAATTTGATGTGAAGGTTTGCTATTCCTGATGAAAGAACAAACAACAAAATAGTTTGATAACCTCTCTAGAAAGCAATATGTTATCTGAGATGTTTTATTCGATGCATACCATTGCCTTTATATAGGCTGATTATATGTTCTCCACTTCTACCGTTAACATAAAGCAATAAATCCACTAACCCATAACTCCTATAAACTAGGAACAAGTAAAACAGAAACTAAAGACTCTGATAACAGAATAACAAATAAAAATGTTCTCCACTTCCACCACTAATAAATCCACTAACCCATAATTCCTATAAACTAGGAACAAGTAAAACAGAAGCTAAAGACTCGATAACATAATAACAAATAAACATCAACTTGTTGACAATGTTCCCACGTGCTGGTGTTGTTTTATTCAATAATTCCAAGTTTCTCAGACATAGCTCCGCGTGTGCTTTTAACCAAATTAAGTTGGCAGGTGTTAATTTTTCTCTTCTGCGGAGCTTTTGGATGTTCTGTCTTCGTGGAAGTTTGAACAAGTCGTTCCATATGTTTTATGCCGCGAATATTAATGGTGTGTGATCCCTCTGCTTTTAACAAATTTACGGTGTGTTTACCTTCAAACGCTCAGAAATATATTCAAATACCTTCCTATTTTTCAGAATGGTGTTTCGCTGTGCATCCAAACAATTACCCTTCTATTCACCATTTTCTTGCCTAGTTTCTGTTTCTGCGACAGAGTGCGGCATTACTTATTTAAGAGGATATTCTATGAAGGATAGGAAGAAAGAGCTTGTAAGTAAGAGGCATATAGAACAGAGTTGACTTCTTCGATTAGTTTTGCAAGTTAGATTCCTGGGTAGCATCTCATCAATGTTTTTATGCAAGTTCTTTCAATTTCCTTTGAAGTTTGGGCTATAATGCAACTGAATGTCCTCTCATATTGCCTCAAAGTTCTATGTCTGAGGTTTTGCAGATTGAATAGCATCTTGCGTTCTAATTTGTCAGATTATCTTAGTTGGCATGCCATTCTAATTTGGCACATACATCTTAAATTGAGAAAGGTGAAGGTCCATGAGTGGCAAAAGGGGCGCAGTCTGATGTCCTTGTAAATGATTGGAACTCTGTGGCCCAATTGGGGGTGCGCTCAAATCTGTGTTTGTTCGTTCTACATTTGTAATGAATATGGCCCAACTTATTCAAGTTCAGCAGCCAGGTTATAAAACAATTCTTATGGTTACGTGTGCTATCCCAAACACATTTAGGCAAACTAACAAGCTGCTCCTCTCTAATTGCATTCCATTTACAAGCAGAACCATACCTTCCATCAGAGCAGCAGCAATGGCAGGATGCAGGAAAAGGATCCCACATAAAGCAGCCAGCACTGGCATCAAATCATCAGATCTTGAATCCATGATTCCCAAACAACTGCCGATTAAGATCAAGAGATAAACCTGAATTATAGACAATTTCTTGTTGGATACTTATCAAGCAAAGGGCCATAAGATGCCAAGGTCAAGCCATAAGAAAAATGTTTTACCCACCACTCAATGTATACTTCATCAGCTGCCTGGCTATTTTACGCAACTTCGACACTTACTCAGCAATAGAAAGAGTCAGATCGCAACTTTAAAGACCAGAAACTCTTCCCTCTTAGTTTATGAATTTCAATCCAAGCTGTTCACAAGTAATTGCTCTTCAAGACAATGCTTGTCATTATACTTCAACCAGTAATTTTATTTAACCCCAAGCCTGCTTGCTTGTAAGTTAGACACGCATTTTGCTCCATGCACAGCAGTCTTTCTAAGAGAAAGCATCATACTTCTGTTCAATTTGTTCTATTAGTTATCTTGGGCAAGATGAAAATATCGCAGCAATAGTTCACAATTTTGTGTATTACAGTGCTAATAATACTTGATTGACATCATGATAAGTTCATTAGCAGTCCAACTAGTTTGTTTATGCAACACTTATCAGATAAAATTCCCAAATAACCGTCAACAGTCTTCAATCTTCCCGGATCACAGGCAAACCCAAACTTTAGACAAACGAAGAACCAGCGCCAAAGTGACTGAGTTCTAAGAAGTCACTTACTAGTCTAGCCTTGATTGTAGCTCCAGACACCTTGGTCCTTTGAGGCGAGTTTTTGAGCAGAGAAAATAGTAGAATTTCTCAAAACCGGATTTTACAGCAACAAATGACTCCTTACCCCATAAAAGAAAATCATATGATTATTAGCAAATTATAAGTGAGCGAGTAAATGGCCAAACAGGAGAATGAGTGCGTAAACTTGATTTGCTTGTGCGTAGGTTCAAATCTCAGTTACTTATTCTCTGCTGCAAAATTTCATCGAAAACTTGCACTGTCATTACAAACAATTAGGAGGAGATGGGATCTCCCGGTCTTAATCCATTCTGCCCTCTAAAAAAAGCCAACAAGCTCCTCACTAACCATTATAAAGGATACAAGGGTAGTAATGCATCTTTCCACCCAAGTCAAGAAAACTGTTGGAACACCAATTGCAGTCAAGAGATTCCAAAAGAGAAAACAAAAAGAGCCACTTTAGCCTTCATAATGCCAGCTCAAATATCGGGGTAACAAAATGAAAATTTTTGTCTTAAGACATGGATTAATCATGTCATCAATTTAGCGTTGACTTCATAAAAGATTTTAATTGTAACCAACTGGAGGATCACCATACTTCGTTTGGTTCTGAGAGGTAGAGTTCTTTCCGTTTCGATAGATTTCTTAAAGAGTGGTGAGTGTTAAAAAAAAATATTCGTAAAGAGAGTTATCAATCACCTGAATTTTTAATAAAGAGTTATCGATACTTTTAAGAAGTATGTGGTATATTTCCTTTAGATTTTATAATTCAAATATATGACGCTTATAATTTACTTAACTTAATGGAATGTCATACATGAATGGAATGCTTTCTTTATTACACGTTTCAAAACATGATTACACGCATCGGACCTTCCAGGAATCATACATTCATGTACGCCACGGGCAACTTGAGTGTGGACAGATGGAGTCCTCACTCTTTGAATAAAACAAAATGTGAATTATTCAAGAAAAGAGCACCATCATCTGTTTATAATATAATATAAACAAGTTTTGTCGTTACATCACTCCTTTTTCTCCATTGGTTTAGGACCTTTCTTAATACATTTTCTCTGATGCCGTGTCTGTCCCTTGCATGAACAATTTTAAAGTACATCATCTGTATTTTTGTGCTTGAAATAATGGAGTGGTCCATGCACCTGGTGCGTCAATGCACAGTTAGCTTTCTGAATCAACCAGCCTTTGTCCTGTCGTGACATGGGGGAAAGTTTTTAGTTTAATAAATTACAGCTTGAAGTGATATCCATTGAAATTATGTATTTTGTTTTTTGAAGTGGAATCCAACTCGTGTTATCAATTAGAATATCGAATAGAATAATTTTTTAGCATAGGAAATTCCCTCGGCCCTTCTAAGAAAGTACAAAACGCGAGGAAGGACACTTCTTCTGACTCCCTAGCTGTCCCAGCCCGAATTTAAATTGCTTACTAATGTGTACTTGATCTTTATTTAATAAATTACTATACTAAGTTACAACTTTTATTAATCTTACCTACCAACTGTTTTTATACGATTAAGTCACCAACTAATTTTGCATTACTAACTCTTATTTGATTTAGTTACCAACCTTTATTTTTTAAAATTATCAACTGTTATTTGAAAGATCTCTTCTTATTTACCAACACCTTAAATTGAACAGCTATTACACAAAATTGCTAAGGTTTATTTGTTGACTTACCGTCTTTGTTCTCCATTATATAAGCCAATAGAATAGTTGGTAATTTAATGAAAAAGTAAACATTTGTAATGAACTCAAATGATAATTGATTACGTAAAGCCAATTGATAACTTAACCAGAGAAAATTGATAAATCATTTAAGTTATAGTTGATAATGACATAGAAGAGTTGGTAAATATAAGCAGTGATAAATTTTGGTAATTAACTCAAATTAGAATAGCTAATCCAGAACTATTTATAGTGATTCAATCAGGAAAAACTCAATGAATTACTATTAAAGGGTGGTAATCTTTAACAAAATTTGGTAAACTTATAGCACTACGAAGAAAGCACAAATAAAAGTTTGTAAATGGTAAGAAAAATTGCAATATTAAAAGAATAAATAAACGTTAGTTAGTAATTCAAATAAGAGTTAGAAAATAATTGATAGTTAGTAATTCATGTGAAGAGATGGAAGAAAACTCTCTTTAATGCCGTAATTTGTCAAGTTGAGACTCACGTATTGGACTAAGCAGTAATTGATGGGATGTGCTTCTTTGTCGTTATTTTTCATGCGCTGGATCGATAACTATGTCGAGATTGTCATAGATGATATCCCAGCGCACGTTAATATAATGATTAGTTGACTGGAGTACTAACATCCAAAGTCATGCACATATGCTATCGATTTCCAAGTTCATATCTGCTGTTTTTCAAAGATGGATGGTGCAGCTAATTAATATATTTCATTTTTCTTTTCTAGAAAGTGACACATTAGTTAAATAGGGAATCCTTTTTCATTTCCAAGACGCATTCTCGGTTTTATATTATAGACAAGTATTGTCGCTGGCCATCGTTAACACTAGCAATGTAAAAAATTCTAGTGGAGTGAATCTCACGGACCTATCTAGTAGGGTCCATTGCCTCACAAATCAAATTACAAACATTGCTCGACAAACTAAAGGTTTTTATATTTAGAAGTATTATTTAGTTAACACCTTGTGGTGTTGAAACAGATTTTCAAACATGCGACAGGTTAATCAGGCAATGAATGGACTCTGAGGATCAATTATTGGGCATTTGGTTTCCTTCCATGATGACAAAAAATTATTCTGGCGATGACTGAAAGCAATAGATTGTCAAAAGCATAAAGAAAAACAAAGAAGAAATCCCATGGAATATCTTCTTTTGGTTGACAACAATTTCTCCCGAGCAAATTACCAACTACCAACTCTCATTTGGATTATTTGCCGACAATTGTTTATTAATTTTTATTTATCAGCTTTCGCTATCAGTTAAATATTTTTCTAAAGTTTATATCGTTTCAAATAATTAGTGAATAAAAAATGTTTTAATTATCAATAAACATTTATATTTAAATATTTTTGTGGACAACGAGAATATTTTTTGCTTTTTCATTTTTATAAACAAAACAAGCGATTATTTTTTGAAAAATACTTATTAGTTATTCGATTTTCATGAAACCAATGGAGCCTAAGTTGCCATCTAGTTTTGGTTTGCCAAGTCCCATCCGAGATATTTACCATTTCACCATTTTTTATGTTTTATTGAATTTACCAAATTTGCCATTGAGTTGGGAACTTTGATTTGCCTTATATACCAATTTGTTAAATTTCGCAACTCTATTTAGAAATTACCAACCTTAATTGGAGTGTTACCAACTTTTATTTGATGAAGTTGCCAATAAGTTTTGCATTACAAACTCCTATTTGTTTGTTACCAATGTTTATTTGGTTTTTAAATTATCAACTTCTCCCATTCTTTGAGAAAAAACTTCTCTTATAATTTATAAACTTTTATATACATTTTTTACCAACTCCTTAAATCTACCAACTGTCATGATATTTAGCTTGAAAAATTCAAATAAGCACAAGCAATATTAAGGAAAAATTGATTGAGCACCCGCATAAATGCGAATCTTTTTCTGCCTTGATATATGATATGCACCACAATTTCAAGTATTTATCACAAATATAAGTAAGAGGAATGATAAGCCGGTTTATAGTGGTTCAGCTAAATTGGTACCTACTCCATTCCTAAGACTGTTTGAGAGTTGTGCTTAATTCACTATCCTTGAAGCCTCTTAAAGGTTTGTTTACTTTGGGGCCGACATCAAATAAGGTGCACTCTTTTACAAAGAAATGTTCTGACAGGATTGATCTTTGAAGAATTTGATTGTAAAGTGTATCCAAGAGGGATTCTGCAAGTACTGGTAGTGTACATTATTACGAAAGACAATGAGTTATCCTAAATTTCTAATTACGGGGAAAAAAAGCCAAAACCAACTAAACGTTTACCACACCAAACGGCTAGAAACGCGACTATTGAGACTTCCGGGTTTCTGGCTAAAAGGCCCAAACATCCACTTGATTAGGTGGACAAATCCAAATTCAAAATTGTATGAGTCGGTATTCGGAGGTGAATTGATTAGGTAGCCTTCCCTCTGTTTTAGGGCAATATCTTTTTTACCCTATGAATTCTAGCAAAAAATGCTTAGCTATATCAAATATAGTTCAAAATTCAAAAAAAAATTGAATGAGTTTTATAATCATCAAAATTAGATTAGGGTCAACATAGACCTTGTGAATAGTACTTTTACGTATATATAACTGATTTTAGGAATTCTTGAGGAAAGTTGTGAATAGTACTTTTACGTATATATAACTGATTTTAGGAATTCTTGAGGATAAGGTCAATATTTCTTTTACTCTTTTAGTAAAAATATTTTCTGATTTGACTTACATTAATCCATTATTGGAGCCTCAAGGAAATGAAAAATTGTGAATGGTGATGTTGAATACTTTGTAGTGCAAGAACCGCCACCGTCCCAAATGGTTAAATTTAACTCTTGGGGGCATTTATCCAGCTCGACTCTCATGAGAAATATTTTTGTTTATCAAGATGGTAAATTTTATTAAAATTCTGAAAATCAATTAGGCCGTGTTGATTGCACTGTGGCCGAATAAGTGACACAATCAACAAGACTCTCGTTATTGACAAAAATAAAAAGACTCGTTTTTCGAAAGCTTGCCGAAGAAATTAGATAGAATCATTAGGTCGAAATGGCGGCTTATTGCAAAGCTCAAAATCACCGCGGTTGAAAGGACATGAAAAGTTTAAGCGTTGACGTTGAGTTGACATTACTTGTATTAGTCCCTCCAAAAGATAATAACAAAATAAAAAAAGAAAATGACAATAAAAGTGTCAAAACTTGTGTACGATATTTATCTTAATACAAAAAATTTTAGCTGGAGCATTTAAATGCAAAATTGGAGGAAAAAGACGATTACTTATTATCAAGAGAAATTTTGACCACTTTGCTTACATAGCATTTATAATTAATATTTTATTATAATATGAATTTTTTTAAAATGTAGTACATGTGGCTTTTTAATTTATTTCTATATGATATTAAATTTTAATTTATTAAAATTAAATTAATAATTAGTTAATTAATAAAAGAGAGGAGAATTTATAAGGGGAGGGCTGCCTTCGCCGTCACCGCTGCTGCCACCATTGTCACCGCTGCCACCGCCGTAGACCCTTCAGGCTTGAGCGAGTGGCTCGCCGCGTGGGTAGCATATCTGGGATGAACGGTGTCCTTACCCTAGTTGGTATCAGAGCCAATCCTCATGTTAGAATGCAGTTGATTCATGCGCCTAGTAGGTGTTCCTAGTTGGAACTATCCAGTGCGAAGAAGAAGATGATCCACAGTATGAGTGATTCTCCAACAGTTGTCAATGCACCAATTTCCCTTACTCATTCACCTTCATCTTCATCCCTTTCTGACTTTCGCATCTCTAATGCTTCAAAAATTGACTTCCTGTATGAAGTCACTCAAACTGAAGATACTAGAATCTCGAAAACCCAGCTACCTCTCATGAATCCATACTCTGCTTTTGCGAAACCATCATCATCCTTTTCTCCCATCTGCTCCATCAAACAGCTCATCCGACATACTCATCCTCAAGTTAAGGAATATGTCCAGTCGTCCAAGTTTGATCAACATCCTATTCCTGCCACAGACAAAGAATACTTTGTTACCCTCCAAATACCCCCTGAGTTCCCTCGACAGTGGGCATAGCAAGGCTATACTCACATGCACTACGGTGCAGTGCTTCTTGCTCTTACCTTCCACGGAAGAAAGGGTCTTCCTGTAGTCGCCAGAATGGCACTTCTTGACACAAGATTTTTGGAGTACCAGCATGCTTGCATAGGGACAGTGCAAACTACCCTAAATGCTGGCACATTATTTGTCACACTTTATCCCAACTTTAATGTTGTTCTTGCAGATCCACAGCTCCTCTCTTTTCTGAAGGTCCAACTTCAGCTCACAGGAGCCCCACAGACTGCAGACTCTGTTGCAGCAACCCTCCATTACCAAATGATATATCGTGTGCAGAACCATGCACTCGATCTGAATTTCCATGGCAATGAAGATGCCCTGTTCATCTCCCTTGAGAATGACCAGGCCTCCTGTATCCATGTTCCTCGGAGATTCCTAAAGAGAAGTTAACCAAGCTTTTGCTTGAAACTTGGATAATAAATTATGAACAACTTCACCAAAACAACAAGCCTGTTCATTCTGTCGATTCCGAATTCATTCGGAAAAAAGATGGCCTGGTTCAAGTCAAGTTCAACAAAGAAAAAGAAGAAGCACCTCCGATCTTCCCAACACTTTTCCTGATCGAACCATGTGTTCCAAATGCAGTACCCGAAGACGATGACCCGAAGAAGCTCGTTGAGTTCTTCAAAACTTATGGACATCCTGTCCATCATTATAAAGATCCCTATGGCCATTGCTTTTGGGATTCAGGGTGTCAATGTTCTTATTGCACCAACTCACCTGACGAGGTCGATCCAACGGTGGAAAGAAAGCCTCGAAATAAGAACAACAAAAGAAAGGACCCACTTTACCAAAGGTATCTTGAAGGAGATCCCACGGTAGGTCCTCTTGGTGACGAAATAGGATACCAATTTTTGGTATCATATTCCTCCTCTACTCCTCTTTCTACCCATACACAGGAGTCAACCACATCACCTCATATACCACCACTGTCACCTCCTCCAAAACCACCACCATCCAAAAAATCAGCTAAATCTGTTGTCTCTCCATTTTATAAACCCATCCAGAAATGGGTAAAAAGGCAGTCACAGCCTCCCTCGTTGACACTCCCCACTACCTTTGATGAAAGAAAGAAGAGTTGCAAAACTTCCCCATCCCCTTCTTTACCTAAAATCTGCATGTTCAAAGAAGAAGATTTTCCCCCTTTATCCAGGGAAAATGTGCGTCTTGATTTTCCTGAAACCCAGGAATTCACAGACTCTGAACGAAGGCATCACCATATGCCAAAGATAAACATGCCTAAGGAAGTGGATGAACAAGGAAGGCCTAGAAGAAATAGTTCTGCTGAGGCAGTACAAAACTGGCAATCTGAAACTCTTTTGGCCCAGAATGAAGCCCTTAAAACCATTAACACAAAGGTTGATGGGTTCTTCAGTGTTGTCATGAGAGTCATTAGAGTCTTCGGGTTCTTCTTGTCTGGTTCCATGATCATCTGTTTCATGATCTATAGTGCTAGTGCTCAGGATTTGTTCTCAGTAGGGGAGGTGTGTTGGGGAGTCTAGTGGCGGAGTTTCTTCACGCGGCATTATTGGCTGAGGCCAATTATGCGGATCTCGATAAGCTTCCAAATCTGTGTTGATCTGTGAGAGAGAGAGGTCAGCTTCTTCCACTTGTGTGGAGGAGGATTCGCCGAGATAGAAAGCAGGACCATCCTTCTGTCTTTTGAAGTCTCGGATTAGAGCTTTGATTTCTTCTTCCACTAGGTGAGGTGACCTTGAGGAACTTGCATAGAATGGGTCAGAAAATGGTCTATAAGCAGCCCATGGGTCTTGAGAGTCTTGGAAAATGGTGCTAGTTGGGTCAGGTTGGGTGCCTGATGATGATGGAAATTCTTCAGGATGTTCCAGTCGGTAGACTTCCAGGGCCTCTCGGACTGATTCTTTAGCATTATTAGAATCCCATGAAACGTTGTCTGAATGTAGTGGCCAGGCTTCTGGAGGGATTGTCCGATTCTCTTGACACGGAACTCTCTGGAGTTCTCTGTAGCACTGTGGGTCAGAGGCAATGCATCTTAGGAATGTTCCATACACATAATGCATTTGTAAATGAAGCTGAGGTCTATAGGAACTTGTTCCTATATTTGATGGTCTTTCCCCATGATCTCCTGTTGGATGGATGAATGTCCATGGTCGATGGAAAAGAATAATGGTGTGCCTTTCAGGTTCTGGTCGTCCCTGTTGGTTTTCTATGCCAAAAATAGCACGCCAAGCGCTAAGGGGCATAAACCAATTTAACAATGAAAACAAATGTTTTAACCTGTGGCGTCTGTGGTCTTGTGCTCTGAGTGTTTCTGTTAGAGCTTGCCAAATTTGCTCAGTAGGGAACTGAACAGCTGTGGTATACCGGTTAAACAAGTACCAAAACATCCATTTCAATTCTTCAGGAAATTCTTGATCTGGGTTCCAGGTGAGTGGATGGATGAACGGGTAGTCCGGATGGAGTCCATCAGGTTTCAAGCTCCATAGTTGGCGAATATGCTGTATTTGCTTGACTGGAGAAAATCGGCAAGTCTTTCTAGTAACATGTTCTCCTTGATAGCAGCTCGTATCTCAAGGGGGTACTCGGTTCTAGGGCTATCTCGTATGTCTTGGACCCTATATGTTTCACCACGGTGGTTTCTTTTTACATACATATTAATTTCCAATGGGGCCTTGGGTCTGGAAAGAAAATCAGCAAGAACATTTTTCTTTCCTGCAATGTGTTTGGTTTCAAAAGAATATTTCGTAAACCATTCTGCCCACCTTAAAAGCTGTGGATGAGGGATTTACTTCTGTTTGAATTTTACCATTTGAGGGAAAGAAGCCAGATCTATTTCCATTAAGTAATAATGACCAATAAGATGGAATTTGAACTTTTTAATTCCATTCTTAACTGCCAATATTTCCTTGAAAGTGGAGTGGTAATGAGTTTCAGCTATAGAAAACTTACCACTTTTGTATCCGCAAATGTATTGCTTGCCATCAATCTCTTCATATAGTACAGCTGCCCAGTATTCTTTGAAAGAAAATGCTGTTCTCTTTGGCGAAAAGATCTAGACCGCCATTTTCAATCTATGCACAAGCTTTTTTACGCCATGGGAGTTGATGCAAGTCTGAAGCAAGTTTTTCTTAACTCCATTCCAAAGGAAATCTCCCAAGTGGTTGAGAAATCCCTTGGTACAAAAAAACTTGAAGATTGCAGATGTTACTATTGGCCAACTTCAGCAAGAAATCCATATGGGACTTGAAGAACTTTGTAGTAGGAAAAACTCTTTCCAGCAATTCCTCAAACAAAGCTCTCATTTGAACAAAAATTGTTCAAAAGATTATTTGTAGATCAAATGCCCTAGAGAAAAAGATGCTGTTTGTGATCATTGTAAACACAAGAAGAAGAAGCACTTTGGTAAGTACCATCTTTCTGATGATAACTTTCAGCATAAGTGCTTCAGAAAAAGAAGGTTTCTCAGAAGGAAGAGAAAATCCTTTGGTTCCAATTCCTCTGGAAAAGTAAGGTTCTCTAAGACCAAGTCCAACCGGTGTTACATTTGCAACAAAGAGGGACACTTTGTCAAAAACTGTCCACAGGCAAAGTGAAACAACATCAACATCATCATGCAAATAGAACAACAGACCGGCATATCCCTTGAAGATGATGACTTGGAATCAATATTCTCTGTTGATGACGAGCCTTCGGATGAAACAATCTGTCCCATCCCGTATTTTCCAGAAGAAGAAGAATATGGTGAGAAAGATCTCTTTCACTTTGCTCCAGAGATACTTTCACAAGATTCATATTATCTCCCACCATATTTTCCTGTAAAAATCTTTCTTTCGAAATACTCCAAACCCATAACAGTTATAGCCATGATAGACACCGAAGCATATGCATCTTTGTTTGACCCAAAAATACTCCCAGATGAATATTGGACACCTCATGTTCGGTATTTCACTTCAGCATCTGGAGACACTTTTTCTGCCAGTGTCAGGTCAAAACCCATTACCATACAATTCTTTCTGCAGTGTTCTATCACCACTAAGGTCCTTGGATGCCCCTTTCCAAACAAGGATCTTATCATAGGATGGGATATTTTATCCCAGATTCCTAAGCTCAAAATCATCAGTGGAAAAGGTCTCAAGTTCAAATGAACTTTTCAAGAATTCACCAGTATCCAGAGGTTCTTTTCCATTGATATCAACATCCTTGATCCTATCATGCAAAGTCTTTTAGACTCTTGTGCGGATAATCACTCAGAGTTCTTACAAAAATGCCAACATCCTCTATGGCAGAACTCTCAGTTTTTTATTCGACTTCCGTTCAAATAGAATAAAGATATCAACCCGACAAAAGCTAGCCATTCGGGTATTAATCCTGAACATCTTGCTCTTGCTCAAAAAGAATGTTTTGAACTCCTACAACAAGGACTCATCGAGCCTTCTGATTCCCAGTGGGCTTGTGAAGCCTTTTATGTTAACAAACGAGCAGAGCAGAATAGAGGAAAACTTCGTTTGGTCATCAATTACCAACCTCTCAATACCTTTCTCAGAGATGACAAATTTCCTCTACCATCCAGAAAATCCCTTTTTGCTAGCCTATCCAAAGCCAAGATCTATTCAAAATTTGATCTTAAAGCAGGATTTTGGCAACTTGGAATCCACCCTGATGATAGATCCAAAACTGGATTCTACATCCCAAATCAGCACTACCAATGGAAAGTTTTGCCATTCGGGCTCAAAACAGCCCCATCTTTTTTCCAGAAGATTATGTGCCAGATTTTCAGTCCAATCTTGGACAGTGCTGCCATCTACATAGATGACATATTGCTCTACAGCCCTGATGAGCAATCTCATGCTGAACTTCTTCAAAAATTCATTCGAATTGTTCAACAGCATGGTATTATGTTATCTCAGAAGAATATGATAATTGCGTAGCAAAGAATTGAGTTTCTTGGAATGAACCTTGACCAAGGAACATACCAGCCAGGTCCACACATTGCAAAGGAATTACTCAAATTCCCAGAAAAAGAACTTACAGTTAAACAAGTTCAAATATTTCTTGGTATAGTAAATTATATCCGAGACTTTGTTCCTCAACTGTCTAAGCTCCTCATACCTCTTCAAAAAATGCTGAAAAAAGAGGCCCCTCCTTGGGGAAAGGACCAGATTGAAGCACTTGCCAAACTCAAGGAGATCATGCAAGATCTACCTCCTCTTCAGATCCCTTCAACAGGGAAAAGAATTCTCCAGACAGATGCCAGTGATCAACACTGGGCAGCTATACTGTACGAAGAGATTGATGGCAAGCGATACATTTGCGAATACAAAAGTGGTAAGTTTTCTACAGCTGAAACTCATTACCACTCCACTTTCAATGAAATATTAGCAGTTAAGAATGGAATTAAAAGGTTTGAATTCCATCTTATTGGTCATTATTTCTTAGTGGAAATGGATCTGGCTTCTTTCCCTCAAATGGTAAAATTCAAACAGAAGCAAATCCCTCATCCACACCTTTTAAGGTGGGCAGAATGGTTTACGAAATATTATTTTGAAACCAAACACATTGCAGGAAAGAAAAATGTCCTTGCTGATTTTCTTTCCAGACCCAAGGCCCCCTTGGAAATTAATATGTATGTAAAAAGAAACCACCGTGGTGAAACATACAAGGTCCAAGACATACGAGATAGCCCCAGAACCGAGTACCCCCTTGAGATACGAGCTGCTATTGAGGAGAATATGTTACTACAAAGACTTCCCGATTTTCTCCAGTCAAGCGAATACAGCATATTCGCCAACTATGCACAGGCCATGGCTAAGCATAAGGACAAGTTCAAGAAGGAACCTGAGAAAGTGGAGAGATGGAAGACAGCCCTTTATGATGCTGGTCACTTGTCTGGGGAGCATGTTACTGAAAAAAAGTATGTGACAACTCTTCTACCACTTCAATTACTGAATTTCTTTTTGATACTTAATCTTTCCTAAGGTTTGGGATCTTATAAAGGTAGGCGTAATTTGATACATGTATATCGTACAGAAACACTCTCATTAGACACACGCAGCACGGAGAACACTTTTGCATACCACGAAACAGAGCACCATACACAAGCCATTCATCCTCTCCGAGCCTCAGCAGATATCGTCCCCATGTCGCCCCAGTCGCATCACGTCAGTCCCTCTCTTTCTCTCTGTGTCCAGCAGCTTTAGGTGACCAATCTAGGCTCGCAACCCCAGGTCTACGGTTTCAAGCCCAGATCGCCGGTTGCTAGCCTTGGGCTATGGTCGCCCAAGGCTAGCTATCATGGCTGAGATTTTACCATTTCAGTGACGGAGGGACAAAAGAAACTCTTTTTATATACGTATTCACTTTCCACATTGCATACTTCTTTGTGACCTCAGGCAACTATTTATAAAAGAAGCTCTTTGATACGAACTATTGAGCAACTATATCCATTTTATAGAGTGTTATGAAATGTGGAGGTGAATTTGTCAAAATAGCACATATCAAAAGCATGTAATTTCATTAGAGCATTTAAAGGATACTCTCTATTATTTCCGCAGAAAACAAGAAACTACATAATTCTCTTTGCAAGACATCTGCCACAATTGCTAGTATTCCATCTGCAATAAGCTCCTGTCAATTTTATCCCTTAAATCTGTTTGAGATAATAAGAAATTCCAAATTTCTGAGTGTTACCTACAAGAGTAGCTTCACATGCTTCACACGTAGTATTTGGACTATATCCTGTTGCATTTGCTATCATCTGAATTAATGTGATCCATTCATCTACCCTCTCAAACACATACTTTTCACAATCAAGATTAAAAAAAGCACCATAAACTAACCATAGCCCTTAATGGATCATCCTTTAAGCAACTTATGATGTTGTCCAATGAGGATAATTGGGCTTATATAAAGTCTTCTTTGCTGTTAAATATTCCAACATCAATTTGTTTTGGAGGTTCTTCGGCCAATAAAGATTGCCGAAGATGTTGGGTGACTTCATTGTATCATTACCATTAAGATTAGCCGCTCCTTTTACGGGGTCTAAAATGATGGGTCTTACCTTTCTTGATACAGTTTTTGGACTTCAAGGACATGATTTGAAGCTCGTCCCTCGGGCTTCTTTAAATTCATCTCTGTTTCAATTACATCAAGCCTTTTGAGAGATCTAGTGCGATCACCTAGAGTGGGGTGCATATATTATTTTAAAAACTTTTGCGGAAGTATAAAATGTACAGCATGTGAAGCGTGATATACGAGTGAAATAACAAGAGCTCCAAGCACAATCAGAGAGTTAAAATAATAGAGAACAAGATACAGAGTTTATAGTGGTTCGGCTTAACTCAAGCCTACGTCCACTCTCTCGGGCTGACAGCCTATCGGCTAGATTCCACTATGAATCAAAAGAGTTACAGTTTAAGTCCAAGACTTCACAAAGTCTTCTACTCTCACAAAACAAATATGTATCGCACTCTTTTGTTTATAATGTAAACTCATAGTAAATGACCAACTCTAAACTTTGGAATTATGCTCTCATCAGCGTCCTATGAAAGACTTGAAATATCCCCCTTAGATACTCCTTCATGCCAATACGACCGTTGACTTTCCAAAGGAATTCTTCCAATCAACCCGTTGGATAGAATTAATTAGGAATATCTCAAGCAATCTTCATATGGTATTAAGAGCCCGTCAATTTTGGTTACCCATACAATCAGGATCTTGGTTTTCATAAGTGAATACTTGCCACATTTACCCGATCTTCAGAGAATCCAATATGCCAATAATAATCTTCATAATCTTGAAGATAATCAATCTTGTTAATCCACAAATATGCTGTCTGAAATCTACGAGTATCAGAGTCATAAGAATATCATATTACTTAAACAGTCGTCACAATCCGACTTCCAAGATTTTACCAAATCTGACTTCCTAGACTTTACAGTGTCTGCTATCTCCAAACGATACACTGTTTGGCAGATGTTACTTTGTCTGGCATCCAAACGATATAAGATCTGGCATCATCCAGATGATACAAGATCTGACATCTCCCCAAATGAGACAAGATCTGGCCATAACTTTTGTAATTGACTTCAAGTCAAATCACGGAGTTTTGTCATCTTATCATTGAGTTTTGTCATCTTCAAAATCAACAATAGAGCTTCCTCTAACACCTTTCATTTGACCTATAAAGACATCTCTCTTGCATGAGCATTTCTCCATCGTTTTTCTCTACACATTCATTTTCTTGAGCGAGACCTTTTGTCAAGGGAGCATTTACTTCATTATGTAAGCCATTATGCATAGGAGAAGATAAATCTGGCTTTCTATCAACTAGTTTGATTTATGACAAATGTCTATTTCTTTAAGAAGATAGAATAGAAGGCTAGCTTTTTTAAAAAGAAAAAAGAAAATGCAGCCTAATGGCATTTTTGTAAATAGTTGAAGCTGTAAAAAGAAAAAGGGTAATAACGAGATAGATTTCAACCCGAAGGGTATACTACTTGAGATTTAGGATTTACCCCATTCGTATTGCTAAACTTACTTCACTTTGTTAACTTTCGTCACAGGAAAGTGCTAGATAAATGGGTGGGCATTTGGACAATTGAAGGGAAAAAGAACATTTCATTTAATATATCCAATAATTAACTCGAATAATTAATAATTGCAAAATAGATTTCTTTGGATCAGAAAATGCAAAATAGGTTGACACACACGTTTAGAATATCATAAAAAATGGTCTTGTTAATATCATGACACACCCATGCAAACACCGAGGCATCTTGTTAATTGAACATATTTTAACATGCATCTCCAAATATATTGTGGATAAGTTTCTTGCCAAGTGATTTTCTTTGAATACTGATCCATTTCTTTGGATTGCTCTAAAAGCCATTTCGACAAATTTTTCCCTGCCAGATGTGAAGCGGGGGTTATACGACGTATCACGCAAGAGATCTCAACTCAATTGAATTGAACACCCTTAAAGTTACCCAAATATCTAGTTGGGATAGATTCTCAAGTACAAGAGCTTAAAGGACGTTTAAATCTACCGTCCAATGATGGTGTCCTCATGGTAGGATTATGGGGACAAGGAGGCATAGGGAAGACAACCCTTGCTAAGGCCATTTATAACACTGTGTTTAGACAGTTTCAAGGTTCTAGTTTCTTGGAAAGCGTTAAAGAAAATTTCAAGGATTTGGTTCCTTTGCAAAAACAATTGCTATCGGATGTCTTACTAAAGGAAATATCAACAAGCTTTGGTGAAAGCAGAGGATGTCAGTTGATTCAAGAGAGGCTCGCTAACAAGAGAGTTCTTATTATTCTCGACGATGTGGATAACAAATGCCAATTAGATGCTTTGGTGGGAGATTGTAAGTGGCTCCGTGGAGGAAGTAGGATAATTATCACAACAAGAAATAAGCATCTGCTAAATTTGCAAGGGGCATGTGATATTTGTGAAGTTAAAGCTCTCAAGGCTACCGAAGCTTCTAAACTTCTTAGAATGCATGCTTTTCCAAGAAATCAACATATAAAAATAATGGGTGATCTTGTTAATAGTGTTTTACATTATGCAAAAGGCCTTCCTCTGGCTCTTGAGGTGGTGGGTTCTTCCTTGTGTGGCATAGGAGAAGATGAATGGGAAAGTACCCTACAAAAGCTTGCTCAGAGTCATACCAAGGAAATCAACAATGTGCTAAAGGTAAGTTTTGAGAAATTGGACAAAAATGAAGAGGAGATTTTTCTCGACATTGCATGTTTCTTCAAGGGATGGAGGACATCGGACATTAAGAAAATTCTTGATGGTTGTGGTTTTGCTGCGGCCATTGGGATACGAATTCTCATTGAGCATGCCTTGATTAGGGAAGCGGAAGAGACCTTACAAATGCATGATTTGATACAATTGATGGGAATGGATATTGTCAAAGAAAGATGCAATGATGATCTTGGCAGACAGAGTAGGTTATGGCTTTATGATGACGTTCTTAATATTCTATCAGGAGATGCGGTAAGACTTGTCAATGTATAAGAATTTATATTATTTTCTTATTTTTAATTGTGTTTACTCTAGTTACTTGATAATCTTGATATATTCGAGTAAATATGCAGGGAACATATGCGGTAAAAGCCATAGTTCTGAAGCTACCAAAGCCTAAAGAGTTGCATATTAATCCTCATGCTTTCAAGAACATGAGAAATTTGAGGTTGCTCATCCTGCATAATGTACGTAGTTCTTCCCAAGATCCCATCCATCTCCCCAATGAGTTAAGGTGGCTTGAATGGCCTAATTGTGCCTCGACTCCAAGATTTAGCCATGGTCCAAAGAAGTTAGTTGCACTTGATCTACAGAATAGCAAGATCGAAGGAGTGCTGGAACAATTTAAGGTATGCATTCATTGTTTTTATCACTGCTTATAACTTTATATTGGATCGGATGACGTTTGTTAGTGTCCTCAAGAAAGCATATGCAATTCTATGCGCTTTATACGTATTAAAGCATCAAATCTAGGTTGTCAAGTCTAGATGGTTTTAATTTTTTGGATAAGTGCAATCAAGTCCTAACGAAAGTACAATTGAATCTTAAAACTTGTTAAAAAAATACAATTGAGTCATTCAATTTAAAAAAAAAAAAAAGCAATCAAGTCCTAAAACTTATAAGCATTTTTTTATTTATCAAGTTGAACAGAATTAATGGAATGACTTAATTATATCAACTTGACATATTTTAAGATTCTATTGCACTTGATTATATTTTAGTGATAAGCTTTAGGATTTCTAGTCGATTTGTCCCTAAATTTTTTTTAACCAAGTTCTTTTGTTTGCATAAATTATCTAACCAAGTATCTTCGATATCAATTTTAGCCAAATCAAAAAGTATAGGGGCATGATTAAAAGTATTTGGATGAAAAAATAGGAAAAAAATATTGATGAAAAGTAGAATTGTTTCCGTACATACACTGAAGACGACAATATCTCAAACCGTCATGACTTTAAGCTGAAAATTGAAACAAAAACTTATTGGTATGTAATTTCACATTTGAACGCTGAGTGTGGTGAAGCTATGCCGTGAGACTTCTTATTTGATATTTATGTTTTTGATATATAATTGGACTTAGTCCAAATGTTTTTAAAGACCTTTTTCCATGAGAGAATTGAGAAGGCACGGACTTATTACTCTTTGGATGGTAATAGGTAAATCATATTTGAGAGATAATAATACTAATTGATCAATCTTATATTCAACTCATATTTGACAAAAAAATAATAGTAAAAAGAACAATAAAAAAATCCATCCTAACAAAGATTATGTAACATCGTTTATAAATAAAATATATATAATAAAACTGCCCATCATAGAAAGAAAATAAATTTATGTTTACAGGGTTTTATTATACGAGCGTGTATATTTCCACAATAACTTAGCTCCACATTTGAGACCCAGATGTTTACTGCATCATCCATCCATTCCAACTTCTTGGGAGGTTCATGTTGGGTAAAAATTGATGGCCCAATTTTGCTGATTGAGGGGATGAATCCAACATGACCACTTTCTTGGCCCAATCACTTGGCCACTCCATGGCCTCACATTCAACAATCCTAAGGCCCGCTTTGGGTTAATCTTGGATTTCTTGCTAGACCTAACACAGAAAATTGGCCTCAAAAACGAAAATCCATCGTCGGGAATCTTGGCTAGTCGAACATATTCACAGGCAGGTCACGTTAAACCGAGAGAAACATTCAAACTCCGATTAAAACGCGTGAAAGACACACTACTTAGTGATTATCCATAGTAAAGTTTTGAATGGTGGCAAAAAATTATTCAGCATAATTCCTGGATTAGTGATTTTTATTTAGGTGGGGCTTTGCATATAAAATATATTCAAGAAAATATATATTTTTGGGCTCCGGTCAGAGTCCATTAAGGGAGACCAAAACCAAAGTATTGCCCATTTTTTTCAGGCCATGCATGATGGGCAAAGGTTATTGCCCCGGCGCATCCGAAGGTCGGACGAGTCCTTCGGGCTGCGATCTGATATGAAGAGTAGTAATCATCAATATGATGGGTAAAAAACCGAAGTCTTATTCATCATTTCAGATGTTTGGATTCAAATATCGCCCACATCAATTTTTTCTTGTTAGATTTGTCATTTTGCATGTCAGATCCATCTTATAGATTTGCCCCATGTGTGTTGATACGTATACAATCTATCATAATAGTGCTGTTATTGGCGCATAGATATTGGTTAGTGGTATTAATTTAAGATATCTTGTGAGATGAAAATTAGTCTGGAGTATAAATATTATGAAATACTAATAAGGTTTTTAATAGTATTAATCATTTCTTTTAGTCGAGGATAAACCTAGATGATAAGTATTGGATCAACTTTAAAAAATACTCATGTAAGCTTTGACGGAGAATATATTGATGTGGATATTTATTTGGTTATAAGTTCTACCTAATGTATTCTTCTCTTGCGAAAAAGTCACGTCATACAGCCTTTAGAATAATAAGACAAATATGGTCTAAGATTCTTGCAATGCGTAGATATTTAATGTTTTGTTGACACTTGCATTTTATAGTTACCAACGTCTTTAACGTTTTATCAGTATGGAGTAGTAGAATCTTCCCTATGTAACTGTAAAAATTGTAAGGACACGATCTATTTGCTCGTGGACAAATTGAAGTAGCTATTCATCCACCAAAGTTCAGGGATAATGTTAATGAGTTATGATGTGTGAAAAAAAAAATTATATCTAGGTTTCCAGAATATGGAAATACCACTAGTTTTTTACTAAAAAAATCATAGCCAGCTTTCGAATTGAATATCTATCTCAGCGTTTTATATTTGTCCAAAATGTCTATCCAAGTTGATTTCATAATTCTTGCAGGACTTTAAAAAATTGAAGTTCATTAACTTCAGTGAATGCCAGGGGCTGGTTCGTATGCCGAATCTCAGTTTTACTATCGATCTTGAGGAATTAAATCTTAGTGGGTGCAAAAACTTGGAACTCGCCCACAAATCAGTTACACGTCTTGGCAAGTTACGTTCATTGAATTTAAGTGGGTGCTCTCAACTTCTTTCTCTCCCCGGTGTGCTTCAGTCCGAGAATCTCTTGAGTCTCGCTCTTGCTAATTGCTCAAAAGTGCAAAGATTCCCAATTATTCCGAATAACACCAAAGGCCTGCGAGAACTTGATTTAGAAGGCACTTCAATTGGGGAACTTCCTGCATCCATAGAAAATCTCGTCTATTTGAAAAATATGAACTTAACAAATTGTAAGGAACTGTCAATTCTCCCGTCTAGCATTTATCGGTTCCAAAACCTTGAATTGTTGGAGCTTGGAGGGTGCTCAAAACTAATCAAGTTTCCAAAGGAGGAGGAGATTGAGAGTGATCCCCATATGCAGACGGGATTTCCTAAGTTAAGGATTCTGTATCTTCAGGATTGCAATCTATCAGAAGTAGAGTTCTTGGAGAATCCTTCATGTTTTCCCTCCTTAGCAAGTTTGAATTTGGAGAGAAACAATTTTACTAACCTTCCTGCATGCAGACATCTATATAATTTGGAACGGTTGCGTGTTGGGCAGAGCAATCAACTTCAAGAGATTCGAGAGATTCCAAGGCGACTAAAAATTATAGAGGCAAACGATTGCAAATCTCTTAGTAAAATTCCCTCCGACATAGGTGATGTTGACGTTATTAGCATACGTTCATGTCACAAACTGGTTAGTAATGTGCCGACCATCTACGATTTGTTGTTTAAGTTTGAGGTTAGACTCTCTCTCTCTCTCTCTCTCTCTCTCTCTCTCTCTCTCATTTGGAGTATGTACATGTTAGCTGCACAAAGTGCTTGTGTATTGAAAGGCTGGAAATCGTAAATAGTTGGGCTGAATTAAGAAAAGAGACATATAGAAAGTAATTCTACATGTAGATGTAGTGGTGGTGGTGTCTATAAGGCAACCCAAAGGATATTCTCTCTCTATATATGCAATTCTAGCTCACTCTGGAATAATAAGCATCATCCAATTAAAACCTCGAACAATACATGCTTGTCCAATTACGAAATCTTCAACAACACATATCTTGTTTCCACTGATTTAGCACAAGAAATTTTTGTAAAAATATTGCCAACTATAGCTAAAGTCTAGGACTACCCACTTAACTCATGGAAACTCCTCCTTTTAAGTGCTAGTTTGGAAAAACTATCTAAAAATCGTACTTCTTTAACAGCGTGCTTGTCTCAGAAATAGATTTACTCTCGTTGCTTTACCTGGAGGAGAGATGCCAGAGTGGTTGATCCCTAACGATGACGGTCACATATCTTTCATGGCTTCAGAGGACTTGTTTAAGAAGTTCGTAGGATTAGTTGTTTGCATTGTAGTCCGAGTAAAAGAAGGAGAACGAATGGCCATTCTTGAGACGATAAGATATATACCAAGTTCTATCCGCAACCAAGAGTATTTTATGGGGATTCGGATAATGTGCGGCTTGCCTGTCACAGACCACGAGGTCAGCTGTGGCACGAAGAATTTTCAGGTCTAAATGACTGGAGATGTTTCAAGTTTACCACTAGAGTATCAGCTGGTGGAATTGTGAAAAAGTGTGGATTTCGATTAATATGCAAGCCACTAGAGAACGATTGGGAGGTTTTCCTTCGACATAATCAGTCGTTGAATCCACGTTTACTCTATGAGATTGGGCATGAAGGGAGTCAATTGAGCATAGTGAAAGAAATTCCAAGTGAAAAGGAAGATTCAAAAGAGCGTGGAACTAGTACAGAGGAAGATAGTTCAAGCATGGTTGGCATCTCAATTGAGGTTTCTCTCTCTCTCTCTCTTTGTGCATGCTTGCGTGTTGGGCGCGCCCGTGTTTGAATAATGCAATCGCTCAAAATTCTAGACAACAAACAAGTAACATATAAAGTGACTCTGTCGGTGCATGTCATAGGGAGCAGCACCCGCAAGTGAATGATTTCTATTGCATGAGTATTGTATATGACGTAGCAAGGATTGCTATGGCTTATGAACTTGGGTACTACCTGACAATTTATCCATATGACAGGAGCTTCGTTATTTACTAATTCGTACTGACTACCGAAATGTTCGTCCTGAAGAAGAGATGCCAGAGGAGTTCGTCCTTGTTGAAGATGGTACCATTTCTTTCATGGCTTCACAGAACTTGTATGACAAGATCCTAGGATTAGCTCTTTGTGCTACCTTCGGCATGGAAGATGGAGAAGAGGAAGTTCTATTCGAGATCGAGCCACGTATTGAAGAGCAAAAGCGGAATGTGCTATCGGGAACTCTCGGTTGGTTTGATTCGAATCATGTGTGGATTCAGTATCTCAAATCAAATATTTTGTGGGGACTATTGGAGGGAGGAGTTGATTTCGGTCAATTTGACAAGAGCTATTTACGATTTAGCCTTCAGCTTGAAGTACGGGGTGGGACCATGAAAAAGTTGGGATATGTGATAAGATGCAAGCAATTAGAGGATGATTTGAAGGTTGAGATTCAAGAGAATCAATTAGTGGATTTAGCTGCATTGTGTGAAGATTCTTATGAACCAGAGGATTTAGAGATGCGCATTCCGAGTAGTTATCGTCTCCGAAGAGAATATTTGCACAAATGTCACATGCATATAGAGGAACTGGAAGCCAGTGACGGTGAATCAGATCAAACGTGGAGTGGGGAGTATAGTAGTGAAACAGATTGAATGAACACTAATATGGTGGTCTAGTTTTTATGGGGAGTTTAGAAGGGAGCTACTTCTTTCTTATTAATATTATTATGGAGTTTTAACTGTACGGGCTTTTCATTATCATCCCGATTTTATTTGATTTAAAAGTGATGTCACGAATACACTGGTCATGTTGAGTTCATCAAGAGAAATCGTCGCACATGAACATTTGAACTCGAGTGCAAATTCATGGCAGGCGTTTATTTTTTCATGATTCCTTGTCAATCGGACGATGATCTCCTTGATAAATTGTCATGTTCTGCACAAAACACGCTTAGTCACGCGTCATTTACATATCTTCTACTGATTTCGCAGCGAGTTTTCGTTTTCTGACGGGTGTGATGGGGTATCTCGTGGTTGATTAACAAACTTCTTCCCATGTCCGTGTTAGTTCTCTAGTTTCGAGCACAGTTTGAAGCAGCTAGAAACTTGTACACCGAAAGCCCGCTTCCAACTGATTCGCGGACCTTTAGCTGAAGCAGCGATGTCCCATGCCGATCTCTCTAGTGATTGATGAGTGATGAGGCAGAGAGCGAGGGGGACGGAAGCCCCTTGGTGGGCTGCTTTGTTCAGTCCAAAGATCTACGAGGTAAGAAGGAGCGAAATCATGCATGACTTTCGCTGATGGCTTGCGCGTAGAGTGAGAGTTTAGTGCTTTGAGAGCCATTGATAGTTGCGGAAACCAGATTGTCTCCTATACCCACTGCTTGTGCCTTTTGTCTCTCGTCTAAAAAAACCCTACTCTGTGACGTCCACCAGGTGTTTGTGATTTTGGCTGACGGAAACCGCTGTATAATTCCTGGATTTAATTGTTTTGACTACTAGTTTCGTGAGATTAGTTTTAAAGTTTTTCTATTATGTAAGGTTCCCTGGTCAATTTATATGGATAGTTCATAACATTTTTTACACAATTTCGAGTAAAATTTTCTGGGAGGATCGCTGCTGTCCCTCGGTGTAATGCTGGAATGAAACTGACGTACTGTTGTTGTATCTTGTTGACTGTCATGGATGAGAAATTGTTCTTATTTTGTTTGGGAGACGAGTCTATTTATAATCTCACCCTGTTGGTAGGCATCTCTTGTTTTTCTTCTCAGACCTATTAAGTTGTTCATTCTCCTGTTGCTACTAATCTGATTGCATTGCATGGGTGCAAAGTCCTGCGTCATAACTGGAGGCTTCTTTCAACTGAAAGGTTTTGAGCCTTGTCTTTCTAAAAGAAAGCATCACTCTGCTGCTCAATTTGTTCTATTAGTTATCTTGGGCAAGATGAAAATATCGCAGCAATAGTTCATAATTCTGTGTATTACAGTGCTAATCAGTCTTCATTGACCAGCATGATAAGTTCATTAGCAGTCCAGCTAGTTGTTTATGCACCACTTACAGATAAACATTCCCAAACATTCAATAGTCTTCAATTTTCCCGGATCAAAGGGAAACCCAAACTTCAGACAGACGAAGGGCCAGCTCCAAAGCGACTGAGTTCTAAGAAGTCATTTAATAGTCTGGCCCTGATTTTAGCTCCAGACGCCTTGGTCCTTTGAGGCGAGTTTCTGACCAGAGAAAATCGTAGAATTTCTTAAAACCAGATTTTACAGCAAGAAGTGACTACTCATCTCCATCAAAGAAGATCATATGATTATTAGCAAAGTATAAGTGAGCAAGTGAGTAAATGGCCAAACAGAAGAAAGAGTGCGTAAACTCAATTTGCTTGTGCGTAGGTTCAAATCTCAGTCGCTTATTCTCTGATGCGAAATTTCAGTGAAAACTTGCACTGTCATCACAAACAAATAGGAGGAGATGGGACCACCTGGTCTTAATCCATTCTGCTCTCTAAAAAAGCCAACAAGCTCCCCACTAACCATTATAGAGGATGCAGGAGTAGTAATGCATCTTTCCGCCCAAGTAAAATAATACTGTTGGAACACCATTGCAGTCGAGAGATTCAGAAAAGAAAAAACAAAAAAAGCCACTTTAATCTAGGGGTAGCCAAATGAAAATTTTTGTCTAAGACACGGATTAATTATGTCATCAATTGAGCATGGACTTCATAAAAGATATAATTGTAACCAACTGGAGGACCACGATTCCATGTTTCATTCCCAGAGACAGTTTTTTCCCATTTCAATAGATTTCTTAAAGAGTGGTAACTGTAATTAAAAAAAAAAAAAAGCTGTTCGTGAAGAGAGTTACTCACTTGAATTTTCAGTAAAGAGTTATTGACACTTTTAAGAATTATATGGCATATTTCCTTTAAATTTTGTATTTGAAGTATGACGCATATAATTTACTTAATTAAATGGAATGTAATACACGATTTGAATGCTTTCTTTATTATCCGTTTCAAAACTTGATTACACGCATCGGACTTTCCAGGAATCATACATTCACGTACACCACGGTCAATTCGAGTGTGGATAGATGGAGTCCTCGTTCTTTGAATAAAACAAAATGTGAATGATCAAAGAAAAGAGCACCATCATCTGCTCATAATAAAATAGAAACAAGTTTTGTGGTTACATCACTCCTTTTTCACCATTGATTTCGGACCGTTCATAATACATTTTCTCTGATGCCAGGCCTATCCCTTGCATGAACAATTTTAAAGTACATCATCTGCTTGTTTGTGCTTGAAATCATGGAGGTGGTTCAGGCACCTGGTGCGTAGGTGCAGAGTTAGCTTTCTGAATCAACCGGCCTTTGTCCTGTCGTGACCCGGGGGAAAGTTTTTAGTTTGATAAATAACAGCTTGAAGTGGAATCCATCGAAATTATGTATTCTATTTTTTGAAGTGGAATCCAACTCGTGTTATCAATTAGAATATCGTATAGAATAATTTTCAGCATAGGAAATTCCCTCGACCCTTCCAAGAAAGTACAAAACGCAAGGAAGGACACTTCTTATGACTCCCTAGCTGTCCCTGCTCTAATTTAAATTGCTCACTGATGTGTATTTGATCTTTATTTAATCAATTATTATACTAAGTTACATCTTTTATTAATCTTAATTACCAACTGTTTTTATACGATTAAGTCACCAACTAATTTCGCATTACTAACTCTTATTTGAGTTAGTTACCAACCTTTATTTTTTAAAATTATCAAATGTTATTTGAAAGATCTCTTCTTATTTACCAACACCTTAAATTGAACAGCTTTTACACAAAATTACTTTATTTGTTGACTTTTGTTCTCCATTATATAAGCCAATAGAATAGTTGGTAAATTAATGAAAAAGTAAACATTGATAATGAACTCAAATTATAATTGATTATGTAAAGCCAATTGATAACTTAAGCGGACAAAATTGATAAATCATTTAAGTTATAGTTGATAATGACATAGAAGAGTTGGTAAGTATCATGAGTAATAAGTTTCATAATTAACTCAATTTAGAACAGGTAACCCAAAACTATTTAGTGATCAATTAGGGAAAACTCAATAAGTTATACTAATAAAGGTCGGTAATCTTTGAAAAAAAGGATAAACTTAAAGCACAATGAAGAAAACACAAATAAAAGTTTGTAAATGGTAAGAAAATTGGCAAATTAAAAGAACAAATAAACGTCAGTAAGTAATTCAAATGAGACTTATAAATTAAATGGTAGTCAGTAATTTATGTGAAGAGATGGAAGAAAACTATCTTTTACAACCTAACCATGGGTAGCCTAGCTGGTTAGGGCGAACTCGGGCTTCGTTGAGGTCTTGGGTTCGATTCCCCGGGGAAGCACCTGTGATTTAAGTGGGGGGCCATGGCAGTAGGTTGCTATGCTAGTCTCTCCCGAGAAATAGTCGAGGTGCACGCAAGCTGACCTGGACATCTCGGTTATCAAAAAAAAAAAAAAACTATCTTTGACGCCATAGTTTGTCAAGTTGGGACTCGAGTAATGGACTAAGTACTAAGTGATGGGATGCGTTTCTTTATTGTTATCTTTCATGCGCTGGATCAATAACTATGTCGAGATCGTCGTGGATGATATCTCAGCGCACTTTAAATTAATGATTAGTCGACTGAGCTACTAATATCCAAAGTCATGCATATATGTTATCGATTTCCAAGTTCATATCTGATGTTTTTCAAAGATGGATGGTGCAACTAATTAATATATTCCATTTTTCTTTTTTAGAAAGTGAAACATTAGTTAAATAGGAAATCCCTTTCATTTTCAAGATGCATTCTCGGTTTCATTAATTAATAAATATAAAATATCTTAGACAAGTATTATTGCTGGCGATCGTTCACACTAGCAATGTAAAAAATTTATAGCGGAGTGAATCTCATGGACCCATCTAGTAGGGTCCAATGCCTAATAAATCAAATTACAAACATTGCTTGACAAACTAAAGGTTTTTATATTTAGAAGCATCATTTAGTTAACACCTTGTAGTGTTGGAACAGATTTTCAAACAAGTGACAGGTTAATCAGGCAATGAATGGACTTTGAGGATCAATTATTGGGCATTTGGTTTCCTTCCACTATAACAAAAAATTATTTCGGCGATGAAGGCAATGAATGGACTTTGAGGATCAATTATTGGGCATTTGGTTTCCTTCCACTATAACAAAAAATTATTTCGGCGATGAATGAAAGATGTGGATTGTCAAAAGCATAAAGAAAAACGAAGAAGAATATCCCATGGAATATCTTCTTTTGGCTGACAACAATTTCTCCCGAGCAAAATACCAACTACCAACTCTCATTTGGATTATTTGCCGACATCTATTTATTTATTTTAATTTATCAGCTTTCGCTATTAGTTATTAACTTGTATCTTTCTATCTCACAAATGCCTCAAATTTACAAACTCTTATATGGATTTATCTACCTTTATTTGTGTCATTTATGGATTTTTCTCTCATTTACGATCCGTTTATTTCATAAAAAATAAATTATTTAAAAAATAATTTTTTGCAATTTTATATCACTTCAAATAATTAGCGAATGAAAATATTTTAATTATAAATAACAATTTATATTTAGATATTTTGTGGAAAATGGGAATTTTTTTTTTGCTTTTTCATTTTTTATAAACAACACAAGTGATTATTTTTTGAAAAAAAATTATCAGTTATTAATTTTCAAGAAACAAATGGAGCTTAAGTTACCATCTAGTTTTGGTTTGCCAAGTCCCATCCAAGATGTTTACCATTTCACCATTATTTTGTTGTTTTAAATTTGCCATTGAGTTGGGAACTTTGATTTGCCTTATGTACAAATTTGTTAAATTTCTTAACTCTATTTAGAAATTACCAACCTTAATTGGAGTGTTACCAACTTTTATTTGATGAAGTTGCCGGTAAGTTTTGCATTACAAACTCTTATTTGTTCGTTACCAATGTTTATTGGGCTTTTGTGCTCATCTGAAGTTTGGTTTAGTCCCAATTGAGTCTGGATAGCTAAAGTACTTTTGCATAAAAATAAAATTAGTTTGAGTACGAGTGAAACCAAATTTTTGTACAATTCTAATATAGATCCGACCCAATACATCCATTTGAAGGTAAATAATTTTTATGATAAGTAAATAATTTTTAACTAAGTAATAGTAGCTCAGAAGTGCTTAAGCGTTTGAAGTTAAGCATTGATGAGCTGAAGCTCAAATGGATATGATATTTTAGTAACCCAATGCTTGAGGTGAAGCTCAAACTTTGATGATCACTCACGACTAGTAATCATCCAACCATATCTTAACTGCTTGCGTCAAATTTGATTGACAAATTCTATCCTCAGGTCCAATACAATTTTCAGCTACAAGTTTGATACGGTGAAAATGAAGCTAATTAAAGGTGACAATTGCTAATTAGTCGCCTCTCGGCTCATCAATGAGTCCTACCGCTAGGTAGGTTCCATAAATCCGGTGGAGATAATATTGCAGGAAAAGGAAAGTTCCCCACTCACACTTTTCATATATAGCGTCAGGGGCTCCTTCTTTGCTTTTTAGTATTTCAGATTTTATTTTTGGAAGCTTAGATAGTTAATTTCAAAATATTTAATGTACTGTAAACGTATGTCAACATATATCTACATATAAATACACGCTATGCTAAAATTGTGAACAGGCTTTTTCTTCAAAGTAATGCACCCACTGTTCCCTGAAAATACTTCATTTTGACCAGGAATTAACATTGAAGTATCATTCCCGTGATGGGGAGTAAAGGGAGTAGCTAGAATTCGTACTCCAGTAGGATCGTCCAAAGCGTGTTGCATTTGATTAATTAACTCAGAAACAAATTCAGGATCGTCCTCCTTTAACAGGTCCACAAAAAAAAAAAAAAAGACGCTTGTGCAGTCAACTCAACTGTCTGCTTTTGATTGGAATTTGCTCTCCACTCCCAACCCTCCACCTAGCAAAGTGAGAGAGAGACCGTGGAGAGGGAGGGAGGGGACAAGTCAAGAAAATATTACGTACTGGACCACTACAACCTCATTTTTACCGGATCTACTCATAATTTGACACGTGTTTCATGGCCTCACTACTTTCAGAACATCCCACCTTTTTCAGAACCCCTGCGCGCCGTTGTGTTGGTTTATGTGAGACTGGCGAGCGTAGAATCGGAGATACAAGAACGTGCAGGTCGCACTTCGGGCCAAGTGGTTTGGCACTCCGTTGCTCCTGAAAGCCGGGTATTTTCCATCTGTGCCATCCTTTTTGTCGGAGGGCGGCGGCGTCGCGGTCGTCGGAGGGAAGGTCACGGTCGTCGGAGGGAGGGGAGGTCGCGGCCGTGTGCTCCGTCGGGGGAAGAGTGGAGACAGGAAGGAGATAGACGGAGGTTTGTAAAAACAGAGAGAGGCGCGTGGGCTCTGAAAATATTGAGCCGTAGGACACGTGTCAAGTGATCCGATAAAAAAATGAGGTGGTATCGATCCGGTACCTAATATTTTCTTGACAATTTGGTTCCGCGAGGAAGCAAATGCAGAGAGAGACCGGGAAGTAGGTGGGGCCCAGCGAGGACAAGTGTCGTCCGCTCAATGGGCTACACTAAAAATGACCTGACATCACAGTTGTACTCAATATTGGGCCCCGCGAGGAACCAAATGCAGAGAGAGAGAGGGACCGGGAAGAGAGGGCAGTAGGTGGGGCCCAGTGAGGACAAGTGTCGACCAGTCAATGGACTACAATAAAAATAACGTGACATTTACCCAATACTCTCTCGGGGGGTCGTCTTTCCCATTTGCTCGACGCCCTTTTTGCTACGCGCCAAAAGTCTGTTTGGGGAAATAAAAAGTCCTCTTAAAGTCTCGTTGCGTACAGCTCTTTTGCTTCTCCATCCATTCATGTGGTGACACGTGTCCAATGGACCCCACTTTTCCCTCTTCCCTCGGTGCCGTTCGCTCCCTCGGACTCTCTTTCAAAAGAGGTGAACTGCTTTGGCTTTTTCTTCCTTTTCTTCCCACCCTTTTTTACTGTTCATTGTGGGCTCAACTTTTGATGCTAGAGATTATCCTTGTGTAGGTACTTGTTTTCATGCCTACTCTACTTTATTTGATCGACATCTGCAATCTCTTGGTGCGTTCACGCCTGTCACGAGTCCATCCAGAAAAACTGTGATGAGAAAAATATTTATGGCACACAGGTTGGAGTGTCGGTGGATACAAATAAAAGTGAATTAATATATAGAAAATACGTTGTCTCTAATTTTTCTTCCCTGTGCTATAATGGAACGACTTCCGCATTTGAAATTTTTAATTTTCCCGAAGCCAATCAACCAATCAGAAAATTGGCCTTTAATTAAGATAGTAGGATGCCATGCCGTTGAGTGGTGAAATTGATTAACAATTCAATTATGCTATATTTTAGATTAACTGAGAAGACACATCTAACTAGGGTGAGAGAAGTTACTCTTTCACGAAGAAAAGTTGAATGTGCAGATTGTCAACACTTCCTTAGCCCGAGACGCACGGATAAAATCACATATCAAGGTGCTGGCTCATCCTGAAGCACCTTTATTAAAATAATTCTTTGTTTGACCCACGCGAAAAGGAAGTCAAGCACAGGGGCATCAACACTATAAAGAGAAGATCAGATGGGGAACGAACTATCGCTAACAAAGTACCAAATCTCAAGCAACTCATTGCTTATTGTTAATCACTTCCGTTTCCTGATTCTAATGGCTTCTTCCTCTTCCAAGCGCAAAAGGAGTTACGATGTCTTTCTGAGTTTCGGAGGCACGGATGTGCGCAATAGTTTCCTCGGTCATCTCTATAGAACTTTAACCGAGAATGGAATCAACACTTACATGGACACTGAAGATCTGAGGATGGGAGAGCAAATATCACCGGCACTTATCGAGGCGATCGAGGAATCGCGAATCGCCATCGTTATTTTCTCTCAAAACTACGCCTCATCGACGTGGTGTTTGGATGAGCTGGCAAAGATTATGGAGTGCAAGGGTCGAAGAGACTTAATGGTCATTCCGGTGTTTTACAAAGTGGATCCCAGAGAAGTGAGAACGCCTAGAGATGACCAGAGTTATGCACAAGCCATGGCTAAGCATGGGGTCAAGTTCGAGAAGGAACCTGAGAAAGTGATGAGATGGAAGAAAGCCCTTTTTGACGCTGGTAACTTGTCTGGGAAGCATGTTACTGAAAATACGTAAGCAACAACTCTTCTACCACTTTAATTACTAAATTTCGTTTTGATACTTGATCTTTTCTAAGGTTTGGGATCTTATAGAGTAAGGCGTAATTTGATCCATTTATCTCGTACAAAAGCACTCACATAAAAAACACACGGCACAGAGAACACTTTTTTTTTTGGTCGAAACAGAGAACACTTTTGCATAACAGGAAAAAGCACCATATGCGAGCCGTTCATCCTCTCCGAGCCTCCACTGATATTGTCCCCATTGTTGCCTTAGTCGCACCTCCTCAGCCCCTCTCCTCTCTGTGTCCAGCAGCTTTAGGTGACCAATCTAGGATCGCGACCTAGATCTGCGATTTTAAAACCCAAATCAGCTGTTGCTGGGCTCAGGCTATGGTCGCCTGAGGCTAGTTATCATGGCTGAGATTTTACCCTGAAAGTGATGAAGGGACAAAAGAAACTCCTCTATAAGAAGAAACTCTTTTTTATATAAGTATTCACTTTCCACGTTGCATACTTCTTTGTGACCTCATACCACAATTCTGGAAGTTTATAAAATAAAAAAAATCTCTTTGATATGAGCTATTGAGCAACTATATCCATTTGATAGAAATATTTAATTGAATGCACATGTGTAGTTGTCAAAATAGCATATATCGAAAGTATGTAATTTCATTAGAGCATTTGAAAGCTACTCTCTCAATTATTTCCAAAGAAAGCAAGAAACAACTTAATTCTCCTTGCAAGACATCTGCTACAGTGGCTAGCGTTCCATCTGCAATAAGCTTTTGTCAATTTTATCCCTTAAATGTGTTTGAGATAATAGGAAATTCCAAAATTTCTGAGATTTACCTACACAAGTAGCGTCACATACTTCACACTTAGCATTTGGACTTTATCCTCTTGCATTTGCTATCATTCGAATTGATGTGGTCCATCCATCTATCCTCCCAAGCACATGTTTTTCGCAATCAAGAGTAGAAAAGGCACCATGAAGTTCCTGTAGCCCTTAATGGGTTATCCTTTAAACAATTATGATGTTGTTCTATGAAAGTCCTTTTCACTGTTAAATATTTCACCATCAATTTGTATTGGAAGTTCTTCGGCCCATAAAGATTGCCGAAGATGTTGGGCTAACTTACTTGTATCATTACCATTAAGATAAACCGCTCCTTTTACGGGATCTAAAATGAAGGGTTTTATCTTTTCTTTTTACAGTTTTTAGACTTCAAGGATTTGATTTGAAGCTTGTCCCTCATGCTTCTTTAAATTCGTCGCTGTTTCGATTACATCAAGCCTTTCATTTGATCAATAAAGAACCTCTCTTGCATGAGCATTTCTCCATCTTTTGTATCTACATACTCATTTTCTTGGGCGAGAAGTTTTGTCAAGGGGGCATTTACTTCATTATGTAAGCCATTATGCATAGAAGAAGATAAATCTGGCTTTCTATCAATAAGTTTTATTTATGACAAACGACTTTTTTTTTAAGAAGATAGAATAAAAAACTTGGTCTTTTTAAAAAGAAAATGCGGCCCTAATAGCATTTCTGTAAATTGTCCCGAAGGAATACTACTTCAGATTTAGGATTTACCCCATCAGTTTTGCTAAACTAAGACTTCGTTTTGTTAACTTTCATCGCAGAAAAATGCTAGATAAATGGATAGGCATCTGGACAATTGAAGGGAGAAAAAGAACATTTCATTCAGTGTATCCAATAATTAACTCCAATAATTAAAATGCAAAATAGAATTTTTCTTTGGATCAGAAAATTGCAAAATAGGTTGACGCACGCGTTTAGAATATCATGAAAAGTATAGTCTTAAAGTCATGCAGATACCCGAGGCATCTTGTTAACAGAACATATTTTAACATTCATCTCCAAATATATTGTGGACAAGTTTCTTGCCAAGTGATTTTTTTGAATACTTATCCGTTTCTTTGGATTGCTCTAAAAGCGATTTCAACTAATTATTCATTGCCAGATATGAAGCAGGGGTTACACAACATATCGCGCAGGAGATCTCAACTCAATTGAATCGAACGCCCTTAAAGGTACCCAAATATCTGGTTGGGATAGATTCTCGAGTACAAGAGCTTAAAGCACGCTTAAATCTACAGTCCAAGGATGGTGTCCTCATTATAGGATTATGGGGACAAGGAGGCGTAGGAAAGACAACCCTTGCTAAGGCCATTTATAATATTGTGTTTAGAGAGTTTCAAGGTTCTAGTTTCTTGGAACTTGTTAAAGAAAATTCCCAGGATTTGGTTCCTTTGCAAAAGCAATTGCTATCGGATGTATTACGAAAGGAAATTTCAACAAGCTTTGGTGTAAGTAGAGGAAGTCAGTTGATTCAAGAGAGGCTCAGTAACAAGAGAGTTCTTATTATTCTCGACGATGTGGATAACATATACCAATTAGATAATTTGGTGGGAGATTGTACGTGGCTTTGTGAAGGAAGTAGGATAATTGTCACAACAAGAAATAAGCGTCTGCTAAAATTTGAAGGGCCATGTTATATCCATGAAGTTAGAGCTCTCAAGGCTACTGAAGCTTCTGAACTTCTTAGAATGCATGCTTTTCCAAGAAATCAACAAATAAAAATAAGGAGCGATCTTGTTGATAGTGTTTTAAATTATGCCCAAGGCCTTCCTTTGGCTCTTGAGGTGGTGGGTTCTTCCTTGCGTGATGCAGTAGAAGAAGAATGGGTGAGTATCCTACGAAAGCTTGCTCAAAGTCCTACCAAGGAAATCAATGATGTGCTAAAGGTAGGTTTTGAGAAATTGGATAAAGATGAACAGGAAATTTTTCTCGACATTGCATGTTTCTTCAAGGGATGGAAGACATCAGACATTAAGAAAATTCTTGATGGTTGTGGTTTTGGTGTGGTCATTGGGATACGAACTCTCATTGAGCGCACCTTGATTAGGGAAGTGGAAGAGACCTTACAAATGCATGACTTGATACAATTGATGGGGATGGATATTGTTAAAGAAAAATGCGATGATAATCCTGAGAAACAGAGTAGATTATGGCTTTATAACGACATTCGTAATGTTCTATCAGGGGATGCGGTAAGATTTCTTAATGTATAAGAATTTATATTCATTTCTTATCTTTTGACTGTGTTTACTCTAGTTATCTGATAAACTTAATATATTGGTAAAAATATACAGGTAACATATGACGTAAAAGCCATAGTTTTGAAGCTACCAGTGCCAGAAGAGATGGATATTAATCCTTATGCTTTCAAGAACATGAAAAAGTTGAGGTTGCTCATCCTGCATAATGTACGTTCTTCCCAAGATCCCATCCATCTCCCCAATGAGTTAAGGTGGCTTGAATGGCCTCATTGTGCCTCGACTCCAAGATTTAGCCATGGTACAAAGCAGTTAGTTGCACTTGATCTGCAGAATAGCAAGATCGAAGGAGTGCTGGAACAATTTAAGGTATGCATTCACTGCTTATAACTATATATACTAAATCTGATGACATTTGTTTGTGTCCTCAAGAAAGCATCTGCAATTCTATGCGCTTTATACGTATTAAAGCATCAAATCTAGGTTGTCAAGTCTAGATGGTTTAAATTTTTTGGATAAGTACAATCAAGTCCTAACAAAAGCACAAAGCTGATCAAGTTGATAGAATCGAGGCATAAAACTTATAAGCACTTTTTATTTATCGAGTTGAACAAAATTAATGAAATGCATTGATTATATTAATTTGACAAAGTTTAAGATGCTATTGCACTTGATTATATTTTAGTTATAAGTTTTAGGATTTTTAGTAAACTTGTCCCTAATTTTTTCTAACCAAGTTCTTTTGTTTACATAAATTGTCTAACCAAGTATCTTCGATATCAAATTTAGCCAAATCCAAAAGTATGGGGGCGTGATTAAAAATACTTGGATGAAAAGTAGGAAAAAAGTATCGATGAAAAGTAGAATTGTTTCAGTACATACACTAAAGATGACAATCAGTGAGCTCAAACCGTCAGGACTTTAACTTGAAAATTGAAACAAAAACTTATTATTATGTAATTTAACATTTGAATGCTGACTGTGTTGAAGCTATACCATGAGACTTTTCATTTGATATTTATGTTTTTGATATATAATTGGACGTAGTCCAAATTTTTTTAAAGACCTTTTTCCATGAGAGAATTGAGAGGGCACGGACTCATTACTCTTTGGATGGCTATAGGTAAATCATATTTGAGAGATAATAATACTAATTGATCAATCTTATATTCAACTCATATTTCAAAAGTAAATAATAATAAAAAGATCAACAAAAAACCATTCTAACAAAATTATGTAACATCGTTTATAAATCAAAATATATGTAATAAAACTGCCCATCATAGAAAGAAAATAAATTTATGTTTAGAGGGTTTTATTAAATGAGTGCGTATATTTCCACATTTGAGGCCCAGATGTTTGGATACGGATCGCCTGCTGTGCTCCTTGAGGACAGCAGGGTGCTGTCCAATCCCAGCCATCCGATCTTGATCGAACGGCTGGGATTTTATACAAAAAGTAAAAAAAAATTCAAAAAAAAAATTTATGATTTTTTTTTTTGAAAATTTTCCCAACCGTCTGATCAGAATCGGACGGCTGGGAGGGCGCAGAATTCAGCCTGCTGTGCGCCGTACGTACAGCAGGCGATCTGCGCCCCAGATGTTTACTGCATCATCCATCCAATCCAACTTCTTGGGAGGTTCTTGTTGGGTATAAAAAGTGATGGCCCAATTTTGTTGATTGAGGGGATGAATCCAACATGACCACTTTCTTAGCCCAATCACTAGTCTACTCCATAGCCTCACATTCAACAATCCTGAGGCCCGGTTAAGGTTAATCTTGGATTTCTTGCTAGACCTAACACAGAATATTGGCCTCTAAAACGAAAATCCATCGTCCGGAGTTTTGGCCAGTCGAACATATTCACAGGCGGGTCGTGTTAAACCGAGAGAAACATTTAATGCGTGAAAGATTAACTACTTATCCATAGTAAAGTTTCGAAAGGTGGCAAAAAATTATTCAGCACAATTCCTGGATTAGTGATTTTTATTTAAGGTGGGGCTTTTGCATATAAAATCTATTCAAGAAGATATATATTTTTGGGCTTCGGTCAGAGTCCATTAAGGGAGACCAAATCCAAAGTATTGCTCCTTTTTTCAGGCCATGCATGATGGGCAAAGGTTATTTCCCCGGCGCATTCGAAGGTCGGACGAGTCCTTCGGGCTGCGATCTGATATGAAGCGTAGTAATCATCGATATGATGGGTCAAAAACCGAAGTCTTACTCATCATTTTCAGATGTTTGGATTCAAATATCGTCCACATCAATTTTTCTTGTTAGATTTGTCATTTTGCATATCAGATCCATGTTATAGTCTTGCCCCATGCGTGTTGATACCTATACAATTTATCATAATATTGCTGTTATTGGCGAGTAGATTTTAGTTAGTGGTATTAATTTAAGATATTTTGTGAGATGAAAATTAGCCTGGGGTAAATATATTATGAAGTTTTAATAAGGTACTCAATGGTGTTAATCATTTCTTTTAATCTAGGATAAACTTAGATGACAAGTTTTAGATGAACTTAAAAAAAAAAAAGATAATCATGTAAGCTTTGACGGAGAATATGTTGATGTGGATATTTATTTTTTTATAATTTTCTGCGTAATTTATACTTCTCTTGCGAAAAAGTCACATCATACCAGCATTTAGAATGATAAGACAAATATGGTCTTAGATTCTTGCAATGCATTTGTTGACATTACGTCTTTAACGTTTTATCAATATGGAGTAGCAGAATCGTCCGTATGCAATCTGTAAAACTTGTATGGACGATCTATTTGCTCGTGGACAAATTGAAGTAGCTATTCGTCCACTGAATTTCAGGGATAATGTTAATGAGTTATGGTGTGTGAAAAAAAAAATTGTCTCTAGATTTCCAGTAAATGGACGTACCACTAGTTTTTTACTAAAAAATCAAAGTCGGCTTTTGAATTGAATATCTATCTCAGTGATTTTTTTTTTGTTTAGAATGTCTATCCAAGTTGATTTCATAATTCTTGCAGGACTTTAAAAAATTGAAGTTCATTAACTTCAGTAAATGCGAATGCCTGGTTCGTCTGCCGAATCTCAGTTTTACTACCGATCTCGAGGAATTGAATCTCAGTGGGTGCAAAAACTTGGAGCGTGCCCACAAATCAGTTACACGTCTTGGCAAGTTACGTTCATTGAATTTAAGTGGGTGCTCTCGACTTCTTTCGGTCCCCGATGTGCTCCAGTCCGAGAATCTTGAGAGCCTCACTCTTGCTAATTGCTCAAAAGTGCAAAGATTCCCTATTATTCCGAATAACACCAAAGGCCTGCGAGAACTTGATTTACAAGGAACTTCAATTGGGGAACTTCCTGCATCCGTAGGAGATCTCATCTATTTGAAAATTATGAACTTAAAAAATTGCAAGGAACTGTCAATTCTACCGTCTAGCATTTATCGGTTGCCAAACCTTGAATCGTTGCAGCTTGTAGAGTGCTCAAAACTAATCAAGTTTCCAAAGAAGGAGGAGATTGAGAGTGATCCCCATATGGAGACGGGATTTCCTAAGTTACATGGTCTGAATCTTAGCGATTGCAATCTGTCAGAAGTAGAGTTCCTGGAGAATCCTTCGTGTTTTCCCTCCTTAGAGTATTTGTATTTGAATGGAAACAATTTTACTAACCTTCCTGCATGCAGACAACTATGTAAGTTGCGACGGTTGGATGTTAGGTGGTGCAATCAACTTCAAGAGATTCACGAGATTCCAAGGCGACTCGAAGTCATCAAGGCAGATGATTGCAAATCTCTGAGTAAAATTCCCTCCGTCATAGGTAACGCTGCAATTATCGGCTTCAGTTCATGTCCCAAACTGGTCAATAATGTGCCGACCAGTTATGATTTGTTCAAGTGTGAGGTTAGACTCTCTCTCTCTCTCTCTCTCTCTCTCTCTCTCTCTCTAATTTGGAGTCATGTACATGTTAGCTGAACAAAGTGCTTGTGTATTGCGAAAGGCTGGAGATCCTAAGTCGTTGGGCTAAATTAAGGAAAGAGACATATAGAAAGTGATTCTACCTGTACATGTAGTGGTGGTGGTGTCTATAAGGCAACCCAAACTATATTCTCTCTATTTATGCTACTCTAGCTCGCTCTGGAATTACAAGCATCATCCAATTAAAACCTCTAATACATGCTCGTCCAATTACGAAATTTTCAACAACACATATCTTGTTTCCACTGATTTAGTACAAGAAATTTTTGTAAAAATATTGCCAACAATAGCTAAAGTCTAGGACTACCGCTTAACTCACGGAAACTCCTCTTTTTAGGTGCATGTTTGGATAAACTATCTAAAAATCGTACTTCTTTGACAGCTTGCTTGTCTCGAAAATAGATTTCCTGAAGTTGTTTTACCTGGAGGGGAGATGCCAGAGTGGTTGATCCCTAACAATGACGGTTACATATCTTTCATGGCTTCAGAGGACTTGTTTAAGAAGTTCCTAGGATTTGTTGTTTGCGTTGTACTCCGAGTAAAAGAAGGAGAAGAAATGGCCATTCTTGAGAGGAATACAAATATAGGAAGACCTTTTAGCGATCAGATGAGTATTTATTTGGATTCAGATCATGTGTGGCTTGTCTGTTACAGGCCACGAGATGATATGTGGTACGGAGAATTTTCAGGTCCAAATGATTGGAGATGTTTCAAGTTTATCTCTAGAGTATCAGCTAGTACAATTGTGAAAAAGTGTGGATTTCGCTTAATATGCAAGCCACTAGAGAACGATCGGGAGGTTTTCCTTCGACATAATCAGTCGCTGGATCCACGTTTACTCTATGAGGTTGGGCATGAAGGGATTCAATTGAGCACAGTGAAAGAAGTTCCAAGTGAAACGGAAGATTTACAAGAGAGCGGAACTAGTACGGAGGAAGATGGTTCAAGCATGGCTGGCCTCTCAATTGAGGGTCTCTCTCTCTCTCTCTCTCTGTGCAAGCATGCGTGTTGGGCGTCCCCTTGTTGGAATAATGCAATAGCTCAATTCTAGACAACAAACAAATCAAATATAAAGTGACTGCCTGTACATGTAATAGGGAGCGACACTTGCAAGCGAATGATTTCTATTGCATGAATATTGTATATATCGTAAGCAAGGATCACAATGTCTTATGAACTTGGGTACTCCCTGACAATTTATCTATATAACAGGAGTATCGCTATTCCCTAATTCATCATGAGTTCCAAAATGTTCGTCCTGGAGGGGAGATGCCAGAGGAGTTCGTCCTTGTTGAAGGTGGTACCATTTCTTTCATGGCTTCACAGAATTTGTATGACAAGATTCTAGGATTGGCTCTTTGTACTATTTTCGGTGTAGAAGACGAAGAAAAGAAAGTTTCTTTCGACATCTTTCCTTATATTAACGGCCATAGACGGAACGCACTATCAGGAACTCTCGGTTCATTCAATTCGGATCACATGTGGATTCAGTATCTTAGACCATATGTGTTGTGGGGGTTGTTGGAGGGAGGAGTTGATTTCAGTCAATTTGATGAGAAATATTTACAATTTAGCCTTCGAATTGAAGTATCGGGTGGAACCATGAAAAAGTTGGGATATGTGATAAGATGCAGGCAACTAGAGGATGATTTGAAGTTTGTGGTTGAAGACAATCAATTAGTGAATTTAGCTTGGTTTTGTGAGGATTGTCGTGAACCAGAAGATAAGTCAGATGCATACTTAAGTGGCTCTTCTAGATGGAGCCATTATCGAAAAGAATACTTACGCAAATGTCACATGCATATAGAGGAACCGGAAGCCAGTGACAGTGACGGTGAACATGATCAAATGTGGAGTGGGGAGTGTAGTAGCGAAACAGATTGAATGAGCACTTTTACGGTGGTCTAGTTTTTACGGGGAGTCTAGAAGGGAGCTACTTCTTTCTTACTATTACTATGGAGTTTTAACCGTGTGGGCTTTTCATTGACATGCCAACTTAAAAGGAAATCACGAGTACACTGGTCATGATGAGTCCATCAAGAGAAAATTTATGGCAAGTGATTCATCTTTCATTTGCATATCATTTACTGATTTTACAGCAAGTTTTCGTTTTTGGACAAGTCTGATGGGTATCCTGTGTTAATTCTCAATTGTCTTATTGTGTCCATGTCATTTCTCAAGTTTCAGAAAGAGTCTCAAGCAGCTAGAAACTTGTACAGTGAAAGACAACTTCCAACAGATTCGTGACCTTTAGCTGAAGCAGCGATGTCACGCACCAATCTCTCTAGTGATTGATGAGTGATGAGGCAGAGAGCGAGGGCGATGGATGCAGCCCCTTGGTGGGTTGCTTTGTTCAGTCCAAAAATCCACGAGGTAAGAATGAGCAAAATCATCCATGACTTTGACTGATAGCTTGGGCATAGAGTGAGAGTTCAGTGCTTCCGGAGCCATTGGTAACTGCGGGAACCGGATTGTCTCCTATAGTCAGTGCTGTGCCTTCTATCTTTCGTCTAAAGAAACCCTAATCTGTGACGTCCACCAGGTGTTTGTGATTATGGCTAACGGAATCCATTGTATAGTTCCTGGATTTGATCGTTTTGACCACTAGGTTTCTGAAATTAGTTTTTGTGTGTTTCTATTATATAAGATTCCCTGGTCAATTTAGATGGATAAGTTTATATAATATTTTACATTTCGTGTAAAATTTTCTGGGAGGATCGCTGTTGTCCCTCGATGTGATGCTGGAACAAAACTGGCGTATTGTTGTTGTATCTTGTTGACTGTCATGGATGAGAATTGTTCTTATTTTGTTTGGGAGATGAGTCTATATATAATCTCACCCCGTTGGTGGGCATCTGTTTGTTTTTCTTCTCAAACCTATCAAGTTGTTCATTTTCATATTGATCTAGTCAATTCTTCTGTTGTTACTAAACAGATTGCATTGCATAGGTGCAAAGTCCTGTGTCATAACTGGGGGCTTCTTTCAGCTAAAAGGTTTTGAGCTTGTAGCAAGCTGCTGACCTGTTTTTAGACCATGTTATCTTAAAGCTCTATTGCCTCCCACTTGCTTCAACATTAATTAGACACAGTACTCTACTTGGTTTTTGCTGCGAAGCAGTTTGAAGCGGCTAAAATCTTGTACAAGGAAGGACAACTTCCTACAGCTGGAGCAGCAATGTTGTGCACCAATCTATCTAGTCAATGAAGTCATCGATGATTGATAGGCAGAGAGCGAGAGTGATAAGAGTCCGTCGGATTGCTTTGGTCAGTCCAAAAGTCCATGAGTTAGGAAGGGACCAGATTGCATAGATTTGAATGCTGGCTTAGTCGTAGAGGAGAGTTTAGAGCTTCCAAAGCCATCGAAATATACACGAATGGATTATCTCATACAGCCGGTGCTTGTCCCTTCTCTTCTTTATCTGAAGAAACCCCACTCTATAGTCTCGACCAGGTGTTTGTGATTTTGCCTAACTGAATCCGGCTTTAAACCAACGAAGCAAACCCATTGTTTCATTCACGGATTAAAAAAAGTAGCACATGCGCTCCATTACTCATTCCTAGTAATTAAAGTACACTTAGTAATACCTTGAGGAAGAAAAGGTATGCGAGTTGCTGATAGGGGACCGTTGCACCACGTGCCTTGCTAGGTGACGTGTAAACTGCCACATGCGGATTGCTTGGGACGGTTTGATTTAATTCTGATGATAGAGAGTGTCAGATCTAAGATTCTCCTTTTACTTGGAGTTAGAGCAGACATAAAAAGGGGCAGGTGGTTGAATGAGGCAAGCCTGGGGAGAGGGCATGCATTTGATTTTCCTTTCCGATTTTCCGTTAATTTAAGTTTGAGTAGAAGTTTTTTCTTCAATTATTGAAATGATTTTTAAGTTTGTTGCAAGTAAGCTGGAGTTCAATTAGGAGACTTTGTCCCGAAAAATCAGCGATGTCTAAAGTGAACACATGACAATGAACGTTAGACAGTGAGGTCTGACTGAGACGATTAATTTCTTAGATATGCCGTTCTATTTTCCATCAATTTTTCACTTCCTCTATAGTACACTTGTTTAGTATGAGCTACGTTTAGGTTGATTCAATCTAATATTAGGAGTGGCTAACACTTGCAAGGGAACGATTTCCAACATAAGCAGGGATCAATGTCTTATTATTATTATTATTATTATTATTATTATTATTATTATTATAGAACTCCGGCTTTAGTTGAATTACTAATAAAAATGCACAAAATCAAACTCTTCTTCTTGAATTAATTACAAACTCGCGCACTTTTGACAATTTACCCATATAACAGAAGCTTCGCTATTCCAAAATTGATTTTGATCACCGAAATGTTCGTCTTGGAGGAGAGAGGCCAGAGGAATTTGTCCTTGTTGAAGACAGTACCATATCACTCACGGCTTCACAGGACTTGTATGACAAGTTCCTAGGATTGATTCTTCGTGTTGTTTTTGGCGTAGAAGACAGAAAAAAGGAAATATCTTTTGACATTGTGCCCCATGGTCATGGCCAAAGACGGAATGGGCTGTCAGGAGCTCTCTGTTTGTTTGATTCGGATCTGAAAACGCTAGTGCAACACCTAGAAGGGGGTTGAATAGGTGTTGTTCAAAAATTAATGCGGAATTAAAAACTATGTAATATGAAAGAACAGAGTGCAAAGAGTAAGAGAATGAGGAAACTCGGTTATAGTGGTTCGGCTTTAGTTAAGCCTACGTCCACTCTCGATCTAACAGCCAATAGGCTGGAATTCACTAAGTGATTCAAGAATGAGTACAATGCGATGAACAACTTTTCAAACTAAATATCTCTCTCTTGAATATCAAAGTGAACTGTAGTGTAATGATGATCTTGAACTGGGAATTTTTCTCGTGCTTCTCTGCCTCTTTCATCAATAGAAGAAATCCTTTAAATAAGCTTATCTGACTTTGTCGACTGTTGACACTTGCCAAAAACTTTATCTCAATCAAGCCGTTGGAGAGAATCATATCAGGAAATCTCTAAATGATTTTGAAACAGGAAAAGAGGGTGCCGAGCCTGATTGCCCATACAATCAGTCTCATTACCTTCCAAGTAAGAACCATCTATCAATATGTAGTTCTTCGGCTGATCGAGACTTTCCAAAATAATAATTGTTTCTATATTGAATTTGACCAATCCATCTGTTCTTACTTCGTGGAAAACTGTGACCAACTATGAAGAGTGATTTTGACCGTTTGTCTTCCTTGCCATAGATAATGATCCTCGAGATGTGGCAATCTTCATTTGATATGGTCCAGAAGCTAAGTGTTGAAAGCAGAAGAACAACCGTCTATTGGGATAGACGATCCATTGTCTATCGTTCTCCAGACGATACATCGTCTCGATATGTTGTCTATCGAGCGTCTATCTTCAGCGCTGGACTTAGAAGTGTTTTGTCAGCTTTAAAACTTAAGAAGGAAATTCTCCAACAATCTCCCCCTTTTTGAAGATGACAAAACATCTTGCAGTTTTTGAAATAAGACAATAATAACCAAAGATCTGTAGGATCGAGGATCAACATATGTTAGGAAACAAGGAGAGGCAACATATGTTAGGAAACAAGGAGAGGAAACTCCCCCTTGATTATAACACCCTTCATTCAAAAGAAGTAGAGATTCCTGCATCACATATGTTAAACAAAATCCATAGAAAAGAATCCTGCAGCACATAAACAAAATTCATAGAAAAGAATCCTACAGCACGTATGTTAAACAGAATCCATAGAATCCAACACAGTAACTAAAGACTGAAAGATTATTAAAAACTAAAGACAGAAAAACTGCACTTCCTGCACTCTCCCCCTTTTTGTCATCGAACAAAACTAATGATTCGGAAAGCGAACAAGTTTAAAAGACTCCAAGTGTAACACAGACTGCTCAAGACGATGAAGATCCTGTTGGAGATCGCTTTGAATTTCCAGGAGATCACCGTGACTGGCCACATTAGAGAGATGATGAGTAATGGACTGTTTGAAATCAGAGAAGTCCTGAAGAAATGTGTTGTGGCTTTATTGAAGAGAAGTGAGTGTCTGGAGAATGGTAGAAAGTACACTAGAATCAGTGGTGCTAGTGGCACCCGGTGGAAATAAAGACTGAGTAGTAGACGGAGAGGGAATCGAAGGAGGAGGAGTTGGAATGACTGGAGGTGACTCCGAGATTGGAGCAGGAATGGTAGGAGCAACAAAGGTTGGTGAAGACGGTGGAGGAACATCTCCCCCTGCATCTGTGCTAGTAGGTAATACACGAGGTGGAGGAACCGTCTCAGCAACCTGTGGAGTCACAATCTCTGTATCTTGTTGGGCAACATGACCTGTGGAAGATGCACCATCATGATCAGTCGAACTGAGGGACACCTGACCCCGAGGAATGTCCTTATTGACCTCCTCTTCTGCCTCTTCTTCTAGGACATAGTCATCAACCTCTTTATCCAAACTATCCAAACTGTTCAGGATGACTTATATTTGGGTCCAACGGAAAAATTTTTCGAGCCTCATCTACTGAACCGGGTGGAGCAATGCCTAGGGATTCAACATGCTTGAGAAACAGATGTTCATTTGGAAATTCAGCACCCTTGAGATAGGTGGTCAAAAGTACCATGGGAGTTCCAGTGTTTTTCAATTCCACATAGGCATTGTAAATAGCTCTAGTGCTCCTAGCCTGAAGAGGCGGAGTTGAAAGTACCTGAGTCGTATCAGTCTCAACCGGAGGGGTAGGAAGCACAGACGTTGCAGGAGAAGGAACCTCGTCCTCGGTGAGGTCATAATGCGTTGGTCCGCTTGCCGAACCAAACTCTCTCTGAGCAATACGAGACGACTTTCGAGGAAGAGCCATCACAGAAAGGTAGAGAGCGAAAGGAAAGTGAAGAAAGATGAAAACTTGGTGAAGAAATTAAAAAAAAAACGAAAGATTGCCGGAGGAGAACAGAGGAGAGCAAGTCGCTGTAGGGTTTTTACGAGAGGAAACTGCTCGAAGAGGAATGGAGAGAGACGGTTTCCAAAAAGAAGATTTGAAGAGACACTAAAAAAGGCAGTTTATAGCAATGCATAAAAATCGGAAACCTTACCAATTTAAAAACAAGAAAATAAGTAAATAAATACCTGGAAGGCGGGAAAGCAATTCTTGAAGAGATTTACTTGCCAAAAGTGTCGAAGAGTCAATATATCACAGAGATAGAATATTCAGAGCACTTCGAAGAGCTTCGAAGGAACGTCTATCCAGTGGCTTGGTGAAAATATCTGCTAATTGATTCTGGGAATCAATAAAACTGATTCGAACATCCTTCTTATGAACATGATTGCGGATGAAATGATGCCGAATTTCAATATGTTTCGCCCTCGAGTGCATAATTGGATTTTTGGTAAGATCAATTGCGCTGGTACTATCACATCGTATTTCCACACAGTACTTCCGAATGCCAAAATCTTGTAATTGCTACCTAAGCCAAAGAATTTGAGAGCAGCAACTTCCAAGTGCGACGTATTCAGATTCGGCAGTGGACAAGGAGACTGTGTGCTGCTTCCGTGAGAGCCAAGAAATTAAACAATTTCCAAGAAATTGACAGGTCCCCGATGTGCTTTTTCGATTAACTTTGCAACCTGCATGATCAGCATCTGAATATCCTAGTAGAATGAAGTTGCCATCTTTGGGATACCAAAGTCCAAACTTAAGTGTGCTGGAGATATATCTTAATATACGTTTAACTGCTGATAAGTGTGATTCTTTAGGGCTAGATTGGAACCTGGCACACATGCACACACTATATAAGATATCAGGACGAGATGCTGTGAGATAAAAGAGAGAACCAATCATGCTACAATAAAGCTTCTGATCAACTGCTTTTCCTCCTTCGTCAATTTCCAATTTAGTAGTAGTTGCCATGGGAGTGTACGTCTTCTTGCAATTGTCCAGACCAAACTTCTTAACAATGTCTCGGGCATACTTCTCTTGATGAACGAACGTTCCTTCATTTAGTTGCTTTACTTGAAGGCCAAGAAAGAAGGTGAGTTCACCCATCATGCTCATTTCGAATTCATTCTGCATAGTACTAGAAAATTTCTTGCAAAGTGCCTCATTAGACGATCCAAAAATAATATCATCTACGTAGATTTGAACTAATAAGAAATCGTTACCTTCCTTTTTGATAAACAGTGTAGTATCAACCTTACCTTTGTCAAAACCATGCTGTTGAAGAAAGGTACTTAATCGTTCATACCACGCTCGAGGGGCTTGCTTTAGACCATATAAGGCTTTCTTAAGCTTGTATACGTGATCAGGATATTTTGGATCTTCAAAGCCAGGAGGTTGTTCGACATACACTTCTTCTTGGATAAATCCATTCAAGAAGGCACTCTTGACGTCCATTTGGAATAACCTGAAATTGTTAGCACATGCAAAAGCAAGTAATAAACGTATGGCTTCTAACCTGGCAACGGGTGCATAGGTTTCATCATAGTCTATTCCTTCCTCTTGCGTGTAGCCTTTGGCTACTAGTCGAGCTTTGTTCCTGATCACCTCCCCTTCTTCATTCATCTTGTTTCTAAACACCCACTTAGTGCCAATTATGGTCTTTCCTTTTTGTTTAGGAACCAGATCCCAGACATCATTGATAGCAAACTGCCGAAGTTCATCTTGCATAGCTTCTATCCAGCTATCGTCTGTTAGTGCTTCGTCTACCTTCTTGGGTTCAATTTCTGAAATTAAGGCAATAGCACTTGATTCCTCATGGTCTTCAGGGATTGAGAAACGTTTTGATCTAGTGCGAATACCCTCTTCAAGGTCTCCAATGATTAAATTGGTTGGATGGCTTGACTTGTGTTTCCAATTTCTTTGAACTCGAGGGCTACTTTCATTAGAAAAATCTGGTTGATCAGGTTGAGTAGACGGAACAGCTTCTGATGCTGTAAAATGTAGAAGGTCTGAGTCGAGATGGAATATCTTCTGGAGTGATAGACTGTGTATCTTCTGTAGTGGTAGAATGTGTAACTGTTCCAACATTCTGAGTCGGGATAGATGAAACTTTCACACCTTCATCAAATTTGACATTGATTGATTCTTCGACTCTCTGAGATTTCTTGTTGAAGATTCTATAGGCCTTGCTTGACGTCGAGTATCCAAGAAAAATTCCTTCATCTGATCTTTCCTCAAATTTTCCAACATTATCAGAATTATTTTTGAGGATAAAGCACTTGCAACCGAACACATGAAAGTAAGAAACTATTGGTTTCTTTCCTTTGTAAAGTTCATACGGTGTCTTTTAACTATTGGTTTCTTTCCTTTGTAAAGTTCATACGGTGTCTTTTGAAGTATTTTCCTTAGAATAACTCTGTTGATAATGTAACTAGCAGTTGAAACAGCTTCAGCCCAGAAGCAAGGAGAGATATTACCTTCTATTAGCATTGTTCTTGCCATTTCTTGAAGAGACCTATTCTTCCTTTCCACTATTCCATTTTGTTGTGGAGTATAGGGAGAGGAGAATATATGTTGAATGCCAAACTGGTCACAGAATTCTGAGAAATCCTTATTTTCAAATTCCTTTCCATGATCCGAATGTATCTTGGATATAAAATATCCTTTCTCATTTTGAACAAGTTTAGCAAACTTATAAAAACATTGAAATGTATCTGACTTGTTTGAAAGGAAATGAACCCAGGTAAATCGAGAGTAGTCATCCACAATTACTAGGCAGTAAGATTTACATCCCAAACTTTGAGTCCTTGTTGGACCAAATAAATCCATATGTAAAAGTTGTAAAGCACGATCAGTGGAGACAGAGTCGATAGATTGAAATGAGCTTTTTACTTGTTTACCCAAGATACAAGGTGTACAAGGATCTGTTCTCTTGAAATATACTTTTGGAAGTCCACGAACAAGTTTCTTGGAGGAAATCTTGGCAAGTTGTTTGAAGTTTGTGTGCCCCAACCTTCTATGCCAAAGATTGACTTCTTCCTGAGTAGAAAAGAGACACTCTGAAGTGTTCATATTTAAAAGGTAGATGTTACCATGTCGTATCCCAGTGAAAGACTGTAGGTTGTCTTTGCTTGTTCCAGAACATCTATCTTCTTGAAACTGAATTCTGTAACCCGTATCACAGAGTTGACTAATACTCAACAGATTATATTTGAGTCCTTTCACCAAGGAAACATTGTTGATGATCAGATTTCCAATAACAACAGTCCCAAGGCCTATGATTTTTCCTTTTCCATCACCTCCAAAGGAAACTTTTCCACCGTCTATGCTGACAATGTTGTTGAAGCAAAGTGGATCTCCAGTCATGTGTCTCGAACAGCCACTGTCTAAATACCATTTATTCTTGTTCGAGACCTGTGAACAAAAATATGCCTTACATTTTCTTTGGTACCCAAATCATTTTGGGTCCTGAAGAGTTAGCACAGAAAGTAACTTTTGCGTGACTAGTATAATTATGATACTTGTAAATATCTTTCAACTCAAGAGATTCTGAACTTAGTTTGGAGTGACTCTTATCAACGGGTTTGACAAAGGTTTTCTCAAAATGATTTTTGTAGGCCCTTTTTGGAAGTCTGTTTTTCAATCTTTCTTTAACTTTAGGAAAGTCAACCAAAGGTTTAGTTTCCAAAGTCATCCCAAGACCTGCCTTATTGAAATATGGTCTTTGGATGGAAAGAATCTTTTCAAGTTTTTGAGAACCGATAGAAAACTTTTGAGAAACATTTGTAATGTCGGTTTTCAAACAAAGATTTTCCTTTTCGAGATTTTCTGATTTTTCTTTCAAAGTAAATAAAGCTTTTTCAGAATTCTCCGCCTTTTCTCTCCAGTAAGCTTCCTGTTGATTGAGTCTAATATTCTCCTTTTTCAGCTCAGAGATTCTTTTGAGAGAAGATTCAAGATTCAAGCATAGATCATCAATATATTTGGAAACTTTAGAAGGAATACTTACTTGAGTATTTTGTTCTGAATCAGAGTCTGAATCTTGGCTTGAATCAGAATCAGAATCAGAATTTGCCATAAAACACAGTTGAGCTTCCTCATCACTGTCTTCACATTCAGTATCACTCCAAGCTTCTGCTTTTAAAGCTTTCTTGTACTTCTCGCTTCTTCCCTTCTTTTCTTTTAATTGAGGACAGTTTGGCTTAATGTGTCCCTTCTTGTGACAGTTGAAGCAAACAAGTTCGTCAGAAGATTCATTGTCATCATTTTTCTTCTGAGAGCTCGAACTTCTGAACTTCCTCCCCTTTTTGTTTAGCTTTTTAAATCTCTTGATGAAAAGGGCCATTTCTTCATCATCTAAGTAGTCGTCTGACCCTGCATCATCATAATCAGCGTTAGTCTTTAGAGCGATTGATTTCTTACCTTTTGTATCCTCACTTTCATCGGTCCTTTCAGCCTCATAGGATTGTAGTGTGCCAACGAGTTCATCCACAGAAAGAGGTTGAATTCTTTGATTTTCTCTTATGGATGTTTTGATGTAGTCCCATTCTTTGGGTAAGGCACGCAGTAGTTTGTTAATCTTCATAGGCTCAGAAATTGGTTGTCCTTGATATGCTAAGCCATTGACTAGTTCTGTAAAGCGGCTGAACATGTCAGGAATGGATTCTCCAGTTTTCATCTTAAAAGCTTCATACTGTCCAAGCAGTATGTTGATTCTTGTCTCTTTGACACGATCAGTCCCTTCATAGGTGATGTTCAGTCTGTCCCAAACTTCCTTGGCTGTATCACAAGAAGAAATGCGATTATATTCAATAGGTGATAAAGCACAATAAAGAGAATAGATGGCCTTTGCATCAAGGGCTTGTCTCTTTGATAATTCTGTTTGAGACATTTCTCTAATTTCAGAGTCATCTTCATTCTTGGGGGTGATCCCTCTATTAACCACATCCCATTCTAGAGGATCCATTGATCGAAGAAAGGCTTTCATCTTGTTTTTCCATATGTTGTAATCCTTTCCATCGAAGTAGGGAGGCCTGGTGTGACTCTGTCCTTCCATCAGCAGGGGAGCAACTGCACTAGCCATAGATCTTTTAGCTCAGAAGTAAATACACTTCAATAAACAAGCTACGAGGCTCTGATACCAATTGAAAACGCTAGTGCAACACCTAGAAGGGGGTTGAATAGGTGTTGTTCAAAAATTAATGCGGAATTAAAAACTATGTAATATGAAAGAACAGAGTGCAAAGAGTAAGAGAATGGGAAACTCGGTTATAGTGGTTCGGCTTTAGTTAAGCCTACGTCCACTCTCGATCTAACAGCCAATAGGCTGGAATTCACTAAGTGATTCAAGAATGAGTACAATGCGATGAACAGCTTTTCAAACTAAATATCTCTCTCTTGAATATCAAAGCGAACTGTAGTGTAATGATGATCTTGAACTGGGAATTTTTCTCGTGCTTCTCTGCCTCTTTCATCAATAGAAGAAATTCTTTAAATAAGCTTATCTGACTTTGTCGACCGTTGACACTTGCCAAGAACTTTCTCTCAATCAAGTCGTTGGAGAGAATCATATCAGGAAATCTCTAAATGATTTTGAAACAGGAAGAGAGGGTGTCGAGCCTGATTGCCCATACAATCAGTCTCATTACCTTCCAAGTAAGAACCATCTATCAATATGTAGTTCTTCGGCTGATCGAGACTTTCCAAAATAATGATTGTTTCTATATTGAATTTGACCAATCCATCTGTTCTTACTTCGTGGAAAACTGTGACCAACTATGAAGAGTGATTTTGACCGTTTGTCTTCCTTGCCATAGATAATGATCCTCGAGATGTGGCAATCTTCATTTGATATGGTCCAGAAGCTAAGTGTTGAAAGCAGAAGAACAACCGTCTATTGGGATAGACGATCCATTGTCTATCGTTCTCCAGACGATACATCGTCTACCGAAAGAGACGATATGTTGTCTATCGAGCAGTTAGAAGATACATCGTCTATCTTCAGCGCTGGACTTAGAAGTGTTTTGTCAGCTTTAAAACTTAAGAAGGAAATTCTCCAACAGGATCATATGTGGTTTTAGTTTCTCCAACCGAATGTGCTATGGGGATTATTGGAGGGTGCAGTTGATTTCGGTCAATTTGAGTAGAGTTATTTACGATTTAGTCTTACAATTAAAGTATCAGGTGGAACCATGGAAAGATTGGGATATTTGCTGAGTTGCAGGTGACTAGATGATGATTTGAAGGCTGTCCTTGAAGACAATCAATTAATGGATCCAGCTTCACTCTGTGAGGATTTTGATTCAGAGGAAGACACTTTCATATTACTGGAGACTTCGTTCCCCAGGATACTTACGCAAATTTCCACATATGTCCATTGGAAGTCAGCGATAGTGAAACAAATTAAATGAGAAGGGGCTGAGTGTAGTAGTGTTGGCATGCAGATCTTAAAAAAGCAATCGTTTCCTGATACCCTGAAACATTTATGGTGTTGTTGAAGTAAAGAGATGGCGTTCAGTTCAATTCCTGATGTCAGATTCAAATATATGAAAATGGACAGAAGATGACTTGGCACACAACATTCATAGCAAGCGTTTGTTTTTCATATTTCCTTGTCAATCACTAACAAATGTCATGTTTTGCGCGACATGATTAGCTGCATATTGTCAACTGATGATAGTGGCGTTAATGTGGCCCGTAGATATATCCCCTTAGTAAAATTATGAAACTGGCAACCCATTGATCAGCTATACTTATTGTAATTCATCAACAAGTAATGCACTAATTAACCATAAACTTTTCTTATAGATTTATTACTCAAAATAAAAGCTTGATGGTGAACATACTAATTTACCGATGAAATCAATAACTTACGAACCATAGTTGCATTTCATAAAAGGCAGAATTAAGGACTTCACCATCTTCAAGTGGAACGAAATTATCTTATATGAAAATTCACCATTCAAAGCATTAATTTAGCGGTGAAATTAGCAACTTACCAACATAATGCGCTTACAAACTAGCTAGTCATCACCAAAGTAAGGAATTAGCCATTACAGAGAAAATCAGAGATGGTTAAATATCATTGGATCAAGCAACATGCCAACATAGGCCTACTTTTACTGTAGCGACTTTCCAACAGGCCGAATTCAATGGCAAGTCATCAAGCTGAATATGAATTCGCTATTAGAAATAAAGTCTTACGATTCAAATTAGTTCCACCACAGAGAAATTAATAACTTGACATACCACTGGAAACTCTTATCATATTTCCTCAAAATATTTTCCCTGGAAATTGGTCTGAAAAGCCTCATAATTTGCAAATGTCACTGGCTTATTATGAGCAAATTCCAATTGAAATCAAATCGGTGGCATTGGGAATATTTTGTGATCCACCATGATCTAACCCACATCGCCTATTCTACAACAGTGCTATTACCAATAGTTGCACCATCCATATGGGGTGCTTCACCTCATAAAAATTCCTGGCCGAAGCAACCTTGGCGTTCAATTTTCTATCGCCAGAACCAAAATCATTGCCTCACCTGGCTATTTTATTTTAAATCAATCCCTAAAATAACTCTTTTTCTAACTGGTTTAACCAATGTTGGGATAATTTCGGCCCTACTCAGGAAATTTAACCAACAAAGATCATGAGGAGTTTTAATCATTTTGACAGATTGATCGCGGCTTCTTAAGGAAGTAATTCCGAGTGAAACGAACAGACTAATTTTGATTTTCTTGACTTCAATTTTTTCCTTATCCTTTTCCACTTTTGTCCCTAGAAGAACTGGTCACGAGCTTCGCCATCAGGCCGCCGATGAGCCACTAGAATTGTTGCGTGCAACCATTTTAGAGCGAATCGTGGCCAACAAATTTTAATCAAAAAGCAAGATATATAGGCTCCGTTCGTTTCACGGAAAATATTCTTCCGGAAAATATTTTCCGGAAATCGTGGTGTTCGGGGGGCGGAAAATAACTTACCAAAGAAAATATTTTCCAATCAAGGAAAACTATCCTTCTAAAAACAAGGAAAATATTTTCCTCTCTAAAAAAAAAAGAAAACATTTTCCAGCCCTTGATATGTGCTCCTAACAACCTCTTTCTCTCTCTCTCCTCTCTCCTCTCTCCTCTCTTTCCCCTCCCCAGCCAAACTCCTCTCTATCCATCTCCATTTTCATGACATTTCTCTCTCTTCCCTCTCTTTTCCCTCCCCAATATTTTCTCTACCGAACAGCAAAAAATATTTTTCGATTCATTTTTAAGTTTCAAGCGAACAACGGAAAATATTGTTATTTTTCGGGAAAATGACTTCTGGGAAAATATTTTGCAAAGATGTTGGATTTTTCGCCAAACGAATGAAGCCATAGTCTCAACCCTTTCTTTATTTTATTTTATTTTGGGTGGGGGAGAGGGGGTATCAAAGGAGATCGAACCCTTTTATCACATCATAATCCACCTTGGCACACAAACACCGTACAACAAGTGAATTAGATCTCGTGGTGACATGTAGACAAGGCAAAATTATTAGCATTTGAGCATTTGTAGTCTAATTGCATTCATGAGGGAAAGTGATGTACAGATTGATGCTATAAATTTATATATGGCGTCAGTTGATTTTCAGATAAGCTTGGAATGAAAAATGATTGATAGTGTATATTTATGTTGTCTGTCTCTGTGTGTGTGTATCTATTTGTTGATACGGAGTGTATATTGGGTACACTGTGTTTGCATAATGCGAAAGCTGAAAGTTCTCGACAAACAAATAAGTTTGAAGCGACGCGCGCGCGCACGATAAAATCTCAAAATGATGTGATGACAGAGACCTAATGTTTGTAATTCCTGCATTGTAAAGTAATGTTAAAATCGAACAAAATCTAATGAACAGTTGACACGTGGTTCTTGATGTCGTGGTTGATCATAACAACCAACACAATTAATACTACTAGATCATATCTACGGTTCGAGATAAAAACTACACAATGACAATAATTCAATAATTCGACATTGAGACCTTTTTCACTCTTAGGCGTTTGTTTATGTAGAGTTAGATTAATATAATGTTTTTGGCAAATGCAATATAATATGAACCAATTTAATCTGTCTATATCCCTAGGATGAGAATATCTCTAATCATTGGTGTGGCAAAGTCTCATGATTGTAGCCATCATAGGGAAAATTCAAACAATATATGTATTGTTGTAAAAATAAGTGGCAACGGCGATCTTTGGAGTCAACTCAGAAATATAGAGCGAGAGGAGAGATAGAGAGATGTGTAAGAGAGAGATACACCAGAGAAGTAGAGAGAAAGATGTGCAAGAGAGAGAGCTACACCAAACAAGCAGAGAGAAAATGTTTATTCTTCTTCTTCCTCTTATAATTCATCTTCAACAAAACCCCTATTTATAAGCTAGATGATACATGAATGAAATAGGTACATAATACATGTATACTATTAAACAAGAACAAGATCATGTACATTGTGAGAGGGAATGTACATACTATGTTCCTGTATACCATTAATGAAGATGATGATCATGTACATTGTGAGAAGACATGTACATGACTATTCATTGAATGGTAAAGGTGATACATCCACACAATGTATTTACAACACTCCCCCTTGGATGTACACCTTAGACTGCCTCATTAAAAACCTTGCCAAGAAAAATCCAGTGGGATAAAATCTTGACGAAGGGAAAAAGAGTACAGTCATTAGCCTTCTAGGCTTCATTCTTAAGAATGATTAATTCGCTCCCCCTGATTGAATTAGTCGTCCAAGCCGACGAATTCTTATTACATAAATCAAATGTGAAAATAGATAGGGATTTAGTGAACAAATCTTTAGAATTGTTACTAGAGCGAATTTGATGGATATATATATATCACCATTTTCATAGATGAAATATGATTAGTTTTGTCACTTTTGACAAATTCATCACGCATTTGTGCAATGCAAACTGCATCATCCTAAAAAATGTATTATCATTTGAGGATAATCCATGTGACTCTTGAATGTGGTGTAATGGAACTCATTCTAGGAGATGCTCGATCTGCAGGACGAGACAATGCTTGGTTTGACCCAAGTCTTTCATCTCAAATTCCTTTTTCAGGCAGGAACGAGATTCTCCAAGTTCTTTTGGTGTTCCAAATATACTCAGGTCATTATCACATATGGATATAATGGCAAAGCCATTTTGTGACCATTATTTTAGATATCCCTACTTCAGGAGGTAATCACTTAATCGGTTGTACTTCAAGCAACCAAATTGTTTGAGACCATATAATGATCTTTGCAACTTAATATTGTATATGTTGCATTTTTCACTGTGAGGCTTGAGCGTGTGATGCTCGCCTGTGTGGGTTAGCATACCTGGGGACTACGCAGCTCTCCTGCATCTTTGGTATCAGAGCCATGGATTTGCTTTGTGTTCTCATGATGAGCAGATATCGTGCGCCTAGTAGGTGTTCCTAGTTGGAACTATCCAGTGCAAAGAAGAAGAAGATTTCTTCATCCTCATGGAAACATCTCCAGTTGTGATTGACGCCCCCGTCTCTCTACAGTCATTTCCATCTTCTTCTGAGTTTCGTGTGTCCAATGCCTCGAAGATCGATTTCCTCTATGAAGTTACTCAAACAGAGGAAACTCGTATTTCTGAAACCCAACTCCCTCTCATGAACCCTTACTCTGCTTTTGCCAAACCATCATCTTCGTTCTCACCCATTCGCTCCATTAAACAGCTTATCCGCCATACACCAGCCCAAGCTAAGGAGTATGTTCAGTCCTCAAAGTTTGATCAGCACCCTATCCCAGCTATTGATCAAGAGTACTTTGTTACCCTCCAGATTCCTCCAGAGTTTCCACGACAATGGTCTCAACAGGGTTATACCCATATCCATTATGGTGCAGTTCGTCTAGCTCTTACTTTTCATGGTCGAAAAGGTCTTCCTGTTGTTGCTAGAATGGCTCTTTTGGATACAAGGTTCTTAGAGTACCAGCATGCTTGTATAGGCACGGTTCAAACCACTCTAAATGCTGGCACAGTCTTTGTAACCCTTTATCCAAACTTCAATATTGCTCTTTCAGACCCTCAGTTGCTCTCTTTCTTGAAAGTTCAACTCCAGCTCACTGGAGCCCCTCAAGTTTCTGATTCTGTGGCAGCAACTCTTCACTACCAGTTGGTATATCGAGTTCAGAATCATGCTCTAGATCTGAACTTCCACGGGAACCAAGATGCCTTGTTCATCTCTCTTGAGAATGACCAAGCCTCATGCATCCATGTTCCTCGCCAGATTCCAAAAGAGAAGTTAACCAAGCTCTTGCCAGAGACTTGGATAACAAATTACGAGCAACTCCACCAGAGCAATAAGCCAGTGCACTCCACAGACTCCGAATTTATTCGGAAAAAAGATGGCATCGTTCAGATCAAGTTTTCAAAGGGAAAAGAAGAAACTCCCCCAATTTTTCCTACACTTTTTATGATCGATCCATGTGTTCCAGATCCAGTTCCTGAAGAAGATGATCCGAAGCAGCTTGTTGAGTTTTTTAAAGCTGATGGACATCCTGTTCATCATTACAAAGACCAATATGGTCATTGTTTTTGGGATCCTTGGTGCCAGTGCTCTTACTGCCTCAACTCTCCTGATGAGGTAGATCCAGTACAAAAGTCCCGACGAAAGACCAAGCGGAAAGACCCTCTTTTCCAAAGGTATCTTAATAAAGACCCTTCTGTTGGTCCTCTTGGTGACGAAAAAGGATATCAGTTCTTGGTGTCCTATGGAAGTCCTTCTTATGATTCCTCTACCACCCAAGTCCCTCAGACTCCACCCCCTTCACCTCCTCCAGCACCCAAAAAACCAAAAAAATCTGTTGTTTCACCTTTTTATAAACCAATCCAAAAATGGGTTAAGAAACATTCTTACCCATTGACCCTTCCTACTGCTTGCTGTGAAGAAGCTCAAGAAAGTTCTCTATTACCAGCACCACCCAGTATCTGCATGTTTCAGCCAAGTGATTTCCCTCCTTTGAGAAAAGACGAATCATCCCTCAAATTTCCTGAGCCCCAAGAATTTGTTGATACAAGTCGCAGATACCATCATGTGCCCAAAATCACCACTCCAGTCGGTGCACATGTCACAGCCCCTGCTGATGCTGTTTTAAATTGGCAATCTGAGACCCTTTTATCTCAGAACGAAGCTTTTAAGGTTATTGATGCCAAGATTGACATGTCCATAAAGATCTTGCGGTGCATCATAACACTGTTCAGAAAATGCTCAGAGATTTTAAGCAGAAGCTTTCAGATCTTGAACAGGGAAGAACTTTTTCTTCCTATCTTGATGATCCTAAACCGGAGATAGAAAAGCTAAAGAAACAAATAGCTTTTCTACAGGAAGGTACCCCTTTTCCTAAACCTTCTAGTTCAACTCCCCTTTTCGGTCTTTTTACTCCACAACAGCCACAACACACTGCTCCTTCCACTTTCTTTTCTGTCTCATCTGAGCCTAACAGATCTGACCCTTCCCGACTCAAACGCATTATTCAAGAAATGCACAGAAAAGGGAAACAGAAAGAAACAGACAAAGCACCACAGACATCTAATCCTGTTCCCACTGCTCCACCCGAACCTGAACCCCTTAATCAAATGATGATTTCCAATCCGATTGAGTCTTTTCTCAAGACCCTTGCTACACAGACTTCTGATTCTGACTCTCTTCCAATCTCAGTACCACCTACTCCTATAATTGCAGCCTTTGACTCTCCTCCACCCAGCGTCGCATCTGATCCAGAATACTCCCTTCCGGATTCTCTTCCACAAACCCCATCTTCTTCCAGTAGTTTCAGCATCCCTCCTTTGATGATGACTGAACCTATGAAAGAAGAACCCTCTTCTGAGCCTGATGTTGAGTTCCCCAGTGAACCATCTCCTTCATTCCCAGCCAGTCAAAGTTCAGCTTCTAAGTTTTTTACCCTTGATGATATTCCATATCATAAGTGGCCTGATCGTTTTCAAGAGTTTCATTCCTGGCTAATCACTCAGAACCTCACTAGAGAAAGTCATTATGACATCCTCTTGGAATTTGTTTCCAAGTTCACCGGTAGTCTGAAAAACTGGTGGCACACTATTCCTGAGCCAGACCAGCTCACATTTCTTGTCTCTACGAATTTTAAAGATAACATCTATGCCATGCATCTTTTCTTCTGTGGAAATCCACAAGATATTCTCGAACACCAAAGACGAGAATTCTTTGAAAGAAAATGCTGTTCTCTTAAAAGGAAAGATCTAAATCGGCATTTCCAAGAGATGCTTAAGCTCTTTTATGCTTTAGGAGCAGATCCTAACTTAAAGCAAGTGTTCCTCAATTCCATCCCTAAAGAACTTAGCCAGTCAGTTGAAAAAGCTCTTCTTGCAAAGAACCTTACAGTTGCTTCAGCTAGTCTAGGCCAGTTACAGCAAGAAATTCATAACAGCCTAGAAGAACTGTGTTCCAGAAAGCGAGCTTTTAAGGAATTTCTCAAAGAAAGCCGTCATCTTGACAAAGTCTGTTCTAAAGACTATTTGAAGATCAAGTGTCCCCGAGATCACTCTTGTGAGTGTCATCATTGCCGAAGGTCCAAGAAAAAGAAGCACTTTCGGAAATTTCATCTTCAGGATGACAGAATCCAGCACAGACGGTTTCGGAAAAAGAGATTTCTCCGACGAAAGCACAAGACTTCTTCATCCTCCAAAACAGGCTCCAAACACAAAAAGTCAACTCGGTGTTATGTCTGCAACAAAATAGGACATTTTGCAAAAAATTGTCCTCACGCACAAAGAGCCAAAATCAACATTATTCAGCATGTTGAACAGCAGACAGGTATGTCTCTTCGAGATGATGATCTCGAATCTCTCTTCTCCATTGAAGAAGATCCTTCAGAAGATACACTTTGCCCTATTCCATATTACCCATCCTTCAGTGAAGACGAAAGTGATCCAGAAGAAATCTTTCATTTTGCTCCCCAAGTTTTATCACAAACCCCATGTTACCTCCCTCCATACATTCCTGTTAAAATCCTTCCATCCAAATATTCTGAACCAATTTCTGTCATAGCCATGATAGACACTGGTGCTCATGCCTCCCTCCTTGATCCCAAAATCCTCCCAGGACAATATTGGAAACCACATATCCGATATTTCACTTCTGCCTCTGGAGATACCTTTTCAGCCAAAGTTCGTTCTAATCCCATCTCCATTCAGATATTCCCCCAGTGTTCCATCACTACTCAAATTCTTGGCTGTCCTCTTCCAGAAAAGGATCTCATTATTGGATGGGATATTTTATCTCAACTTCCTAAACTCAAAATCATCAGTGGAAAAGGTCTTAAATTTAAAGACTCTTTTAAAGAGTTCACAAGCATCCAAAGATTCTTCTCCATTGAAATGAGTATCCTTGATCCTATCATGCAAAGCCTTTTGAACTCATGTGCGAACAGCCATGCAGAATTCTCTCAGAAATGCCCACACCCTTTGTGGCAAAACTCTCAGTTCTTTGTTCGCCTTCCGTTCAAAAATAATGAAGATATCAACCCGACCAAAGCCACTCATCCGGGTATGAATCCTGATCATCTTGCTCTTGCTCAAAAGGAGTGCCTTGAACTTCAGCAGCAAGGACTCATTGAACTCTCAGACTCACAGTGGGCTTGCCAAGCCTTCTATGTCAATAAGCGAGCTGAGCAAACCAGAGGAAAGTTACGGTTAGTTATAAATTACCAGCCTCTTAATGTTTTCCTCAAAGATGACAAATTTCCGTTGCCTTCAAAAAGCTCCCTTTTTGCTAGCCTCACGAAAGCCAGAATTTATTCTAAGTTTGATCTTAAGGCAGGCTTTTGGCAACTTGGCATTCATCCTGAAGACAGATCCAAAACTGGATTCTGTATTCCAAATCACCATTACCAATGGAAAGTCCTTCCTTTTGGACTTAAAACAGCTCCTTCTCTCTTCCAAAAAGCCATGTGCCAAATTTTCAGTCCAATCCTGGACACTACAGCCATTTACATTGATGACATATTGCTCTACAGCCCTGACGAGCAATCCCATGGCCAGCTCCTCCAGAAATTCATTGATATCATCCAAAAATATGGTATCATGCTATCTCAAAAGAAAATGGTTATTGCCCAGACCAAAATTGAATTTCTTGGTATGAATCTTGATCATGGCACATATCATCCGAATCCACACATTGCCCAGGAATTGCTCAAATTCCCAAATGAGAAATTAACTGTCAATGAAGTCCAGATTTTTCTTGGGATAATTAATTATCTCAGAGATTTTGTTCCCCATATTGCCAAATTTCTCATTCCTCTTCAGAAAATGCTGAAAAAACATGCTCCTCCATGGAGTAAGGAACAAACTGAAGCAGTTGTTAAGCTCAAAGAGCTCATGCAAGACCTTCCTCCTCTTCAGATTCCTTCCACGGGCAAAAGAATTCTTCAAACAGATGCCAGTGATGAATATTGGGCAGCAGTTTTGCTTGAAGAAATCAATGACAAGCGCCACATCTGCGCTTATGGAAGTGGTAAATTCTCTCCAGCTGAACTCCATTACCACTCTACTTTCAAAGAAATTCTTGCAGTCAAAAATGGCATCAAGAAGTTCGAATTTCATCTTATCGGTTACCATTTTTTGGTAGAATCCGATATGGCCTCTTTTCCTCAAATGATGAAATTTAAACAAAAACAGATTCCTCATGCACAGCTTTTGCGTTGGTCAGAATGGTTTTCAAAATATTCTTTTGATGTCAAATACATCCCAGGAAAGAAAAATGTTCTTGCAGATTTTCTTTCCAGACCAAAAGCTCCTCTTGAAATTAACATGTATGTTAAAAATCTCAGATTTGGTGCATATAGAGTCCAGAACATGCCCCGTTTTAATTCTCGATTAGAATATCCTCCTGATATTCGAACTGCCATTCAAGAGAATAGACTTGCTCAAAGTCTTCCAGACCTCCTACAGGCCCAAGAATACGCCATTTTTGCTAATCATGGTGGTCTATTGCTCAAACCCGCTGGACTCCATCCAGAATACCCTTTCATTCATCCACTTTGTTGGGATCCAGATGAAGAATTTCCTGAAGCTCTCAAATGGTTTCTTTGGTATTTATGTAATGCATATACCATTGCCATTCAGTTTCCTACTGAAAAGATCTTTCGAGCTCTTACTGAAACTCTTCGTTTCCAGAATCACACCAGACATGAACTTAAACACTTGTTCTCATTTCTGGAATGGTTTATGCCTCTCATGGCATGGAGACCTCTTTTTGGCTCCGAGAATAGAAAATCCCGACCTGAACCCATGAGGCACACAATTGTCATATTCCATCGACCATGGACATTCATTGACAGATTCATACTTACTGCCATATTGATCAAATAACAGAACGTAATACAATATATTACAGGAGAATATGTAGCATCAGAATTTATACCGAGTCTCTGCGAAAAACCCTTGGGCAACTAGTCTCGCTTTATATCTTACCACCTCATCTTTATATCCAATAGGGATAACATTTTTAGACAACAGGTCCAACAACACAATGATAATTAAGCGAGTCTAGTTCCACCTTAATTTGCCTCATTCCATTTATTCCAATCCGAATGCTTCTGGCATTCAATAATGGATTTTGTCTCTGGAATCAAAATATTTTGAGACAGCACGCGCTATGGAGGAGGCAAAGAAGTCGTCGACGACAGTTGTAATTCTATCATATCTTTCTCCCGTATTCATATAATTAATATCAATCAAATCCTCTTCGTTTCCCAAATCAATGGGATTTGGCCGTTTTGTATTCCCGGGATTGTTATTTGGGGCAGCTGCACTAATTTCACCGGGATTAATCTCTACAGGAGATTTATAGGATGACTAACTATTTTTCTTTTCCGCGGATTTATATCTCGAGCTCGTCCACGCTTCCGACGTTGACAAAGCTCATAAGACATATTTAGTCCCAAGGGAATCTCCACTCTAGGTGGTGCGTTTTCTGCAGGAATATGGGACTTAGTCACTCCTTTATGATCAATAAATACATCTGGCAGTGTACTTGCTAAAATTTGCAAGTTAAAGCTTCTAAAAGTTCAGTCATGCTTGTACATGGATCATGAAAATTCAATTGATCTTCCTTCTAGGAAATTTCACAGTATTCTCTAAGCTTCAGGCTTTCTCCCCCTAATGCTGGAAAATGTGCCTCGGCGAATCGAGCAGTAAACAAGTCACATGTCTAAGGCTCTTACTTTGAAACGCTGTAGAGGTGGTATAAGAATATATACGACACAACCAAATATTCGCAGATGGGAAACATCAAGTTCATATCCATGCACAAGTTGAATCGAGGAGTATTCATTATATTTGACCTTGGGTTATCCAAACGGTCATGCCATAATTGAAAAGATAAAAAAAACCTTTTGGGTTTATGAACTTCAGGTTCAGCTAAACATGTTTATTACTTACATGAATGTAAGTATAATACTACCCAGAGGAGAATAACGGTAGATTTTAAACCATGGGCAAAATAATGTATGAAAATTTCTGTGCCCATTAATAGTATTACACAAGCTCTTCCAGAGCCTGTAATTATATCACTATCGCCTGAAATAGTGGTAATATGCCATTCACATCTTTTCAATGTCTCAAATAGTTTCCTCTACTGGAGGATAGTGTGTGTAGTACCACTGTCTATGAGACAGAGAGTACCATCATTCTCCTTAAGGTAATTGCTTAGCTTCATTGAAGGATTTCGATATATCTACCGCCACTTCAGAAGCAGTACGATACTTTTAAATTTGAAATTTGGCTTCAGGCCAAAGAAATGAAGAATTGGTAGAAGAAGATGAAATGTACGTTGATTAAAGAAAATCAAATAGAACACTTACCTTGCAAAATTATTCTCTCATGAAGTATGAGTTGAGTGATCAAAACGATCCATCAAGGATTGCCATAAAACTGCAGGGTCCTCCTCAGTCAGATACTCAGCCTTTAGATCTTCATATTGAGTGATATCCAAGATTCTAACCGGTTCGTGCCGATAACGTGTTGTAAAAGTAAGTGGCAACAGCGATCTTTGGAGTCAACTCAGAAATATAGACCGAGGAGAGATAGAGAGATGTGTAAGAGAGAGATACACCAGAGAAGTAGAGAGAAAGATGTGTAAGAGAGAGAGCTACACCAGAGAAGTAGAGAGAAAATGTTTATTCTTCTTCTTCCTCTTATAATTCATCTTCAACAAAACCCCTATTTATAGGCTAGATGATACATGAATAAAATAGGTGCATAATACATGAATGCATACATTCATGTATACTATTAAACAAGAACACGATCATGTACATTGTGAGAGGGAATGTACATACTATGTTCATGTATACCATTAATGAAGATGATGATCATGTACATTGTGAGAAGACATGTACATGACTATTCATTGAATGGTAAAGGTGATACATTCACACAATATATTTACAACATGTATGATAATATTGTACAGTAATGATAATTGTGTTAAAGGAAAGCGATAGATTATGAGTTGGCCATTAAATGTAAATGGGTTACAATTAACACTTATACAGAGTATAATAAAGTAACTGATATACAAGTATTGTGAATTAATAAGTCTAAGGTCATTTTATAGTACAATGGATAAAATATTCAAGCAAATAGTTCATCCCTGGATTGCCCAAATCTTACTTAATATGGAAGAAGACAAGCTGCATCAATCGATTAAATCAAAGTAATAATAATAAAAAAGGAAGATAATTGATATCCAGCGTAATTTTTGGTCTCCTTTCTTCTTCTCTCTATTTCTTATTTTATCTTGGACGGACCAAAGCAAATTTGGGTCATTAAAACAAGCCCAAAAATAAGAGGACAATCTTGAACACGATATCATTGTTGGGCCTCGAGAGTCCAGTCGAATGTAGGAACCAGCACAAGCCCATCTTCAGATGTTCGTTTCGTCGAAGGATCCAATGCTTCTCCGTGGGTCATTCCACCTTCGTTCCGACATCAGCGCTTGCATGTGTTTGAAGAGGGTTGATATGTTAGATACACTGCGATCGGCTTTCGATCGAAAGTTTTTCTTCATATGGAAATAGCCATAAATCATCGGCTCCGCCGGCGATTGGACGGTCATCGTCGATCTGATCAAAGGTTGTTGTCCGAGAAGTTGGAGGTGAAGGGAGTTTTTTTTTTTTTTCTTGGGGTGGTGAACTTCAGTGGTATTGTTGACACAATGGGCCCAATGAGTGAAACTGTTTGATCCGAGTGATTCTTGAAGGCCCATATTGAGAGCGTCCCCTCGTTTTTGTATCCGCTAGCGGCAAACGATAGCGTTTCGAACTTTCTTCCTAAAAGCCTCTCTCTGTGTGTTCTTCCTTAAATCTTCATGGTTTAGATCCTGACTCGCAACAAACTAAATCAGTTTTCGAGCCGGGTTGGTCACCAATTAAGAATCAATAATGAACCGGAGATCCCCATCCGCCATTTTGGCTGAACCGGTCCGGCCAGACTTTCTTTTTCTGGTAAAAACTAACAGTTCGATTTCACAGCATAAAAGTTGTAGCTCCATTGTTAATACTTTGATTAATATAGCACGCATTTTTTTACTTGGACCAATCACAAATTTACGAATTTACATGCGGTACCGCAAAATAAAATAAAATAAGTTTTTTTAAGCTTCATTTTGGCTGGAGCTTTCGCTGGATTTAAAGTCTCGCCATCTTGTCTAGATCGTTGCAAACCTGAAGAACTTTCTGTTATTTTTCTTTTTTTTTTGTTCGCCTTTTTTTTTGTTTACTTGACCATTGACCGTTTGGTTCTATTGCTTTGGGCACTTTTGCATGATAACATGGATTTACATGCACTTAGGAATTAAAAATAAAAATAAAAAAGTCCTCAAGAAATATGTTTAAGCACCGATAACGGATAATAGGAAAAGAAAAAAAGCTAACATAACCAAGCCCCGAAATCTCTAGTTCATAGCAAGGTAGGCTCTTGCTCTTTACTTGCTCTTAAATGGTGTATATTATAGGTTAGTCCTGACCTTAGTTTAGAAATCAATGAGTAATAGTTGAGAAAATTTGCGGTTAGTATGTCTTCGGAAATTATGTGTGAAGCATATGAGCTCCATTTTGTCAAAGGGTCATGTGCCCAAAACTTGACTTGAGCAACCGAGCTCCCTTACCGACCCGGCAAGCTGGTCGGGAGTCAACCGTTCTTCAATTGCAAAAATTTAAAGATAAATATTGCTTAGAACTAGAGCTCGTGTGAATTTTGATTTAGTCCCAATTAAGTATGGATAGCGAAAATTCTTTTGCATAAAAATAAAATTAGTATGAGTATGAGTCAAACCATTTTTTTGTTACGATCCAAATATAGATCCGACCGATACATTCATTTGAAGGTAAATAGTTTTTATGATAAGTAAATAATTTTTTTAACTAAGTAATAGTAGCTCGGAAGTGCTCAAGCGTTTGAAGTTACACATTGGTGAGCTGAAGCTCAACTCGATATGATATTTGAGTAACCCAATGCTTGAGGTCAAGCTCAAAATTTGGTGATCACTTACGACTAGTAATCATCCAACCATATCTCAACTGCTTGCGTCAAATTTGATTGACAAATTCTATCCTCAGGTCCAATACAATTTGCAGCTACAAGTTTGATCAGAGAGACGAGTAATCATGAATCATACCGCTAGGTAGGTTCGATAAATCCGGTGGAGATAACGTTGCAGGAAAAGGAAAGTTCCGCACTCACACCTCCACTTTTCATACCTAGTGTCGGGGGCTCCTTCTTTGATTTTTAGTATTTCAGTTTTTATTTTTGGATGCTTGGTTAGTTAATTTCAAAGAAAAATTAATGTACTGTAAACGTATGTCGACATGTATCTACATATATTAGCATATGTTTTGGCTATGCTAAAATTGTGAGAACAGACTTTTTCTTCAAAGAACTGCACCCACTGTTCCCTGAAAATACTTCATTTTGACCAGGAATTCAGATTGAAGTGTCATTCCCGTGATGGGGGAGTAAAGGGATTAAGCTAGAATTGGTACTACAGTACGGTCGTCCAAAGCGTGTGTTGCATCTGATGAATTAACTCAGAAGCAAATTCAGGATCAACCTCCTTTAACACTCAGGTCCATTAAAAAAAAATAGACTTTTGTGCAGTCAACTCAACTGTCTGCTTTTGATTGGAATTTGCTGAGAAAGACCGAGAAAATATTAGGTACCCAAGCGGTACCACGTCATCTATCCAGTAGTCCATTAATTGTGTAACACGTGTCTAATGTGGGCCCACCTATCCGTTATGTTCCCCTCTTCTCTTTTCTTCCCCTGAACCCTTCTCTCTCTCTCCTCCGCCCGGCCCATTCTCTGACCACATGCCATTGCCATTGTCGACCGCCGTGAAGAGCGCCGTCGAAGTCTCCGGCAACGGGCTCACCGTTACCGCCAAGCCATTGTCGGCCGCTGAGGATCCCCATCACCCCCTGCTCGACCGTCCACCCATTGTCCTCCCTCTGTTTCATTTTGAGCAAATGACAATTTTTCCCCTCTGAACCAGCTCTATTAATGGACGGAAGTTGGCAAGAAATTTTGCAAAGTGATAAAGCTCGAGACTTTTTTGTTCTTTCCCATCGCCGGAGACTCCGACCGTTCTCTTCGCTGCAGCCGACAATGGCGGTGGCTCAGGCATGAGGTCGGCCAATGGGTCGGGTGGAGGAGAGAGAAAGAAGGGTTCAGGCGAAAGACTCGTTTAGATGTTTGAGAAAGAGAAGGCTGAAGAAGAAGCTTCATTCTATGATCTCACTGGGCAATCTGGATGTGCAGAAGGGAAAGAATGAAGATAATCGATGAGGTAGCCGACAATGGCTTGGCGGCGACCGTGAGCCCGTCGTCGGAGACTTCGACCGCGCTCTTCGTCGTGGCCGACAATGGCAATGGCATGTGGTCGGAGAAGGGGTCCGGCGGAGGAGAGAGCGAAGGTTTCAGCGGAAAGAGAGAGAGAGGGAGAGAGAGAAGAGGCGGGAACATGACTGACAGATGGGCCCACAATAGACACATGTCGCACGGTTAATGGACTACTGGATGGATGACATGGTACCGCTTGGGTACCTAATATTTTCTCGAGAAAGACCGGGAACATAATGCAGTAGGTGGGGCCAGCGAGAACAAGTGTCGCCCGCTCAATGGACCACCATAAAAATGACGTGACATCACGGTTGTACCCAATATTCTCTCGTGGGGGTCGTCTTTCCCATTTGCTCGACGCCCTCTTTACTACGCGCCAAAAGTCTGTTTGGAGGAAATAAAGTCCTCTTAAATTCACGTTGCATACGGCTCTTTTGCTGCTCTATCCATTCACGTGTTGACACGTGTCCAGTATGTCACCCCACTTTTCCCTCTTCCCTCGGTGTCGCTCGCTCCCTCGAGACTCTCTTTATAAAAGGGTGAACTGCTTTGGCTTTTTTTTCCTTTTTTTCCCCTCCTTTTTTACTCTTCATTGTGGACTCAACTTATTACGCTAGAGTCTATCCTTGTGTATTTATGCCTACATTACTTGATATGACTTCTGCAATCACGTGGTGGGTTCCCCCATGTCACGAGTCCATCCAGAAAAGTTGTGATGAGAGAAATATTAATCCTTGTGTATGTTCTTGTTTTATGCCTACTTCATTCGCGAGACTCCCCCAAGTCTTGTTGTGTCTTCATTAATTAGCAAATAGAGTCGTCTATCTCAGTGGGAACAACAGTTGCAACATGCGCCTCCTCGTAGGCTTTTATTAATCCAAACAAGGATGTTATAAAGGTTTCTTTCCTTTCCCTATTTTAGTTGATTATCAATCTTTGATGGTGCAATGGTAATCTGGAGACCATCCTCATCGAAGGAATAAGTGGATCCAAATCCATCATGAATAGTTCGACAATAATATTGCCACGGTCGTCTAGGTAACATATGATATATATTCATTGTAATTATATTATATAACACTTTATAGCAATACTTATTTGCAATAGTAAATCGAATTAAATAGGGCTGGAGACCTTTTATTGCATTTCCCTCTCTTAACTATTGAGATATGTCGGATAGGGATGATCTTTCATCGGCAACTTCAACTTCTCGCGACAACATTGTCGCAGCCTACTCCATCCATAATAGCATCGCAAACCTTGACATGTGACGGGTGCTTCGTGAGGAAAAACATTGTGGTGCCTAGAGGTGGCAAAATGGGTCAAAGACCCATATTTTAACCCATATTTGACAATATGAGTCATAAATGGGTTGGCTTAAAAAGTTAGTTTGGTCTAAAATGGATCACTTAACAACCTCATGGGTCTTAAATGGGTTCTAAACGGGTCATAAATGTGTTACTTAATTAATTTTAAGAATTATTAACAAATCATTTTAAATATTATTAACAGGTCATTTTTAGACTATGAAAATTTTGATATTCTAATTATTTTATTTTTCAAAAAATAAAAATTTGATTGTTTTTATATTCTTTTAATAATACGGGTCGGGTCGGGTATGGGTATGGGTCACTTTTTTTACACTACATGAATATGGGTCAAAACGGGTTAAATGGGTCAAATATGGTCCAACCCATATTTGACCCGACCCAAATCCGACCCGACCCACCCGTTTGACACCCCTAGTGGTGCCCTTCATTCGTCACCTCTCCCTGGTGTCCTTCTCTTTCAACCCAAGAGTCATACATGCATCTCTCTCTCTCTCTCTCTCTCTCTCTCATACATACACAAGTCACAAAATCATGATAAGTTTTCACGAACATATTAGTTGAAAATTCATGCGAGATTTGCAGGGAAAAAAAGGTCGTTAACTTTAATTTTTGGATCTTACATGAATATCGATACAATGTTACCGGAGGAGCAAAATATGCAATTTTTTCGGTCGAGATTGAGGATCCATATCTTCTCACTGCTTACCCGAAATTGATGGAAAAGAGAGTAATGATCAAGCTACTTGTGATTTTGAGCAATGTTGACGAATGACCCGCATTGTGAATAAACAATGGTGTGATCGGTTGTAGGTGGTGGATTGTTAACACATTGAACATGAACGCTTCGGAATGTTTATCAAGGTCTGGTTTTCTTGCCTCTCAGCACAACTTGTCGTTTGTTGGAGGGAATGCAAGAACTTCAATTTGAATGGATTGCATTCATAGAATACCTCATCTCTTTAAATAAGTGCAAGAACCTGGCAAGCCTTCCGTCTAGCATTTTCAGGTTACAGAAACATAGCACGCTGACACTTAAAGGTTGCTCAAACATAGTGGAGTTTCCAAAGTATAAGGAGAACTTAACCGATTTGAATGTGAAGATAAGACTTCCAAATTTATCCTTCCTAGACTTTAGCAGATGCAATTTGTCTGATGTTCAATTCCTTGAAAATCTTTCAAGTTTTCCCAAATCAAACTGGACTTATGAACATCTTGAAGGTCCTAAAATGACTTGGACTCATTTTAAAAACTTAATTGAGACGATGGTCCGAGTTAATATTAAGATAATTTTTATGCTAGCCGCTTTACTTTTCATTTGGGCTCCTAACCCACTCGAGTCTCTATGAAAAAATGTGAGAGGACTCTTTGCTTTCTAACAATAGTCTCTTTTTATTTTGTCCTTACAACCCATAATTTCGTATTACTTTAAACTAGTAAACAGTAACAAAGGACCATGCTCCATGTACCATTACTCTCTTCGGAATAAAAGGAGGACAAACCCTTTTATTACATAATAATCTGACTTGGTGCACAAGCACCACACAATTAGTGCCATGACAAGAGTACTAACATTTGAGCGTTTGTAGTCTAATCGCATTCATGAGGAAAAGTATTCCGTAGATTGATGGTATGAATTTATATATGGTGTCATTTGATTTTCAGATAAACTTAGAATGAAAATGATTGATAGGCTATAATTCTCTAATGCACCGTAAAAGCAAAGATTATGTTACAAGTACGTTGAGTATATGGAGAAGAAAAGCACCTCTAGGCAGTCGTTTTTATACCAAAACCTAATCCCGCTAAGACTGGGTAAAGTAAGATGCAAAAGGGAATCTTTCATTTCATTGTAATTATTACGAACCTCGAAGTAGAGTAAAAACTGAAAAAAAATGAAACCTCAAAAGGCACAAAGAAATGGATGGTAGTGATGAGGAAAGATCAAAGTGAAAGTCCTACTAAGTACAAACTTCTGCGTTTCACGGATTGAAAAAGGGCGTGCGATCATGACGATCGGAATCACGTGAAGGGGCTTTTTTTGGGGGTTTTTAGGTGAAGGAGCGAAGTAGAAAGCAAGGTGTTTTTTTTAAAAAAAAATTAATATCATTAAAGATTTCAAACCGATACACTTATGATAAATTTATCACAAATTAATTTATTAGCTTCCAAAAGCTCTAAATTGGTACGAATGTGATTAAGTCATCCTCTCAGTTTTAGCTATATTTTATGCCAAACTACTAAGTTGGTCTTAATACAATCTTGCCGCCCAAGTCAAGAAATCAGTGGAAACACAAATTGCAGTCAACATTTAAAAAAAACATAAGCTTCGCAAGTCAAGAAAGCAGTGGGAACGTCGTCTGCTTGTTTGCTATTTTGTTGGAAATCAGGGAGGATTCTTGCATATGGTGCGTGGAAAGTAGAGCTTCGGTGCATTGCCAGCTTTATCAAGCGAACGTCCTTCGTTCTGTTGGGACCTTGTGGGGAGTATAAGGTGGGGCACTGGCAAAATTACAAATGCTTCTATAATTGCATAACTGTTGCTTTGTGAGATGTGGGGAAAAAGTGCAAAATAACCCAATCTCTGTTATTAAGGCAAGCCGCTCTTTTTTTCTTTACCCATTCGGAATCCTTTAACAAATACTCAAATACTACAAATATAATTCCAAATAACACATTTGAGGGAGTTCTTTAAAATCATCAAAATTCACTTAGGGTCAACATACACCTACGTCCAAATTGTTTTGGGATAGTTGTGAAATTTTTATTTCCCCGAAGCCAATCAACCAATCAGAAATTTGGCCTAGGATAGTATGATGTTATAGTCAGAGAAATTTATCCTCCGTTGAATAGTCAAATTGATTAACGACTCAATTACAATATATTCTAGATTAACCAAACATAGGTGGCGAAGACACGTCTAACTAAGGTGGAGAAAAAGTCACCTTCCATGAACAAAAGTTGAATGCGCCGAGCCCAAAATGAACTGATAAAATCCCATATGAAGGTGTTGGCTCATCGTCGAGCACCTTTATTAAAATAATTCTTTGTTGACCCACGCGAAAGGAAGTCAAGCATATGGGCATCAACACTATAAAGAGAATATCAAATGGAGAGCAAACTACCACTAAGAAAGTACCAAATCTTAGGCAACTCATTGCTCGTTTCTAACCAATTCCTCTTCCTGATTCTAATGGCTTCTTCCTCTTCCAAGCGCAGGAGGAGTTACGATGTCTTTCTTAGTTTCAGAGGCACAGACGTCCGCAACAGCTTCCTTGGTCATCTCTATTCAGCCCTAGACCAGTCAGGTCTATACACTTATATGGACAGTGAAGAGTTGAGGAAGGGAGAGCAAATATCACCGGCATTTATGGAGGCGATCGAAGAATCGCGAATCGCCATCGTTGTTTTCTCTAATAACTACGCCTCATCGACGTGGTGTTTGGACGAGCTGGCAAAAATCATGGAGTGCAAGGGTCAAAGAGACCTCATAGTCATTCCGGTGTTTTACAAAGTGGATCCTAGAGAAGTGAGAACGCCTAGAGTTGATCAGAGGTATGCACAAGCCATGGCTAAGCATGTGGTCAAGTTCGAGAAGGAACCCGAGGAAGTGGAGAGATGGAAGAAAGTTCTTTTTGACGCTGGCAGCTTGTCAGGTTGGCATTTTACTGATGGGTACGTGAGATCACTTCTACTACTTCAATTAATGTAAATATTTTGGTACTTATTTTGCTCTTAGTTTGTGATCCAATAAAGTTAGGGGTAATTCCGCCCCTAATTCTCTCTTTCACGCAAACCCTTTCTCATCAGACGCACAGCACAGAGCACACTCACGCAGCACGGGGAACAAAGCACCCTGTGCGAGCCGTGCGTCCTCTCCGAGACTCACGCACACTCACGCTGCCTGTGATGGCTGAGACTTTTCCTTCTTCGGTGAGGACATAAACAGAGATACAGGAAGGCTTGTTATATTACTAGTATCACTATCATAAACATCTTTAAACGGGATCTAGAATGAATGGTTTTCCCTGTTCTGGCTACTCTCTCAGGACTTCAAGGGCGTGATTTCAAGCTTGTCCCTCAGGTTTCTGTATTTGCGTCTCTTTTCTAAATAACATCAAACCTTTCTTTGACCAATGGAGCATTTCTCCGTTCTTTATTATCCACGGTCATTTTCTTGAGCGAGATATTTTGTCCAGAGATTATTAACTTCATCCCACTAGACATAGAAGAAGATAAACCTGGTATTCTATCAACCCTTTATTTATTTTTTATAAGAAGAAAGAATGAAAAGCTAGGTTTTCTGAGGAAAATATAGCCCCGGTGGCATTCTTGTGAGTACTTAAAGCTGTAAAGAGGAAAAGAGTAGTAAAATATAGCCCCGGTTGGCGCTATTTGTCCTCACGGCCAGAGCACGTGTCTTCATTTTTCTACTTTGAAAGTGGGACTAAAATCGTTCCGAAGGTTAAAGTAATTGATCTTTATTGGATTTATCCCATTGGTAATGCTAGCTTAGACTTCGTGTTTTTAATTTTCATTGCAGGAAAATACCAGATAAGCGGGGTAGGCATTTAGACAATTCAAGGAAAAAGGCCCATTTCAATGAACGTTGTAAAGAGATCGAGACAATACCGATTAACATTGAGCATATTGAATAATTAACTAGAATTATTAATAAATGCAAAATAGATTAATACGTAACATTTGGAAAAAAAACATGAAAAATATAGTCTTAGATCCATGCGGACACGGGGGCAGCTTGCTAGTCGAAGCATGTTGACATTCATCTCCAAATATACTGCGGATAAGTTTCTTGCTTAGTGATTCTCTTTGAACACTTATTCGTTTCTTTGGAAGCCCTAAAAAGCAATTTCAACTAATTTTCTCTTGTCAGGCATGAAGCGAAGCTTATGAAAGATATCGTACAGGAGATCTCAACTCAACTGGATCGAATGCCATTAAATGTAGCCAGATATCCAGTTGGGATAGATTCCCGAGTGCAACAGCTTAAGACAATATTAAATCTTGAGTCCAGGGATGATGTTCTTATGGTAGGATTATGGGGACAAGGAGGTGTAGGGAAGACAACCCTTGCCAAAGCGATTTATAATGCTGTTTTTAGAGAGTTTGATGGTTCTAGTTACTTGGAACGTGTTAGAGAAAATTCCGAGAATTCCAACGATTTGGTTCTTTTGCAAGAAAAATTGCTATCCATGTTATTATTGGGGAGGAAAGCAACAGTCTATAACGTTGATGAAGGAAGTAAATTTCTTCAATATAGATTCTGCCATAGGAAAGTTCTTGTTATCCTGGATGATGTTGATGATGAATGCCAGCTAAATGCTTTAGCTGGAAATTGTAAGTGGTTTGGTAAAGGAAGCCGGATAATTATCACAACAAGAAATAGACATCTACTAACATCTCGTGGGGTAGACTGCCATCATGTGTATGAAGTTAAAGCTCTTGAGGATGGTGAAGCTCTTGAACTTTTTGGAAAGCATGCTTTCCAAGGAAGTCAAAAAATAGAAGTAAGCAGCAATCTTGTTGATAGTGTTTTACATTATGCCAGCGGCCTTCCTTTGGCTCTTGGGGTGTTGGGTTCTTTCTTATGTGGTAGAGAAGAACGTGTATGGGCAAGTACCCTGCAAAAACTTGCCAAATACCCTGACAAGAAAATCAATGATGTACTAAAGGTGGGTTACGATGGATTGGAGGAATATGCAAAGGAGATTTTTCTCGACATTGCATGTTTCTTCAAGGGGTGGAATACATCAAACATTGAGAAAGTTCTTGATAGTTGTGATTTTCCTACGACTATGGGGATACAAATTCTCATTGACCGCTCCTTGATTAGTGAAAGGGTAGGGACCATACAAATGCATGACTTGATACAATTGATGGGAATTAATATTGTTAAAGAAGAATCCGGTGGAGATCTGGATCGACAGAGTAGGTTATGGCTTTATGATGATGTTCTTCATGTTCTCTCAGGAGATACGGTAAGACTTGTCAATGTATTTATATTATTTTCTTATGTTTAACTATGTTTACTCTAGTTACCAGATAACGTTGATATATTTGAATAAATATACAGGGAACGTCTGCGGTAAAAGCCATAGTTTTGATGCTACCAAAGCCAGAAGAGATGGATATTAATCCTAATGCTTTCAAGAACATGAAAATGTTGAGGTTGCTCATCCTGCGTAATGTGCGCAATTCTTCCCAAGATTTCATCCATCTCCCCAATGAATTAGGGTGGCTTGAATGGCCTCATTGTGCCTCGACTCCAATATTTAACCGTGGTCCAAAGAAGTTAGTTGCACTTGATCTGCAGAATAGCAAGATCGAAGGAGTGCTGGAACAACTTAAGGTATGCATTCATTTTTCTTTTAATCACTGCTTATAACTATATCTTTTAAATCTGATGACGTTCGTTAGTGTCCTCACCAAAGCATCTGCAATTCTATGGGCTTTACACGTATTAAAGCATCAAATCTAGGCTGTCAAGTCTAGATGGTTTAACTTAAATTTAGTGATAAGTTTTAGGATTTTCAATAGGGTTGTCCCTAATATTTTCTAACCAATTTCTTTTGTTTTCATAAATTGTCTAACCGAACATCTTCGGTATCAAATTTAGCCAAATTTAAAAGTATAGGGGCATGATTAAAAGTACTTGGATGAGAAGTAGGAAAAAGATATTGATGAAATGTAGAATTGTTTCCGTACATACACTAAAGACGACAATCAGTGAGCTCAAACCGTCATGACTTTAAGCTGAAAATTGAAACAAAAACTTATTAGTATGTCATTTAACATTTGAATGCTTAGTGTGGTGAAGCTATAGCATGAGAACTTTCACTTGATATTTACGTTTTTGATATATACTTGGACGTAGTCCAAATGTTTTTAAAGACCTTTTTCATGAGAGAATTGAGAAGGCACGGACTCATTACTCTTTGGATGGTAATAGGTAAATCATATTTGAGAGATAATAATACTAATTGACCAATCTTATATTCAACTCGTATTTGAAAAATAAATAATAATAAAAACATCCTAACAAAAATTATGTAACATCGTTTATAAATAAAAAAAGATAATAAAACTGCCCATGATAGAAAGAAAATAAAAAATATATATATTATATGAGTGCGTATATTTCCACAATAACTTAGCTCCACATTTGAGGCCTGTTGACACTTAATTTTGAAATTTAGCATATAGATTGCATTCTTTTAATAACAAAATAGGAATTTATATTCCTAGGAAAAATATAGGATGGTGTTAGGTTGGATACAACTTCGACCGCGAGGCCGCGTAGTAGAGGTTGCCCAACTTAACCCCGAAAATTTTCTTTCTTGGTGCCAAAGGTGTTTGCTTCTGCCCGCGAGGCTGCGTCGCATCGGGGCATCACCTTTTGGCTGAGCCGGAGTTGCAAGGGCTTTGATTTAGTACGCGAGGCTGCGACTAGTCATTCCACCCTTGTAGCTCCACTTTGCTAAGCCTTTTAGAGTAGAAATCGAGCCACACCTTTCATGTGCATGTCTATGTGTTTGCTTGATTGGAAAGTAAGTTTTCTATTTTATCCTCCTGCAATTTGTTTATTTATTTTGTTCGGTCCATGACAATTAGGTGAGTCGAGTCACATTCTATATACAATGGGAAGATCTGATGTTCGATTCATTCCTACTCCAAAAGCCGAGCTCAAGCGATGGTGGGATAAGCTAGATCATGACGGCCGAATCTATGTGGAGACCAAATTAGGCCGACTGGTTCCACTCCTCGACATCGACGTTCAAAGCGGGCAATGCAGGCCTTGGCTCATTTTTGGTGTCCCCACACCTCCACGTTCGTGTTTGGTAAGTACGAGCTTGCGCCGACTCTCGAGGAATATAGCGTTGCCATAGGAAAGTCTTTGGATCTCGACTTGATTAACCCACCTTTAGGAATAGATCCGCAGTCTCTTTTGTCTGATTTCCTCAAGGTTACCAAGATTGAGTTGTCAAAAGTCCTAAAAGATAATTGTCATGCATGTCCTCTTTCCTTTCTGGATCAATGTTTCGAAATTGCCCCGACTCACTTGAAAAACAGAATCTTTATCCTTGCCTTCTTTGGGTTCATAATCTTCCCTTTCAGAAAGAATGCCATTGATCCATCCATAGCGTGGGTAGTCAAACAAATTTGTGCTGGTGTTAATTTTGTTAATGCCATTCTGGCTGAGACATTTTTGTCACTTACTCGATTCAAAGAAAGTGAAGAAAAAATCTTTCATGCACCTGTCGAACTCTTACAAATCTGGTTTTTCTCTCACACAAAAGGGTTTGCCATACACACGAGTATTAGTGGTTATTCTGAGTCTATTCATCCCATCGAGGAGTTTAAGGTCCTACAAAATCGAACTCCTAGTCTATCTTTTTCCAAATGGTTAAACTTATTGAGAAATCCAAAGGCCAAATTTTTCCTATGGCAAGCTAGATGGTTCCGAGCTCGTGAGGCACGGCTTTTCCATGGCGACGACGGTCCGATTCCCTTAATAGGGATCACGGGAACAACTTCTTACTATCCGCTCCGGATAGTTCGCCAGTTTCGAGTGTTGCAAGACTTACCTCCACCGCCAAAGCCAGATCTATTCCGACTCAGCTTCATGGAGGAATCCCACCACATCGAGCAGGCTTGGCATAATTGCCATGCTCAGAGCTTAATTTGGCCTGAAGATGAGCTTGAAGGGAAGCAGAAGATCCATCATGCTACTGTCCGGTACATTCGCAAGTTCAAATTCCCAGATGAATGGCTTCCAAAAATTCCTGATGTGATGGCCAAACCAACTCGTGAAGCCGAAACCAAGCGGTATAAAAGGAAAGCAGAGGAACTCGAGGAGCAGATGAAGAAAATGGCTAGGGAGAATAGGCAATTGCGTCGAGCGTTAGCTTCTCATTTGTATATAGAACAAGCTAAATAGAATGCTTTTATCGAGTCATGTTTCATTTGTTTCAAGTCTTTGTTGAGTCATTTGTTTCGAGTATTGGTTTTATATTTCATGAAATTTTCATAGATGAATAAAAGTGAGTCTTTAGGTCATTGTCATGGACCGTGTCTTCCTTTTTCGCCAATTATTCTTATCTATCCTTTCTTGTTTGAAGGTGATCACGGGTAATACACGTTCTCCAATCCACACGCGATCTCAAACTAAAATGGCGGACCAAAACGAGCTTCGCGAGTGTGTTTCCAATATGGAGGATCAGATGAGGCGGTTTCTCACTGCCATGCAAGAAATGACCGCCGAATTTAGAGCTGCTCGACTAAACCCGACCCCTGCACCTTTGTCGAGGTTGAAGGATGACATTGTTGTGAACTTAGAGGAGGACATGCCTCCTTTGGAAGAGGATCCCATCGCTGATTATGGGAAAAAGACCGATGTTGATGACTCGTACAAAACTGAGCAAGAGAAGCGCCTCGAGAAGCTCGAGGAGAAGTTGAAGCAACTGCAAGGCCTTCAAGACCCATCCCCGACGGATCTTTCTGTGTATTCGAAGGTGAAAATGCCGAAAAAGTTCAAGATGCCGGAGTTTGAAAAATATGACGGCATGACCTGCCCAAGGGCCCACCTGCAGATGTACTTGGTGAGAATGACCCAGTATGCTGATAATGCTCCTCTGCTGATCCAGTCATTCCAGGCGAGTTTGACAGGTCTTGCTCTGAAATGGTACATCTCGAAGGGGATAAACCTCTGCCAAACTTGGGAGGAAGTTTGCCAAGCTTTTCTGAAGCACTACCAATTCATAACCGACATCACTCCCTCCCGAGACGATCTTGAACGGGCCGAGAAAAAAGAGGAGCGAGTCGTTCAAGCAATACGCAATCTGGTGGAGGAATCTAGCTGCTCAGGTCGATCCTGAACCTTCTGATATGGAGCTGAGGAAGATGTTCATCAAAAACTCTCCCTTATGAGTACCGCACTCGAATGATAGCCACCACTGCTGATACTTTTAATCAGCTTATTCCAGTTGGGGAACAGATCGAGATTGCAATAAGAGATGGGTTGTTTAATGAACCAACGAAGAAGTTTACACCGATGAAGAATAAAGAGCAAGCTGCGGAGATAAACTTGGCGTACTCACAACCAAGCTCTGGCGGACCTTCAAATGTTTATGCCTCTAAAAATCGGCAGGTCGGAGGGCGATCATTTGTGCCTCAGCAGTTCAACAGAAGGCAATTCACTCCCCTTCCGGGGCCCTTGTCTAAAGTTTTACCTGTTTTGCAAAATAGGGGTTTGCTCTCTTAGGATCCGAAGCGTCCAAATCCTGAGAAATTTTGCAACTTCGACACTTCAAAGAAGTGTGATTACCACATGGGTGAAGTGGGGCATTCTACTGATGAGTACATCACCCTTAAACACAAAATCCAAGATCTTTTAGACACAAAGGTGTTCACCTTCAACGTTACTCGACCAAATGTTGAGAAAAATCCTCTTCCGGAGCACGAGGGAGGCGTTAATACAATTTCTGAGGTTGGAGCTGGGAAGAAAATGAAATGGAAGCTGAATGTTCATAACATTTATCAAGGGTTGGTAGCAGCTGGCTATTACCCGGCTGGGGAGAGCCTTCCACTGTTTGTCATGAAGAAGAGGATCCAGGAGAGCATTGAAGCTGGCGTAATCGTGCAAAGCAACCATGCGGGAGGAATGTCGATGGTTTCCCAAATTGTCATTAATTGGGAGGAAGAATCTACTATCGTAGAAGCTGAGAATCAATCAGACCCCTCACTTGAGGACATGCCACCCTTGGATGATGCAGTTGATAATGAGGTGGAGGTGCCTAAAAGCTGGGAATGGACATACAAAGGCACTCTATATCTCCGTCAGGTGCAAGGAATCACATGTTGCTCGGGTTCTTATTGATAATGGGTCCGCTCTGAATATTTGCCCATTGGCTACTTTGCATCGTCTCGGGGTAGACTCTTCAAGGTTAAAAGTTGCTAAAACTTCCGTTCGTGCTTTTGACGGAACAAAGAAGGAGGTGATGGGTGAGATTCATCTGGATGTGCAAATCGGGCCAATAACGTTCAACATTTTGTTCCAAGTAATGAACATCTCTACTGCCTTTAACTTTTTGTTGGGTCGTCCTTGGATCCATACCGCTGGAGCTGTGCCTTCAAGTCTTCATCAATGCTTGAACTTCGTGGTTGAAGGGAAGCTAGTCACTATCCATGCTGAAGAAGACCACCAGATTTACCATGAGACTGTCATTCCGTATGTGGAGCCTGAGGATACATTTGAGTCCAGTTATCAATCGTTCGAGCTTGTATCCATGATACATAGGACTCGGGGATCGCCTGCACCAATCCCTGAGCTGTCAAATGCTGCTATCATGGTGGGGAAGATTATGGCCCAAAGTTTTTTTGTTCCTGGAGAAGGGTTTGGAAGAAAAGGTCAGGGGATCCGATATCCAATTCAGCCTTCCCGGAGGCGTCGTGTGGCCGGATTAGGATATCATGGAAAGGATCAGCCTACTAATGAATCGCAAAAGCGTGTGGAGAGTAATACATTGCCTCCCCGTATCAAAAAAACATTCCTGGGTCCGTACATGATGATGCATGAGGAGGAGATCTATGTTCTAAGGGGATCAAACATGAATCATGACTACCATGTAAGGTTCTCCTTTCCCCCGAGCTTCTATATTGACCCCCGAGACATCGTTCCGAATGGATGGGGAGGCATGGATGATGTGGTTCCTGAGAGTCAGGCTGATCGGGATGAGAGGCTCGAGGGGATAGCAAATCTATTTGAAGATCTCTTCATTGGCGCCATTGAGAATGAGTCCAAGGAGGAAATTGGTGCAAGCCCACATGAGTAATTTATTTCTGCTTTACTCCCCTGCGTGGGAATTCCTTTCATTTATTGCTTTCTTAGGATTTTTCAATCTTTCATTCTGCAATTCCTTTTCAATAAGTGTAATTCATTCAGAATTATTCAATAAAATCACCATTTTGAGGGCATGACGAGGTACACCAAACCAGTCCGGTGATGATATCCAACAGTGAAAAAATACACGACCCAAGGAGAATCCTGAGGCCTGGACTTCCTCATGCTCTCTTTGTCCAAATCTTTCAAAAAAAAATCATTTTTCAAAAAAAGATATTTAACCCTTTTTGTTTTACTGATTGGTTTACTTTATGTTTCAGGAAGGACCTTATGGAATGCGATGAAGGACCAAATGATTCGAATGGAGATCCCGCCGGAATCCAACGAAGTCTGGAACAGCATGAAAAGCCGAAATCCCTAACAGCCGAGCATACTGTCACAATCAACTTGAGTGACACGGAGGACATTAAAGAAGTAAAAATTGGGGCAAATCTTCTCGAAGAAGAAGCCGCGCGACTCGTCGCCCTTTTGAAAGAATACCAAGATGTCTTTGCCTGGTCTTATGCGGATATGCCGGGTCTTAACCCAACGATCGTGGAACACAGTCTGCCAACGAATCCACACATGCCCCCCAAGAAACAGAGGTTGCGAAGAACAAAGCCAGAATTATCAAAAAAAATTTGAGGAGGAGATGATGAAACTCTTGAAAGTCGGATTCATAGAAGTCCACATTACCCGGATTGGGTAGCCAATATTGTGCCAGTAATGAAGAAGGATGGTCGAGTTCGAGTTTACATCGACTATCGCGACTTGAATAAGGCTAGCCCTAAGGATGAATTTCCTTTGCCGCACATCGATGTCCTGGTGGACAGCACTGCGGGTTTTGAGCTATTCTCTTTCATGGATGGTTTTTCCGGATATAATCCGATCAGGATGAAGGAGGAAGATAAGGAGAAAACTGCATTCATCACCCCATGGGGGGCCTTTCACTACAAAGTAATGCCATTCGGTCTGAAGAATGCAGGGACAACGTACCAAAGGGCCATGGTCGCACTTTTCCATGACATGATGCATAAAGAAATCGAAGTCTATGTTGATGACATGATCGCCAAGACTCGGCAGGGAGAAAGTCATATTGATACCTTGAAGAAGTTATTCGATCGACTTCGGGAGTTTAAACTCCGACTTAACCCCGTAAAATGCACATTCGGGGTAACTTCGGGTAAATTACTCGGGTTCATGGTGAGTAATACGGGAATCGAAATTGACCCTTCAAAAGTGAAGTCCATTTGTGAATTACCGCATCCGAAGACCACCAAGGAGGTTCGAAGTCTCATGGGGAGATTAAATTACATAGCTCGATTTATTTCCCATTTGTCAGAAACTGCGAAGCCATTTTTTAAGCTTCTCAAGAAGGATGCCTTGATTCGCTGGGATGATGATTGTCAGAAGGCAATTGACAAGCTAAAATCATACTTGTCATGTCCTCCGGTCCTAGTTTCACCAATAATGGGCCACCCTTTGATTCTCTATCTCACAATTAATAGTGAGTCTTTGGGTGCGATATTAGCCCAGAAAGGACCCGAGGATGGGAAGGAGAGAGCTGTTTACTACTCGAGTAAAAAGTTCACTATATCAGAGCAGAATTATTCCGAGGTGGAGAAAACATGTGCTGCTTTGGTTTGGGTCTTGCATCGACTCCGACAGTACACATTGCATTATCAGATATTCCTGGTGACAGAAAGTGATCCAATCAAGTACTTACTTGACCGACCGGCTTTGGTTGGGAAATTGGCTAAATGGCAAATTCTGATTTCTGAGTTTGACGTGCAGATCATGCCACAAAAGTCTGTTAAAGGTCGAGTTATTGCAGACATACTTGCTGAGAATCCTAAACATACTCAAGAGGATGAGTGTTCTCCAAATGATTGTATCTTGTCCATTGATGAGGATAAGTGGACCATGTTTTTTGACGGGGCGGTAAACTTGTCTGGCTCAGGGACTGGGGCAGTATTGATCTCTCCAACTGGGCAACACTATCCAGTCGCAGCAAAGTTGGTGTTCCCATGCACCAATAACATCGCCGAGTACGAAGCATGCATTCTCGGTCTTCAGGCGGCGATTGAAATGAAGATTGATAAACTCAAAGTATTTGGGGATTCTACATTGATCATCCTTCAAACTGTCGGTAAATGGAAGACACGAGATGCCAAATTGCTTCCGTATCACAAGTATCTTGAGGAGATAGTGGAGGAATTTGACGAGATCATATTTGAATACTTATCCCAGGCTCATAATCAATTCGCTGATGCTTTGGCTACGTTATCGTCCATGCTACGAGTCAATGATGGAATGGAGGTAGAGCCTTTAAAAATTGATGTTTTGGCAAAACCAGCCCACTGCATGATCATAACTGAAGAGCTTGATGGGAAGCCATGGTATCATGATATCATGAACTACATCAGAAGTCGAGAATTTCCTGATGAGAGCGGTCCTGTCGATAGGAAATACATAATGAAGATGGCTTCAAAATTCTTCATTAGTGGTGAAAATCTATACAAGAGATCTCATGATTCAGTGCTGTTAAGGTGTGTAGATGCAGCTGAAGCAACGCAGATCATGCAGGAAATGCATGAAGGGATGTGTGGCCCACACATGAATGGCCATATGCTGGCCAAAAAGATCATGAGATTGGGTTACTATTGGTTGACTTTGGAGGGTGATTGCATCAAGCATGTGCGGAGTTGTCATCAATGCCAAATCTATGGGGATAAAATAAATGTTCCCCCAAATGAACTGCATCAACTGTCTGAGCCCTGGCCTTTCTCAATGTGGGAGATAGATGTTATTGGTCCAATCAATCCGAAGGCATCAAATGGTCATCGATTCATCTTAGTTGCGATTGACTACTTTTCTAAATGGATCGAGGCGACCTCTTATGCAAATGTCATTGCTCGAAATGTAGTGAGGTTCATCCGACGTGACATCATTGCTCGTTACGGCGTTCCTGAAGCCATCATCACTGATAATGGAACTAATCTAAACAACAAGCTCGTTGATGGCTTGTTTAGTGAATTCAAGAACCGGCATCTGAACTCGTCTCCTTACCGTCCTCAAATGAACGGTGCAGTAGAAGCGGCCAACAAAAACATCAAGAAGATTTTGGCGAAGACTGCTGAAAATTACCGTGACTGGCATGAAAGGCTGCCTTTTGCACTAATGGCGTACCGAACTTCAATTCGAACCTCTTTGGGGGCGACACCTTTCTCTCTTGTGTATGGCATGGAAGCAGTGCTGCCTATTGAAGTGGAAATTCCATCATTGCGCGTGCTGTCCCAAATGGAATTGTCTGAAGCTGAGTGGATACAACAAAAGTTTGACCAGTTGAACCTGATTGATGAGAAGAGACTTGAAGCCATTTGTCACGGTCAGTGTTACCAACGGCGGGTAGCTAAGTCATTCAACCGCAAGGTCCGACCAAGGCACTTTGAAGCAAATGACCTTGTTTTGCGGAAGATACTTCCCATTATTCCTGATCCTAGAGGTAAGTTCACTCCAAATTACAGTGGACCGTATGTTGCGAAGAAGGTGCTCCCTGGAGGCGCACTGATCCTAGCTGAGATGGATGGTCGAGAATTCTCAAATCCTGTCAATGCAGATGCTCTCAAGAAATACTATCCGTGATGTTTCCTCTATCTTGTCAATGCCTTGATGCAATTAATAAAATGCTGAATGATGCAATTTCCTGATTTTAACATTCCATGATTGATTGAGTTTTTTAATGAGACGTATCAGGATGATGAAAGGCAAGCTTCATCCAAACACAGTCCTTTATTTATGCAATTGTGAGATGAGCATACAAAGTGCCATGTTTGCAGAGTAAAGAGTTCTCTCGCGAGAAGTACATTAACCAAAGTGATGAGGGGCAGTTCATTTCTCTATCCCAAACACTAAAATGATCCATTGATTGCCCACTTTGAGCCTAAACACTTGAAGAGTTTCATTTCATATTACCCCTGTCAAGAACCACCCCACATCGGGGCAAACTGGAGGTACATTTGCATCGTTGATGTAAAAAGGAGAAAAATGGATAGAAATTTTCTTGTTTTCACATGCATCAATCTTTGAGTGTTGCTTTTACATGTGGAATCAAATATTAAATCAAGTGCCTTAGGGATGAGGAAGAGTATTCATTTCTATATCCTAAACACTCTTATCCTTTGTTAGCCACTTTGAGCCTGTGATTACATCTCAAATCAAACCCACATGGATAATGATCTCTTATACTGGGGCACGTAAAAAAATCAAGGTCATCGGAGTTAGTATAGTACAAGTGTCACATCATGGGATGCCAGCCCAAAATGTCGTTTGGTCAATAAATAAATAAAAATGCAAAATGGGGCAAATGAAAAGCAGTGAGCCTGGTAAAAGCAAGGCCAGTGCTCAAATTCAGAAGAAAAGTGAAAAAATTTAGGGGCAAGAAAAAGCAGTGTGCCTGGTAAAAGCAAGGCCGATGCCCATAGAAATCAGAGCCAAAGGCTCAAATCTGCAAAGAAAGCCGACCTTCAATGCTGAATGGGGCAATCTTGTCAATAATCCCCAGTGAGTTTGACATCATATCATCCCCAGTGAATCAAAGTCTGAGTCTCAAAAAATTGAGTCTAAAGAAAAATTTTCAGTGTTTTTCATCCCATACACACTTTAAAGCCAAGCCTACAAAGTCTCTTCTGATAGGGCATTTGAGTTAATGTGAGATTCCTATTGTGTTAAGCTTAGCTCGAAGAAGTGCGAGCAAGACTGTTTCTATTGCATTTGCAGGTTCTTGACTTGTAAACCTGGCGACATTTGTTGAAGACTTTCTTTCTAAGCCTTGACTCAATGAGTCCCCTTTGCTTAACTATTGACCAAGCCCAAATTACGGTCCTGTTAAAGACCTCCCTGATTGGTAAGATTGTACCACTTGCGAGAGTACTCGGACCTTTGTTGACATGATGGTAGTGAGACTGAGTGTTTCAGCTATTCCCTCATTGGGACAAAAACCCTTCTGAACGAGAGTGAGTGATAAGTCCTTTCTGACTGAATGTCTCTTGTCTCAAAGAACCTCTCAAATATGAATTGCATTTTATGATGAATCGGATGATTTGATGATGTGGTTATCCCTTCAGGGATCAAGAATTCTAAATGTCATATACTTCAATCTAAGTGCCTGTGACTATGTGCAGGTACCGATGGTGATGTATCGATATCTCATTTCGAGAGCCTGTGGCAATGTACAGGTCTCTCAGCTTAAGTTCACTTTGAATAACTCAAGTTTAATTAGGAATCTTTTACCATTTTGCCTCTGTGGTGACCGAATTAGGGTTTCGGGCCTCAAGCAATCCAGGTCTTTCACCGTTTTGCCTCTGTGCAATCCAGGTCTTTCACCGTTTTGCCTCTGTGCAATCCAAGTCTTGTTCACCGTTTTGCCTCTGTGGTGATTGAATTAGGGTTTCGGGCCTCAAGCAATCCAGGTCTTTCACCATTTCGCCTCTGTGGTGACCGAATCAAGGTTTCGGGCCTCAAGCGATCCAGGTCATTCACCGTTTTGCCTCCAAGCAATCCAGGTCTCTCTCATCGTTTGCCTCTGTTGTGACCGAAGTAAGGGTTCGGGCCTCAAGCAAACGAGTCAGGTTCTTTCACTGTCTTTCTTTTGTGACCGAAGCAGGTGCTCGGGCTTAAGAGGACAATCTCAAAGCTTATACATACCTTGATCTACCATTCCAATCAGGTAAGTAATTTCAGGTATGTTTCTATCTTCCTTCATTCATTTGCATTTATCATGTCATAATCACATTGGAAAATGAGAGTTAATCTCAACAAAAATACCATGCATAGCATCTGCATAGTCAAAATTAGGTATCAATTGGTCTTTGAAAGCAACCTCTACGAGCTCACTTTCAAAGAGGGGCAACTGTTGACACTTAATTTTGAAATTTAGCATATAGATTGCATTCTTTTACTAACAAAATAGGAATTTATATTCCTAGGAAAAATATATCATTGCATCTTGCACTTTAGGAAACATCATCGGCGGCGGGATGGTTTTGGGGAAAGTATTGATGGACAGAATATATGTTATCAAAGAGGAAATAAAATTTCGGTGGAATCTGCAAAAATTGGACCAAATTTCTTTTATACCTATTAAACACAGAAAATATATCGGTCAAATCTTCCAAGATTTGACCGATATATTGTTTTTACTCAGTATAAAGTAAGATGGTCATACCTACAAAGGGACACAAGCTTTTACCGAGAGAAAAAGACTTAGAAAGAAAAGCAACACACACACACGCACAGTGAATTCCACAGAAGAGAAATCGAGAGTGAAAGACCGAGGGAGCTTCTGGGGTTTCCTTCGCCGAGAGGACAGGAGAGAGAGACCGAGAGGAACAGGTGAGAGAGAAAGAAAAGGGCGTCCATCCGCGACATCGAAATTCGGCGATTCACCCGTGTTATCTCCGTGTTCTTCCCGATTTTATTGGTGAGTCTCGGCGATAGATTGCCTCCTTTCGTCTGAGGTCAAATTTTTCCGAGGATCGTGGTCGTGAAGGTACCACGGACGAGCAACGTTTCATCTCGCGCTTGCACGAGCATGTTTGCTCCTCGTGTGTCCAGAACCGTGTAGGGACTTTGGCTTTTTTTTTCTTTTTCCTTTCTTCTCTCGGTTACTTCCTCTTGCTTGAGTTTATTGTGTTTTGAGGGGATGATAGGTTCAATATTGTTTGATTCTCGATGTTGTGACTGGAATTTGCTGCATTATAGGTGTAGTTCTCATCTTCTTTTGCTCTCACGACCGAATTCCTCCTCGCCCTTCAATTTTTTGATGAATTGCTTGAGAAAACCAGCTTTGCTTCTTTATCTTTCTTCGTGTGTTTTTGTGGTTTGGCTCGCGGTGGGTTGGTGTCGGAGGCTTGTCGGCGAGTTTGCCGTGCCGCTGGTCACGTTTGATTGCTGTGGGGAGACGCCGGCGAGTTCTCGAGGTTTTGTTGCAGGTCTTCCATGGAGGGTGCATCGCGAAGGAGATGACTCGTGGAAGCTGGACCGCGCGCGTGGAGAGGAGCAGGGACAGACGGGCTTGTTTATTCGCAGGAGAGCCGGGCCTAGGGAGGGGATTAAGGCCCGTTCGCACGTGCAAAAAAGGAGGGGCAGGCCGAAGGAAATAAAAGGAGAGGAAAAACTGGACTGGGCTGTCCAGTCTGCTCTTTCGCGGGCGGGCTCCTCTCCTGAGGGGTGCACGCGGGTCGGGGGGGCCGAACCGACCCGGTTCGGCCGCCCGACCCGTTTCCTTTTCTTTTTCCTTTTGTTTATTTAATTCTGTTTAATAATAATAATATAAAATAAAAAGTAGAAAAACTTCTAAAAATAAAGTTTTTTTTATGTCAATTTGCTTATTTTTTCATGTTAGCTTCTTTTGGTTAATTTGCTTGTTTTAGATAATAGATTTATCAATTGGAATTGATTTCCAATTCGCAACCGCATATCAATTTTTTTATTTCGTCTATAAGGCTTTAAACGGGGTAATAAATTGAGCGGGAGTGGAATCGATATTTTGATCTTTAAGGCTTAAGATCGATTTATTGATTCTATTAGCGAAAATTGCTTTGCTTTGATTTCCTTTTGCATGAATTTTGTTTATTTGAATTGCATGTTGAATTACATCTTTCATGTTTAGATTAAATCGCATTTAGGTAATATTGCATATCATGATTAGATTGCATTCTAGCTATTGCATGACATTTAGTTTAGGCATATTAAATTGCATGTCACTTAGGAATTGCATTAGATTTCATACGTGTAATTAATTTAGAATAAAAAAATGTTAAAAAAATGTCTTTTTGCATGTCTTTACTTGGCTAGGTTAATTTAGGATTTTCAAGCATGTTAGGTCATTAGGTCTAGATTTCCATGCATTGGCATATTAGTTTAGTTTACATATGTTAAGGTATTATCCATAGATAAGATAATATTTTAGTTTAAATTAGGAATTAACGTGGCTTAATTCTTAGTCTAAATTAAATGTTATTTAACTATAGATAATTAATTTCATTAGTCTAGAATTGCATTAGGATTATTGCATATAAGTTTTTTTTTCTTCATTACATGCATTGCATACATATTAAAAACCCCAAAAAGAATTCTTCTTTGTTGATTTGTTTTTTTATTGTTTCATTGTTTTGGTTATTGTTTATTGTTCTTTGAGCATTTAAATAATTGTTTGCGCACTCGTGTGATCACCGTGCATGTTAGGGAATAAAATCAATTCAAATTGCCTGCAAATTAATTTTTTTTTAAATAGAAGAAATAGGTTTTCAAGTCCCCGAATTCAAAAATCTCTGATTCGTAGGGGTAAAATACTACTCCCAGTATTTTACATGGGTTTCTAATCGACCCACCGTAAATAGATTAGTGGCGACTCCAATTGAATTCAATTTTGCATGTTTCAGAATTGAAACCTAAGTCGTGAATTGGTGTGAGTTTGGGAGAGCTCGAGCTGAATTAGGTTTAGCAATCCATTAGTCGAACCCTTAGGTGGTGCACCTTCGGGGAGGTCGCGACAAGGCCCATATGTTTACTGCATCATCCATCCATTCCAAACTACTTTTGGGGTTCATGTTGGGTAGAAAATGATGGCCCAATTTTGTCGATTGAGGGAATGAATCTAACATGACCACTATCTTGGCCCAATCACTTCGGCCATTTCCATGGACTCAAAATCAACAATCTGGAGGCTCGGTTTAGGTCCATCTTGGATTTGTTGCTGGACCTAACATATAAAATTGGCCTCAAAAACGAAATTCTATCGTTGGGAATCTTGGCCAGTCGAACGTACACACAAGCGGGTCATGTTAAACCAAAAGAAACATCTAAACTCCAATTAGAAGGCGTGAAGGACACACTACTTAGCCATAGTAAAGTTTCGAATGGTGGCAACAACTTATTCAATACAATTTATGGATTAGTGATTTTATTTTAGGTGGGGATTTTGCATATAAAATCTACTCAAGAAGATAAGTATTTTTGGGCTTTGGTCAGAGTCCATTAAGGGAGACCAAAACCGAAGTATTACTCATTTTTCCAGGCCATGCACGATGGGCAAAGGTTAAGGCCCAGACGCATCCGAAGGTCGGACGAGTCCTTCGGGCTGCGATCTGGTGGGAAAAGTAGTAATTATCAATATGATGGGTAAAAAACCGAAGTCTTACTCATCCCTTTTCAGAGAATGTTCACAGTTTGATGTTTGGATTTAAATATCATCCCATTTGAATGTTTCTTGTCAAATTTGTCATTCTTTATGTCAGACCATCTTATAGTCTTGCCCCATGTGTGTTGGTACATATACAATTTATCAAAATATCGATGTTGTGTGTATGAAAGTACTTAAATATAAAACCACGTCTTCACCTAACGGCTTAAGCTTTTTGGCTGTGGTTCTACGAAAACTTCACATGGTACCAGAGCAGGAGGTCCTGAGTTCAAATCTTACCAGACCCCTATTCTGCCTCCCAAAAAAAAAATATTTCCACACTTAGTACTGGCAAAAAGACCAGACTAAGCGTGAAGGGGAGTATGAAAGTACTTAAATATAAAACCACGTCTTCACCTAACGGCTTAAGCTTTTAGGACATTTGCCCTGTGGTCCTACGAAAACTTCACAGTGTGTAGATTTTGGTTAGTGGTATTAATTTAAGGTATCTTGTGAGATGGAAATTACTCTGGGATGAATATATTGTGAAATACAATAAAGTTTTCAATGGTATTAATTGTTTCTTTTAATCAGAGGATAAAACTAGATGATAAGTTTTGGATCAACTTTAAAAAAAAGATATTCATGTAAGCTTCGACGGAGAATAAATTGACGTGGATATTTATTTTGTTATAATTTTATGCATATTTTATACTTCTATTGCAAAAAAGTCACGTCATGCCAGCGTTTAGAAAGATAAAACAAATATGGCCTTAAATTCTTGCAATGCGTAGACATTTAATGTTTTGTGGGCACTGGAATTTGGTTGTTATCGATGTCTCTAACCTTTTATTAGTACGGAGTAGCAGAATCGTCCCTGTGTAATCTGTAAAAATTATGGACAAATTGAAGTAGCTACTTGTCCACCGAAGTTCTGTCGGATAATGTTAATGAGTTATTATGTGTGAAAAAAAAATTAGCGATAGGTTTTCAGTATATGGACATACCACTATTTTTTTTGCTAAAAAATCAAAGTCAGCTTTCGTATTGAATATCAATCTCAACGTTTTTTGTTTTGTCGAGAATGTCTATCCAAATTGATTTGATAATTCTTGCAGGACTTTAAAAAATTGAAGTTCATTAACTTCAGTAAATGCCAGTGGCTGATTCATATGCCGAATCTCAGTTCTACTACCGATCTCGAGGAATTGAATCTCGATGGGTGCAAAAACTTGGAGCATGTCCCCAAATCAGTTACACGTCTTGGCGAGTTACGTTCATTGAATTTAAGTGGGTGCTCTCCACTTCTTTCTCTCCCTGATGTGCTCCAGTCCAAGAAACTTGAGAGTCTCGCTCTTGCTAATTGCTCAAAAGTGCAAAGATTCCCTATTATTCCGAATAACACCAAAGGACTGCGAAATCTTGTTTTAAATGGCACTTCAATTGCGGAACTTCCTGCATCCGTAGGAGGTCTCGTCTATTTGAAAAATCTGAACTTAGAAAATTGCAAGGAACTGTCAATTCTCCCCTCTAGCATTTATCGGTTACAAAACCTTGAATGGTTGAATCTTGGAGGGTGCTCAAAGCTACTCAAGTTTACAAAGAAGGAGGAGATTGAGAATGATCCTCTTATGAAGACGGGATTTCCTAAATTAATTGTTTTGTATCTTCAGGATTGCAATCTATCAGAAGTAAAGTTCCTGGAGAATCCTTCATGTTTTCCCTCCTTAACAACTTTGCATTTGGAGGGAAACAATTTTAGTTACCTTCCTGCATGCAGACACCTACATAAGTTGCATTGGTTGGCTGTTGGGCAGAGCAATCAACTACAAGAGATTCGCGAGATTCCAAGGCAACTGCAAACCATACATGCAGATGATTGCAAATCTCTTAGTAAAATTCCCTCCGACATAGGTGACGTTAACTTAATTGACTTAAGTTCATGTCACAAACTAGTCAGTAATGTGCCGACCATCTATGATTTGTTCAAGGTTGAGGTTAGACTCTCTCTCTCTCTCTCTCTCTCTCTCTCTCTCTCTCTCTCTCTCTCTCTCTCTCACATTTGGAGTCTTGTACATGTTAGGTGAACAAAGTGCTTCTGTATTGCGAAAGGCTGGAAATCCTAAATCGTTGGGCTAAATCGAAGACATAGACATATAGAAAGTGATTCTACCTGTAGATGTAGTGGTGGTGGTATCTATAAGGCAACACAAAGGATATTCACTCTATTTAGCGACTCTAGCTCGCTCTGGATTAACAAGCATCATCCAATTAAAACCTTGAACAATACATGCTCATCCAATTACAAAATCTTCAACAACACATATCTTGTTTCCACTGATTTAGCACAATAAATTTTTGTAAAGATAATGCCAACTATAGCTAAAGTCTAGGACTACCCACTTAACTCATGGAATCTCTCTTTTTAGGTGCCAGTTTGGAAAAGCTATCTAAAAATCGTACTTCTTTGACAGCGTGCTTGTCTCGAAGGTAGAGATAATGAAGTTGTTTTACTTGGAGGAGAGATGCCAGAGTGGTTGATCCCTAACGATGACGGTTACATGTCTTTCATGGCTTCAAAAGACTTGTTTATGAAGTTCATAGGATTAGCTGTTTGCGTTGTAGTCCGAGTGAAAGAAGGAGAACGAATGGCCATTCTTGAGACGATTGGACCATCGACTAGTTACAGACATGATTTTTTAAGTTGGGATTCGGATCATGTGTTGCTTGTCTGTCACGGACTACAACATTTTTTTTGGGACACAAGATTTTCAGGTCCAAATGACTGGAGATGTTTCAAGATTACCATTAGAGCATCATATAGTGGAATTGTGAAAAAGTGTGGATTTCGATTAATATGCAAGCCACTAGAGAACGATTGGAAGGTTTTCCTTAGACATAATCACTCGCTGAATCCATGTTTACTCTATGAGGTTGGGCATGAAGGGAGTCAATTGAACACGATGAAAGAAATTCCAAGTAAAACAGAAGATTTAGAAGAGTGTGGATTTAGTATGGAGGAAGATAGTTCAAGCATGGCTAGCATCTCAATTGAGGTCTCTCTCTCTCTCTCTCTCTCTCTCTCTCTCCATGCGTGCGTGTTGGGCGCCCGTGTCTGAATAATGCAATAGCTCAAAATTCTAGACAACAAGCAAACCAAATATGAATTGACTCTGCTCGTACATGTAATCGGGAACAACACTTGCATGGGAATGATTTCTATTGCATCCGTATTGTATATAACATAAGCAAGGATCACTATATCTTATCAACTTGGGTACTCCCTGACAATTTATCTATATAACAGGAGCATCGCTATTCCCTAATTCATCCCGATTACCGAAATGTTTGTCCTGGAGGAGAGATGCCAGAGGAGTTCGTCCTTGTTAAAGATGGTACCATTTCTTTAATGGCTTCACGGAACTTGTATGACAAGATCCTAGGATTGGCTCTATGTGCCATTTTCTGTGTAGAAAACGGAGAAAAGGAAGTCTCTTTCAGCATCGTGCCTTATATTAACGGCCAAAGACGGAATACACTGTCAGGATCTCTTGGTTCATTTGATTCAGATCACATGTAGATTCAGTATCTTAGACCAAATGTGTTGTGGGGATTTTTGGAGGGAGGAGTTGATTTTGAACAATTTGACGAGAGATATTTACTGTTTCGCCTTAAAATTGAAGTATCGGGTGGAACCATGAAAAAGTTGGGATATGTGATAAGATGCAGGCAACTAGAGGATGATTTGAAGGTTGTGATTGAAGACAATCAATTAGTGAATTTAGCTTCGCTCTACGAGGATTCTTGTGAAAGAGAAGATTATGTAGAATCACCGGAATACTTTTATCTTAAGGTCCCCCTTCGAAGGGAATACTTACGCAAATGTCACATGCATATAGAGGAACCGGAAGCCAGTGACAGTGACGGTGAATCGGATCAAATGTGGAGTGGGAAGTGTAGTAGCGAAACAGATTGAACACTTTTACGGTGGTCTGATTTTTATGGGGAGTCTAGAAGGGAGCTACTTTTACTATGGAATTTTTAACCGTATGGGCTGATCATTGACATGCCGACTTCATTTGATTCAAAAGGAAACATCACAGAGTACACTGGTCATGATGAGTCCATCAAGAGAAAATTTATGGCAAGTGTTTATTTTTCATTTGCATGTCATTTACTGATTTCATAGCAAGTTTTCGTATTTGGACAATTTTGATGGGTATCCGGTGTTAATTCTCAATTGTCTTATCGTGTCCATGTTAATTTTCAAGTTTCAGAAACAGTCTCAAGCAGCTAGAAACTTGAACAGTGAAAGACGACTTCCAACAGATTCGTGACCTTTAGCTGAAGCAGCGATGTCACGCACCAATCTCTCTAGTGATTGATAACTGATGAGGCTGGGAGCGAGGGGGGTGGATGGAGCCCCTTGGTGGGTTGCTTTGTTCAGTCCAAATATTCACGAGGTAAGAATTGAGCAAAATCATCCATGACTTTGACTGATAGCTTGGGCGTAGAGTGAGAGTTCAGTGCTTCCGGAGCCATTGATAACTGCTGGAACCGGATTGTCTCCTATAGCCGGTGCTGTGCCTTCTCTCTTTCGTCTAAAGAAGCCCTACTTTGTGACGTCCACCAGGTGTTTGTGATTTTGGCTAAAGGAATCCATTGTATAATTCCTCGATTTAATTGTTTTGACCACTAGTTTTGTGAAATTAGTTTTGGCGTGTTTCTATTATATAAGATTCCCTGGTCAATTTAGATGGATAAGTTCATGTAATTTTTTACATAATTTCGTGTAAAATTTTCCCGTCCCTCGGTGTAGTGCTGGAATAAAACCGGCGTACTGTTGTTGAATCTTGTTGACTGTCATGGATGAGAATTGTTTTATTGTTCTTATTTTGTTTGGGAGACGAGTCTATTTATAATCTCACCCTGTTGGTAGGCTTCGACAAGCGCCACAGCCTTTGCTTGTTCTGCCGAGCTGACTGCAACCGATTTGGTGAATCCATCTACTAATCTGCTGAAGGAGTGGCGACAGATGCAGGCGATGGCTCCTCTAAATGGGTTGGAGATTGACCGTGCTGCGTTAGTGCTGGAGGCGAATCTGCTGGTGTGATCGTAGGCTGGGGAGGGATTATTGTGATGATTAGTGACCCTACTGTTCAGATCTGCGGGGAGGGGAGGGCCAGAGTTGCAGGGGACAGCTCCTCTGTTATTGTCGAAGGCCGAGTGTTCGCTGCAGGGGACAGCTCTCGGGTTTGTTGTATAACTTCTGGAGACGAGCTCACCGGTGGGAACGGAGGCTGGGGAGTCATGAAGGTGAATGGATATATAGATGACGCTCAAGTTGGGCACATGCTTCCTTATTGCATAAGACAGACAATCCAATTTCCTCATGATAACTCAATCACAAAAACACTCTTATCTGCATCGCGATGAATTGTTATCGCAGTCCTAATGATGCAAAATTCATAGCAAATGCTTGTTTTGCATGTTTCCCTGTGAATCGGATCATGATCTCATTGACAAACCCCACAATATCATTTACCGATTTCAATTTCCCCAGTGTATTCTTGTAATAATCTTGAGCAATGAGCAATTTTGACTGAGGTACAAATCATTTTGTCACAATTGTATTTACCATCCTACCTTTGTCCTGTAATCCAGCAGCCTGGATTTTATGATTGAAAGTGACTGGGGAGAAGGACATTACAAATGCCGTAATTCGTGTACAATACTCACTTTAGTACCAAAAATGCAAAAGATTTTTGCAATGCTATTGCTTAACTCTAGATAAATTCTAGGATTGTGCACTTAACTCATTGAGACTTTTAGGTGCCAACTTTAAAAAAACTGACAGTCTACATCTATGACAGCATGGTCGTCCCACAATTGGTTGCCGACTTCTCCTACCTGGACGAGAGATGCCAAAATAGTTGCACCCGAATAAAGAGGGTTCTATATCTTTCATGGTTTCAAAGGAATCGTATGACAAGTTCCTAGGATTAGCTCTGTATGTTGCATTCCATGTAGAAGAAGGAAAGAAGGATGTCGGGTTGCAGCTTCTAGCGAACTCTAATGGCAAACCGATGGAGAGAAAAATCAAGGACTTTCATGTCCTTCGATTTGGATCATGTTATATCGAGTGTTGTAAACCAAAGCATGAGTGGGAAGTAGACGCTCTTGGTCTAAATGACTGGGGTCATTTCCAGTTTAGCGTTAGAGCATCTAGAGAACGCGATTTGGTGGCGAAATTGTGAAAAAGTTTGGATTCCGACTAATAAGCAAGTCACTAGAGAAAGGTTTTGAAGTTTTTCTTCAAGACGGTCAATGGTTGAATCCGGCTTTACTCTATGAGGTTTGACATAAAGATAGTCCATCGAGCACATCGCAAGAAAGTTAAAGTGGAACAGAAGATTAGATAGTAATGTAGCAAAAGCAAAATAATTCAAGTACTTTAGTCAACAAAGAGTCGAACATGGCTGACTTCTCTCTCTCTCTCTCTCTCTCTCTCTCTCTCACACGCTGGGCACACTGTATTTGTATAATGTAAAGGCTAGAAATTCTGGACAAACAAACATATTCTATATAACGTGATTCTGCAAGTATGTGGAACTGGGGTGGTTCCAACACTTTGTCGCATGAGTATTGGATACAACGCAATCAAGGATCATTGTATTTAGCTATTGCAAAGCTCTGGCTTTGGTTGAATTACAACAAATACACTCAAATCAAACTCTTCTACTAATCTAAACAACTCGCCTATATAATGATTTAGCATTTGAATACCAGGTGGAACTGTGAAAAAACTGGGGATGTGCGCTAAGATGCAGGCAACTAGAGGATGATTTGAAGGCGCGCGTGTGATTAGAATACGTGCATAAGGGCTAGGGTCGTGCGTGTTTGTGTTTTTTTTTTTTTTTGGATTTTCTTTCTCCTTTTTTTTGGCCCAATAGGTGGGCCGAAGAAATCCTGCCCATTATATTTTTGGGCCAGTTTCGTCGCCTTAGGTTCCATTGGTCATTTTTTTAGGGGAAAAAAAATTCATGGGGACAAATTTGTTGTTGATATTGTTAATCAAGCAACCTCAATGATCATCTCAATCTCAAACTTTTGCAATCAAATTTGATAGAAACCCTTGCACATATTTAAAGTACACTGCGATCATCATAACTATAAATAGACAAAATCATATTTTCCGATAATGAAGGTGATTCACAGTTAATCAATTAATATATTATCTTTGAAATTTGAATTCAAGATAATTGTCTGGGAGCTAATGTCTTACATTCTAAAAAGAGGTACAAATCTTTACATGCTAGCAAATATGCACAGCATCGCGTGCATAGAAGAAGTTGGCTTCTAAAAGTTAAGAAAGCAAAGATTTTGTTCGCATGTTGTATGTATGACATATAGCAAAGTTCATTTGTGTGCTTCTAGTCATGTTTCATTGTACTTTGGCGTTTGATCTTCTTCTTTTTCCAGTATTCAATATTAAATACTACAAACTTAAAGAAACTTATATGATGTTCTAGTAATTAAAAGTAATTTCAACTGCTTTTACATGCTTACTTTGTTAGAGATATATGTGACTTCAAACAAACGAAAGAATTTACATAATCAACTCTATTGTAAAAGGTAAATGTAGGGTCATGTGACTAATTTGAATTATAATGTTGTATTATTACATAAAATTGTGACTTCAAAATTGTTGTACTTTGAAATATATAAACCATAAAATAATGGAAAGAAATAATTGTTAAAACATACAATATGAAGAAGGTGACCGAGGACATTAGAGGAAGAAATAAATTATAGAAATCTCTTATAATTCATTACAACATTAAAACCATACTTGTGAAATTTCTAATAAGTTGGTGATTTACTAATATGTTGAGATGTTCATAAATTCTTTATAAGTTTGGTCCTTTCATAATCACACTTGGAAAATTTCGAAGAAACATGGTAAGTTAATGAAACGAATTTTTCGCAAATTTATTATAGTTTAGCTAAACTATTAACGACGCTACAACTAACATTCTGCCCAGTCACTTGATAGGAAAGTTACCAGTCAAATTTTCTACCAACAGCACGAAAAAATATCAGTAACCCCAGTACTAACCGGAAATTTTTCAAGAGTTTAGGCCAATGGGACGATAGAATTTGCCGCCTTATCCGATGATCAGAGGGAATGCTGGGAGAACAGAGAAGGCAATCCACCCCCAAATGAAGCGTAACGAACTTTTATTTGGCTTTGAAAACGTGGAGTCTAAGAAGCAACGGAAAAATTATTGTGCTCTTAACTTCTGCTACATGTTAATTAAGCCAACACCTGATGATGGTCGCCATTTCAGCATCCTGTATGTCGAGAATGTGCAGACTTCCCTCTCTAGAAAGAGGGATACTGCATGTCGAGTACTGTCATCTTACTCCGATGAAGAGTACGTCCCTCATTTTTAGCATCTGTTGCAATTTTGTTCCTTTTTCTCTGGGAATTTTCCGTAAGTTGATTCCAGCACAAGGCTGTCACTTGATGCCGCAGGCTTCGCCTAACTCAGGCCGGCACGGTCTCACATCCATCCAAGCCCCACAACGCCAACCCTCTCCCCCTCCCATGACATCTAATCTGAGGTCACAAGCCTAGTCACAAGCCTAGATCTAGCATTACAGGTCACGACCTCGTGACCACCGGAGCCCCTGTATCTTCGTTGACAGAGGATTATAGGCGTAGTCGAGGCCGACACTTCACGGGCGACACAAGCCAGTCCGAAAGAGTGGACATGGACAAGATAGGGGCCAAGACGCAAGAGCAGCTCAAGTGTCGTCCATCGGATGAGAGGACAATACAGGGTACGGTCATGAGAACAGTACCCCCGCCCACCGCTCCAAGCCAATCATGTCACAAAATTACAGCTGCCCCACATTAAGTATCGTATAGAAGTGTTCGCATTATTCGTCAAAGGATTTCTACTCAAAATTTTAAATTATTAGCGCTGACAGCAAATACGTACATAAGAATGTGGCGTGCGTATGCCACTCCCATCAAGATAGAGCCTGCTATGGTTGACATGTCTCCCTCTAAATTCAGATCTCGGAACAATATCCATTAACAAGTAATTGTTTGTGGGGGCAATTGGGGAGGTTCCTTGAGAAACGAAGCTCCCGTAAAGAAGCAACAGAGACTCTTGGCTTGTAAATCTGTTGTTGGGTCCACTTCACATGGCGTTGAATGAAGTTCGTGCCCAATCACATGTTATCGATAAGAAAGAGTCACCAATCGCGTTCGCATCCTGGCGATAATCAAAGCATATAATCAATTTTTCAACTCCGATAAACTGATATTTCAGTATTGCTCCGTGAATTTATTTTTAAGAGATTATGCTCATTCAAAGTTTGGAAAAATAGTGTTACGGTTGTAATATGAAGCAAGCGCACAAAATAAAAACACAAAATAAAAACTCGAAATAGAGAAAAGAGTATGTGTGATTTATATAATATGTTCTGATAGTAATATTACCACCTACCAATATTTTCTATCATATGCTAAATTTACGTGTCCATTATTCATCTCTTCGAAATTCCATTTACCTACAGCCCCATTTACTCCTTTAAAGCATCAAAGAGTTCTCTCCCTCGTTTTAAGTTCCGGATCTTCAAGATTACTAGAGGAGGGTAACTCTCTCTCTCTCTCTCTCTCTCTCCCTCTGTGTATTACAGCAAAATGAAGACTGTCAACAACAGCAACACAAAACTCATCCTCCTCCACCCTTACATCCAGAAGCAAGGAAGCTCCAACCGCCTATGGCTCCTCGCCTTCGTCTCCTTCTTGACCACGGCCTTCGTTGTCACCCTCATCTACACCAGAGAATATTCCACAACCACTGCCTCCGCCGCCACCGCCGCCGCCTTTCCCTCCGCCACGACTGCCTATAGTAACGCGCCTCTGCCATCAACCGTCATCAACACCCTCCTTCTCTACGCGTCCAAATCCAATGACTCTTTCCGCATGTCCTACTCCGAGCTCAAGCCCATCTCGGATGTCCTCAGGAAATGCTCCTCCCCATGCAACTTCCTAGTATTCGGCCTCACTCATGAGACCCTCCTCTGGAAAGCCCTCAACCACAACGGCAGGACCGTCTTCATCGACGAGAACCGCTACTATGCCGCATACGTCGAGCAAAAGTATCCCGAGATCGACGCCTATGACGTCCAATACACAACGAAGATGAGCGAGATGCGGGAACTCATTGCCTCCACAAGGGAGCAAGTGCGTAATGAATGCAGGCCCGTGCAGAATCTCTTGTTCTCCGAATGTAAGCTGGCGATCAATGATCTCCCCAATCACGCGTATGAGGTGAATTGGGACATCATCCTCGTGGACGGGCCCCGTGAGGAGTGGCCCAACGGGCCGGGCCGGATGTCGGCGATATTCACGGCAGGGGTCCTGGCGAGGAGCAAGAAGGGCGGAAACCCGAAGACGCATGTGTTTGTGCATGACTTCTGCGGGGAGGTGGAGAGGGTATACAGCGACGAGTTCTTGTGCAAAGAGAACTTGGTGGAGTCAACTGAGAAGCTTGGTCACTTTGTGTTGGAGAGGATGGACCCTAACAGCTTCCATTTCTGTGGTAACCGCACTCAACGGCACCATCACCCTGTTCACTAGTGCATCATCATCTGTTCACCGTAATCAAACTTATGTAAGAAAGTTAATAACTTATCCCACAAAGCCTTAGGTTTCCTGGATGGAAAATAAATTTTGCCCAAGCAAATTGCACCAGTCATATGAGATCTCCAGTTTGATACACCCTTCTTCTGGTATTGTTTGAAGGATTTTTCAATCTCTTCAAAAGTCTGCTAAGGAATAGAGAATTCTCAATGAACATTTCCAGCGTTTTCTTCGTGACACGAGCTTCAACTATTCATACTATATCGCTCTGTAAGCTTCATTTTTTAACTGCAAATGCTAACACTAGCCACCATGGGATGAGCTCAAAATATCCGTCCCCGCAATAGTTAAATGAGGTTTACTTGCATATACATGTCAATAAGAACTTGCTTTCCTCCCACCATTTCAGTTCTCTTCACGTGGAAAATCAGAAAGATGCAGAGTCTAAGGAATGACTGTATAACTGTAGTAGATGCCAGAAGAGATTGACATATCCAAGGACCTAAAGCCTACCTAAATTAAAAAGTGAGCTAAGAAATTCCAGTAAATTAACCAAAAAAGGCGTAAAAATAGTACAATGTGTTTAAAAAGCAAGACAGGTTTGCTTTTCTTGAATGCTAAGCATCAGCTGGACCATATCCATTTCATAATGAATTGCAGCGTTTAGTTACCAACGCTTTTTAAAAAGAGGAATAGGGATGAGACAGTCATGAACAACCATCTCAATGTGCACTTATTGCTTGGCCCTCTTCCGACCCACTAGCAAAAATACCGAGGATTCGTCTGGAAGTAAGAGAAATGGTTTCAATCTCATTGCTCATGCTTGAAGGAGCATCCCAAGATCGAGTAATCAAAACAATTAGAGAAAACCCAATCTATCAAAAGGTGACAAGAAAACTCTCGCTACTAAATGTGCACCTATAACGTGGAACAGAGACAAACCCGTTAAAGCTCATAAAGCTTGAGAAAATAATTAAGATGCCCTTAGGCTAATTTGAACCCCAGATATTACAAGGTAACGGGTTTTCAGCTGCATTTAATACAAGGTAGAGTTCAACTAAACAATAAACACTGCAGTCACAAGTCAAGACGTTTTCAGTAAGATATCCCACAACAAAACTTTCTCCACACACACTTCAATGTGAAAGAGAGAGGGACCTATATTTTCCATGGGTACTAGTGGCCTTGAAAAACATTTTGGCCAGCATAGCACAAAAAGAATCAGACATAGACAACACGACAGTAAATCGGGCCCAACTTTGGTGCCTGCTTCAGCTTAATATTGGAAAAAATGATCAAGTAGCAGAACCATTAGCTGAGATACTTCCTACATCCGCATCTTTAACGTATAATGGGATTCTTAGTCCCAAGTCCCTAAGCTTATCAACCAGACCGTAAAGGAACTCAAAGGTCAGTTTGGATTGTTTATTGAGCTCGTCTCTCACCTGCGGATGAATCTTGAACCAATCTCCCAGCATCTTGTGCACATGAGAACGAATCATCCTCCACGGGACAGGATATTTTTCACAAAACTTGAGATACTCCACTAGTAACTCTGCCTGGTCCAGCTGTCCATCTTTGTGGCTTTCTTCACTTCCAACTATCCAGTCAGCAGTTCGAAACCCTGCAAAGAGAGCTGGATTTTCTAGGAGAGACTCTGCTGAAAGCACACCATCAACACCCGTTTCTTTTAAGCAGCTCTCTACATCATCCATGTGCCGTACATTTCCATTGGCAAGAACTGGTATGCTTAGAGCGTCTTTCACAGCCTTTATTGCTGACCAATCAGCACGAATTTTCTTCCCATCTTTCTCATCTCTTGTTCGTCCATGGACAGCTAAAAGAGAGCATCCAGCTTCCTCTAGCATCCTGGCATAGTTAAGTGTATCCTCCAATTTTGGGAAGACTCTGATTTTGCAAGAAACTGGGACATTCAAGTTGAGGGCTAGCTTCTGTACTAGGGATTTCACCAAAGGAAGGTTATCCATCAAGAATGCCCCGTAGTTTCCTCGCCTAGCAATGCGCTGAGGGCAACTGTAGAGTGCAAAAATACCAACTCATTTTTATAATGCAGCACAAGATATCTGTCATTCCTTCTCACATAACAGCCTACAGGATGTACAATCTAAGACAAGCCCCACTTCATCTCAATCTTAGATGATCTTCAAAATTCATTCAATTTTTTTTTTTTTTTTTGCAATCAAGCAGATATCAAATCTTATTAAATCATCTTTACCACAAAAAAAAAATCCTATTAAATCATGACTATGGTGTGATACTCAATAAGGGCTAAGACAACCTTTATGCAATCAGAGAAAAATCCTTTCAGTAAAAACACATGACATGCTCACTAATTTCAGGGTGTAAAAGTCAATATGATACATCAACTAAAAATATATCATGTTACAACATATGGATACATGTCAACATATTCATGGAGGTGTCATGGATCAAACGTTACCCCAAATTTATATCAACATAATCACAATAAGGTTCCACTCTTTGTGCAGCTTCCAACAAAGTGTCTGGATCATTGGCACAAAATTGAACAAATAATGGGCGATCCTCCTGCCAATTCAAAAAAATTACAGAAAAATTACATTAAAAGACTGAATGACAAATTAACAATATATGCTTCTTCATTCTAATAGAGTTGTATGAATCATCAAAAGTCGTATAAAGTCAGTCACAACTAAACCACCTCGCTCCATTTGGATGAAACACACTGAATATTATAAATCAAAACAAATTACCATGGGATTTTGACATTCATCTGCATATTTGAAACTGCTGTTATTTTTATTCTGTTCTAGCACTTGTGGTTATCACATCAGATGAATAAGCTAGACAGAATGCTCTGATACAAACAAGGCAAAGCATCTTTTGGCCTTGGCAATCAAATGTAACATTTCTTTTGTTCAGGTCTATTACATTCCAATGTCAGATCTGTTTTTGGGAAAAAGATGTCAAATGAGTTTCAGATTTCAATGAAGTGAAATATTGGGATAAGGGCCAAAACAAATTAGAGGGTGCTAATTGATAGATCTAAGCATTAGACATCCATTTTCGGGGATGATTAGCTGATTATGTCAGAAACCTCTAAGTATGTCACATTGGGATAAGACTCTAAGATCAAACTCTTGATTAGCAAGACCTCACAAAAATATTCCAAAAAGCCATGACAATTTAGAACATTAACAGCAGCAGAAGTCCTCTGGATATTCACCAATAAAATAGAGACATCTTCTCCAATACAAAATAAATACTGGCAGAATAGCAAATCCAAAGAACTTGCTCCATGTGCATAACTTCTTTATAGAAATTGAAAGCCTAAAAGTTTATCAAAGCCAAGAACTACAGATTGAAGCCCATCATAACACTATCTGTACTTCGATGATTCAGCCAAAACAATAACTTGAAGCATACAAGGGATTGCTCCTGAATGATTTGCCTCGTTCCTTCACCCGAAGTGCCATCACTAAAATAACCCTAATAAAAAAATAAGTAAGGGGAGAGAACCATCTCCTAAAAAATACCACTTTCATAGCCAGAATCTGCACACAAAACAATAACTTGAAGCATACAAGGGATTGCTCCTGAATGATTTGCCTCGTTCCTTCACCCGAAGTGCCATCACTAAAATAACCCTAATAAAAAAATAAGTAAGGGGAGAGAACCATCTCCTAAAAAATACCGCTTTCATAGCCAGAATCTGCACACAAGACAATATTGGGTCACCATTCTCAAAATAATATTAGCCTTGTTCTGAATTGGATCACCAAATCAGAAAAAATGCCCGCCAATGAAGTAAAGACACAATGACGAGATGAAGTTCTACTTGGCGTGGGTTGACATGTTGAGCACAGGAGGCACTCATCGATGAGAGTTTCTTCGAAGTGTAGTTTTGACAGAGTATGAAGAATAGGGTTTTTAGAATTCTGTCAGTGTCCTACTTTTTTCCTGTATAAACTTTAGTAGCTTCTGCATTTTGATAAATGGATCTTTTTGCAGTAACCTTTTGCCAGCACGGGAACAGGATGAGGCAAGCCATATACCATCCCCAAAACCCACACCCCCCAAAACCCCAACCCCACCCCATGACCCTTTAAACCACCCCAAACAAGGCAAGGATCTGAGGATCACGGGGAACTCATGCCCTGTAGCCATCCCTACCCCTTGTTATTCAGACAAAAATTGAATTTGGATGACTTTTGGGGCAACGGAAAGCAAGGGCACAAGAAATGTTTCCTTGAATATTTTCCTGGTTCCTTTAAATGACAAAGCCATTTATTCTGAAAATCCCTTTTGTAATGGAAAGAACCATCTTTACAAATACATACTGTCGCCAGAATCTGCAAACAAAATGATATTAGGATTGTCCTTGTTCAAATTTGGACCATCATTCTTAAGCAAATGATTTTAGATCTCTGAAGGTTTAACATACTCCTCTCTGCTGGTAAAAAGAGTAAGCACACTTGACACAGCCTCGACACGTATTATAGATGGGCTAGCCCCTTGAGGATAAAAAGAGACTAGGACTAAGTGGGCTGTGAACACCCTATCTGTCCTCATCGACAATCCAGTCAACAATACATTGAGAGCATCATGATAGAGATTCTCAAATAAAGGAACCACCTCTTTAATCGTATTTCTAGTTGCCTATTCCAATTGCCATGGCAATTTTAGTCAAGTTGATTGCAGCTCTCTAGCACTAGCGCTAATAGCTCTTACTAACAGAACCCAAAATATCTTCATGAAGGCTCCACCGTGTTACTATCACCTCAATCAGCCTCCACCAAATCACCAACTTAAGCCAGCTTACAAGTCTAAACTGCGACCAATGGGGTTATATAATATTCTCTCCCGAGGACAGAATCAACTCAAATCCCATCCAACCCCAACAAATATGGAACAAATTACGCAGAGCGATGGCGCAACAAGAAAACACGGCATCAAAAACCAAAACTAAAGCAACTTTGACCAGATTTACCTTGCAGGTAGTGAATTCCATGCTCCTATACTTCTCATTCTCGGAGAAGATCCTGGAATGGAGCATGGGCGTGTAAGCCGCCTCGGCGCCATACTTGCGACACAGCATACGGAAAGGGAGCTCGGAGTTGTCCACCATCGGAGCCACCATCAGCTTCGGTCGGCCGAGCTTCTCCCAGTGAGCCCACGCGCGCTCGGCCCTCGACCAGGCGCTCAAGCACCGGCTCGGCGGGCCATCGGAAAACGGCGAAGCACCGTCGGTCGGTTCATGTTCCCGGGATTGTGGGTCGGAGCAGAGGAGGTCGTCGAGGTCTTGGGGCGGCTCAGGAGGGGCAGACGCGTGGAAATTGGCGGAGGTACGAGCGAGAGAAGAGGCGGCCATGGAGGGTTTCGGAGGGTTTTTGGCGGTGGGGAAGAGAGAGAGGTTGAAGCCGTAGCGTTTGAGCTTCATGGGCGGCCGACGGGAGCGGAGAAGAGACTGCCCATCGCCGCCGCCGGCGCGCTCCGTAAGGCCGCCGCGGAAGGGTTACGAGGACGACCGTGGAACAGAGAAGTTGCCCTTTTGAGCAGAATAAGATACCAAGTTATTTTTTACCAAAGATGATATAACGAATTGTCAACGCATTACTTTATTCTGGTATCATATGTAAAGGTATAATAGAAATAAAAATGTAACAAAGTTGTCAATCATTGTTTCTCAAGACACTTCTTGATTGTCTTTCGGAAATATAATATGCCTTTCAAAATTAAAGTCTTGCGAAATGGATTAAGTCATGGGTGGTCCGCCTTATAACCAAATGAATTTATACTGACAAAGCAAATTGATTTGTAGATAATGTTGCAGTTTTTTTAAAGAAATTGAATCATCTATACTATCTGTATAATCATATGAAGTGAAAATAATCTCTCACTTTTCAAGAATCTCAGCCATTTCTTTCTTCCCCAATCGTCCTAAGTTAAGGATCTTATTTAAATTTTACATAATATTTAAGATTATAGCATGAATATTTTTTATTTTACAATAAACTCCGTAAAAAATTATCTTAAATCTTATACATACGGACATTTCCATCATATGATGTGTAATTTGCCAACTCTTTCTTTTCATTGTTTGATGGTTTGCATAGTACTAAGGTGGTTTTCCTTAATCTTTCACAAGGGAATTCCTTCATACAAGGAACACGTATGCATATATACTATTGCTAATTAGTTGTATTAATAGGACGGATAATTTTATTGGTAAAATATCAATAGCTCGAATAATTTTTAATTCTTTCAGATTTTTACCGGAGGCAAATCAGAAGAGGGGATTTCTATGATCCCTGTAAAACTCATCAATCATCCTAAAGTGTTATATTCAACCGCATCTTATTGTGCTCATACACATATGTCGAACGGCAAAATGTTGTGCCGCCCAATTGCTTCCAAAATACGTCACTAAACGAGCATGATCCAATGGTCAACGATCCTCGAGGATTCAATCTTGAAGATTTGTACAAGTTCTCCATGAGAAGAAGATTGCCTAAAAACGTTTAGCTGTAGGAATTTTTCTTATTCCTGGAGATATGAACGACTAACTGCCTTGATTATACTATCTATAATCATGCATGATATTCAGCTCAAGCCACATGAAGGATGAGAAAATCATCCAAAAAGTCATATACGTATTGCATTTTTGCTAATTCAGTTGTAAATCTTTTTATTTGATCAATTCAGTCATAAACCTTTTAGAATTTTACCAGTTCAGTTCTAAACAAATTCGCCGGAATGACTGAATTGACAAAATTTTAAAAGGTTTAAAACGTGACTTTTTAGATAATTGTCCCCACGAGAGATAAAAAGATCATGCATCAAGCCTCCCCTAAGGAATTTCGCCTTTTTTCTAAGTTATTCAGCAATTCACCTCATGTGGTCGTATTCATATGATTTATTTGCGTATGTCATCCAAAATATTCGAACATGATCCTGAGGAGTTCTCCACTTAGAATGAGTAAAAACGGGCCAATCACCATCAATTTCGAATGAACGCACCTGTCATTGGCGTCGTCTTGAAGGTTTCAAGAACGGGGAGGTTGCCGATCTCTCTGGTCGCACCATACGCATTGAGAGCGTGACCTCTCATCTTCCTTGTCCGAGAGCCACCGCCCAATGATCTCTCCACGTCGACCTCTCTGTATCCTCTTCTTTCGATTCTGCAGTTGGTAAGAAATGATAAAACATATGTTTATGGACTTTTGGGCAATTCGCTTCTTCAACCCAAAGATTCCCCATTGATGGACATCATGGGGTGGCAACATCACCTCAACCACCGTCTCCGTCACCCGTCGCCATCGCACACCTCCCTTCCAACTCCAACCGTCTCATCCACCCTTGATATGAATCAGCCTGCACTGTGGAGAGACAGAAAGAGAGACAGACAGAGAGACAGAGAGGAGAGAGGATGAAGCTCTTGGCAATGCACCAGAGCCACGCCGACAACCAGAGCAGCGCCCTCCGAGGACTATCTCCGCTCGACTCCTCCAAGTCGCCGGCAACGGTCTTCTGGCTGGCGGTTCACGCCCTGTGCTGCCTCAGCAGCCTCGTGCTCGGCTTCCGTTTCCCTCGAGTGCTCACCTTCCTCCTCGTCTCCACGTCACCAATATTTCGCCCCACTGACAAAACAACCTCCGACAGTCCTATTGTCCTTCTATCGAACCCGAGCCCAACTGCAGTCAACCAGTCCGCACCGCGCGTGGCAGTGGGCCGGCACGGGATCCGGGTCCGGCCGTGGCCGCACCCTGACGCCATTGAGGTCATGAAGGCGCACCAGATCATAGAGAGAGTGCAGAGAGAACAGAGGGCTCAGTTCAGCGCTAAAATTCCTAATCCGAGGTCGTTGATTGTGATCACCCCGACGTACGTACGGGCATTCCAGGCGATGCATCTAACGGCTCTGATGCACTCCCTGATGCTTGTTCCGTACGAGGTGGTGTGGATCTTGGTGGAGGCCGGCGGAGTGAGCAGCGAGACGGCATCGCTGATCAAGAAGTCGGGTTTGAGGACTGTCCACGTGGGGTTCGAGCAGGAGATGCCCGAAGCTTGGGAGGATCGGCCCAGTTTGGAGGCAAAGATGAGGGTTCATGCATTGAGGTGAGTGGGACTTGGGAGTCAAGCCTCCTCTCGAAGTGTTTTCCTGTTCTTTATGTCAATTGGTTAGGGAAGGGTTGAAATTGAACCATCTTGAATACCAGTATCAGCCAGAAGATCTTGTTTGCCATTTCGGAAACTATTAGGATTGATAGCTGATTCATGAAGGACTAGCTCGAGTCCTTGATAGTTTTCTGGAAACTTGTTCAATCTTTCATTTTCCCTTCAGATGATTTCAGTCAGAAATCTAGTTTTCTGGTGCTTATAATTCTTCAAAATCGTCGTTCTTATTTTGATTTGAAATTTATTATCTGCAATAAAACAAAAAATCTTTGACTGTTTCCGTCGTTTGAATAGTTCTCTCTGCAGTCTGTGAAATGGAAAACAAAATGGCCGACCGATTTCCTAGCAATTGTTCTTTTTTTCACTCATAATGGAGACATAAACGGGATTTCCCACCGTAGCAGATGCCTAGAATAAGGTTGCATCCGTTAGCGTGTCAATATAGAAATGGAAACTGAATCTAATGCGAAGAATTTCAATGCATCAGAATCGTGAGAGAGGAGAACCTGGATGGCATTGTAGTGTTCGCGGATGACGGAAACATTCACAGCATGGAGCTCTTTGACGAGATCCAGTCTGTGAAGTGGATCGGTGCTCTTTCTCTAGGGATTCTTCCACAAACCACCACGGATGAATCGGGCCAAGCCGTTTTGAAAATCATGGATGAAAGCAAGTCACTGATTACTGTCCAAGGACCGGCTTGTGATTCAGCCAATCAGTTTATTGGCTGGCGCACCGATAATAGGTTGTCTAACATGCACAGCGGAGCGACTCATGTAGATGGTCAGGGCTCGCTTTTGCCAGGAAAGCTGGAATGGGCCGGTTTTGTGCTAAACTCCAGGATGCTGTGGAAGAACGCTGAAGATAAGCCAGAATGGGTGAGGGACTTGGACTCCCTCCATTGGGATGATGATATAGTTAATCCTCTGTCTTTGCTTGAAGACCTATCGGTGTTGGAGCCACTAGGAAACTGCAGCCACCGGCTTATGGTTTGGCAGCTTCGTGTCGAAGCCCGTCCTGGTAGCAAATTCCCTAAGGGGTGAGTGTATTGCCTTTAGATGCTCATCACTGTAAATATCCACAATGCTTTCGATAATCAGGTTTTCTGTTATTGACAATGGAGTCACTCTTCCCCTGTGTGATGCAGGTGGCTTATTGACTCTCCCTTGGGGATTGCAGTACCATCGAAGCGCACTCCAAGCGATGAACAGGAGATCGACCTGCACCTGACTCAAAATCAAAGGCATAAACGAAGTTTTTGGACTGAAGGAAGGCACAAGACCGAAACAGTTGAACCCCAACTGCTCAGAAGGGAACCTGGAGAAATCTGACAGGTTATCTTAAGAACAAGAGATGCATGGCCTTGGAAACTTCAGCGTCAAGGTATTTATGGGTTGCCTCGCTAGCAAACTCCGAAATTAGCCACTTTGGTCAATCCGGATAGCAAGGACATCAGATGCCACTATGTTTCATTGGTTTTTATGCTGGTTGGGGGTCGTGAAATCTAGGAGTCACAGGTAGTTTCTTGCTTATACTTCATTATTGCTCGCATACACAGATAGATTAAGTGTTTTAGGAGATCTAAACACCAGACAAGATAGATATGAAACGTATATCGTCTTCTTCATTTGGTTCTTGTACGTCATAGAAGTTGTCCATGGTATAACACAACTTTATGGGACATTTGTTCAACTGTAAGGACAGTAGCACAAGTTCTTTGGACATCTTTGTGGGACCATGGATCATTACTTGATGTCAAAATGCCCGACCGCTAGGCACCGCGATGTGTGATCATAGTTAATCAGAGGACCGATGGTGCCATCATTCCGTTGTCGCCAAGTGGCTAGCAGGATTCATCAATGCAGGATTCAAAGATCTGCTTCTGCACTAGGAGGTTCAACTCGCATTTTCAAATTGAATCGCCAAAGGGTCTACAATCTTGAATTGCGAAATTGAATGGCGGGATCGTGCAAGCTTCCATGAAAACTTGCAAAGCGCTACTCCCGTTATCAAAATAGAAATTATGCAAACAAGATCATTATGCTTATCCGCATTAAATGCTTCCTGTCAATTAGCTGATATTGAAAGTAATGTCTTAAACTACAAAAATGAAGAGGAGAAAAGGTCCAACATACAAAGCTTTAGCGTTGATTGAAAAATAAAATGGGCCACTCCACTAGTATTATTGATTGGGTTTCTTCGGCCAAGATATTTCACCCAGCAGCCCAAGAAACGAAGATCGGCGAAACGCCTTCGATGCGATTTCACCAATTTTCGCCAGCCACCATGGATTTTCCTCCGATCCCGACTTCCCGACAAACGTCCGATCCTTCAGCGATCTGCATGATCGCTTGTTACTTCTGCGTAGTTTCTGTTGAAGTGGTAACATTTTCTAATTAATGTTCTTGCTCGAGCTTCGCTTAGGGTTTTGTTTTCAAAGTATATATTACCAGTACAAGGTCATCGAACTTCTCTGTCTAAGCCAATTGTGAAGTTGCTTTCATCTCCTTCAACAATCGTCCTGTCTGTGGATAGCCTAAGACAACATAGCAAATGGAGTCACTTGGAAGTCGAAGTTGCTTTCTCATCTCCTTCGGTTGGTCATCATCAAAATTAAAATAAAATTCCTGGAAGAACTGACGATAGGAACTTGAAAATATTAGTTTAACCGGCTCATTGATCAGCCCCATTTATGAGATATATATACATACATATATACATATATATAAGTGTGATTTTATACATAGTTTCTTTTAACTGTCTTTGCTAATATTGCTTTAAACATATATATCGTAGGCATAAAAATTTAGTTGTTCGATAAAAGAAAATCACTGGATAAACTGAAGATTATGAAAACAAATTGCTATAGCTTTCTTAGTGAAGTCGGTGAACGTGTTTAATGGAATGAAGGGAAGTATATGACGTATTTAAGGGAAAATAACTTTGGGATATAGGGTTCACCAGAAAGTATAAAGGAATGTTTCACCAATCAAGAATAAAGAATTTTGAGATTCATCACGATGGGACAAAGAATCAAAAGATTTACTCACTTGAGAGAGATTCTCACATATTATCAACCCAAATCTACATGCTTACAATCGAGATTGAGAATGTACCTCTCTTCAGTGAGGCACGAGAATTTGGACAAATTATATTGAATGGATCTCACCACAATTTAAAAAGAAACAGACAGGATCGAGCGGTTGGGGCCAAAAAACACTTTTCATGAAAAAAAGAAAAGAAAAGAAAAGAAAAGCTCTCAATTTAATGGGGGCCATCCGATCTCAAATAAGACGGAATCGGATGGCCCCCAAATGTGGCAGCTTATGGGATAGAGACGGGAAAAAGGAAAGAGTAAAGACATTGGAATTGAGAAACACTATGCTGGGAATCGTTGACTTGGTAAACAGCCCTCCAGCCTTGATCAAGTCAGATCTACCTTTCTTCTTTAACTCCTAGAATTTCCATCTTCAAAGCCTTCTCTTCATTAGACCCGTTAGATCATGTTATGGCCGCGATCTACTTCTGCTTGCATAAGTATTAAACAGGCTTTGTTGATTATGGGGTTTTGAGTTGGGCTCGTGAGATTGTCGTATTCGATGAATTGTTATGCTCCCAGACTATACTGTCGCACTTGTAGAAGATGCCGTTTCTCAGTGGTATTCCATTAGAAACATTGACAAATTGGCGACAAACCTCTCAATTTCATTTCTAGCAAGGCCATGTTTTTTTCCCAGCAAAAGAAGATATCTCCCTTTGTCTCTGACACCACTTCTTCAACCACTAAATTGTGAATCTGGAAATCACTTAGGTTTAAATTTTAATGAAGTTTGCGTTTGAGTAATGTCCATACAAATAGTATAAAAAGTAGGGACAATTGCCAAATAAGTCCTAAACCTTTTTCTATTTTGTCGATTCAGTCCTAAACATTTTTTATGCCAAATCAGTCCTAAACCTTTTGCAACTTTGCCATTTAAGTCATTCCGGCGGATTTTGATCGGAAAATGCATACGTGGTGACGACGTGGCGGACTGGACCTCGCCGGCGACGACATGGTGGCGACGTGGCACAAGAATTAAAAAAATTCCAAAATTCCAAAAAAAAAGGGGGGGAGGGCCGGAGCCCTCCACCTGTGGCCACCGCCTCATCATCGGTGGGGCGGCGGCCATGCCCCCCAGCGCCGCGTCCAAATCTGGACGCCGACGCGCCCGCCCGCCCATGCCCGGGGGCCCCCGGCCCGAAACAGGCGAGCTCGCCCAGATCTGGATGCCGGCAGCTAGCATGGCCGCCGCCCCGCTGATGGGATGGGGTGGTGGCCACAGGTGGAGGGCTCCGGCCCTCCCTTTTTTTTTGGAATTTTTTTTTGTGCCACGTCGTCGCCACGTTGTCGCCGGAAAGGTCCGATCCGCCACATCGTCGCCACGTATGCATTTTTCGGCCAAAATCCGCCGGAATGACTTAAATGGCAAAGTTGCAAAAGGTTTAGAACTGAATCGGCAAAGTAGCAAAAGATTTATGACTTATTTGACAATTGTCCCTAAAAAGTATGATGATAATAAGAGATTAATCACTGGCCAATCGTATTTTTAAGGAAACATTATGTTTTCTCTCCATGCATTTTGTTTTCATAATTAAGTTTATGTGCTATCAAATTTTTAAGCAAATCATTTTACTTGCGCAAAATGTCTTATCAAATCCTTTTGGTACAAATTGCGGACAAATCCAACCGACTTGGCTATCGAAGTATGAACAGACTTGATTAAACATTCTATATGGATTTGAGGACTTGATTAGGGAAATTTGAAAGTGCGGGACTTCGTTAGAACAATAGTGCAAGTACAAGGATAAAAAAGTAAGATTTTTCCAATGTTGTGGCTGAGATGATCCGAGCTGTTTCCCCCTCAATCTGATGGACGTGGGCTACTTAAAGATCCAACTGCAGATTCAAGAAAGGGAAAAGCAACAAGGCAAGCAGGAGCATCCTGAGCAGATGAGCTCTGGCGAGACGAGAAAGGTTAAAACAGCAATCATGGAAGACCAACTGACCGAGGAATGGGCAGGGAGTGGGGGACGAGGTTGCCTGAAAATGGGACCTGTGCAGAAGGACAGGGTGGAATGGTAGTTGGGTAACGTGATCTAACTTTCGCAGGTGTTGACCACGCCCAATCAATGTTGGTTGCAGGCTCAAAAATGGCAGGTTTCGTATAAATATGGAAGGTGGTTGAATCAATTTTCGTGCCAAAAGGATAAGGTCGGGGATAGCCCAACCCGAATCAGAGGGAGCATTGCGATTGGGTGGATTTGCCCACAAACTGTTCCCCAACTTGGACGTTGCAGCTCTGGAGCATCTCCATCTTCACTGAAGAAAGCACATGAAATCAATAAATCCCTTCGATTTTCATGTTCTCTATTGTTTTTTTGCTGATTTCTTTTGCTTCTCTTCAATTTATAGTGACGCATAAAAGAGTTCCTACCGATAGCCAAAGAATAAAGAAATATAGGAACTCCAATTGTGAAATCTGATTAGCGAAGGGATAGGATTATAACATTTTGATAAGCCTATGTGGTCATTATCTTATAAGATTATTACCTTGTATTTGGTATTATACCAATAGACTATGAGATTTCTGAATTGACTTATTAAGGTATTATCCTCTTTGGGCCGTCCCATACTAAACCTTGTAATTTTGTCCTTTAGCATAAAGGTGGGCACTGCATCCCAAGATCGCTCTTCCTCTACTCGGTTCATTCCGATCTCTATTCATTATCCTAAAAGCCTATCATGAGCAGCTCTTTGTCCGAACTCTCTAGACCAATCGACTACTCGCCACTCTCATCAGACCAAGTCATTACATGAGCAACCAATATAAAGTTGCACATGCAGACCATGACAATCACAGAGCCATAACTTCTCAATGTCCATAAAGATAATCTTTAGTTACACGTCATCTTATGGTATCTCAAGTTTGAGATTTATCTCTTCATTATAGTGGGGGATTAAGTCTCGATTATTGCATCATTGTTTCCACTATACACTATCTCGCATGTTATTGACTATTTTAGCATTTGCAAACATGGACCGTCTGGTCACATTTATTTTCGCATGGCATTTGTATTGAATAATAAAAGGCATATGTGCTAGTTCAACCTCTGCTATTGGTTTCTGTTTGATGTGACACGAAAAATCCGTACACACAAATTCACAAAGTGAAATTCATCTTCCTCCTCATTTTTTTGAGTGCTTTTTTATCTTTGAATCTATAAATCATAAGCTTACCTTTTGAAGGATGAATCGATTCTCATAAAACCCTTAGTAGAAAAGGTTGTTTTAGTAATATATCGAAAGATCTAACCCTTTGAAAAGTTATAACTTCTGCCAATTGGGCCACAGATCAAAACTAAGATATCACTTTGAAACACCTACTCCAAAGTTCGGAAAGACCATAACCCTTTAATCATAAAAGTAAATAAAAAATTAGATTAAACTATTTTTTGAAATCCGGTCACCCCCTTATTTTCTTCTTTTTCTTTTTCCAGCCTCATTTAGGAATTTTCCCCTCGTCTGACTCTCTTTTTGCTGCCAAAAAGCTCCTAAAAAGAATATGAAACCAGCCAGAGCTAGGGAGAGAATCAGATCATTTCTGTGGGTGAGAAGGTTTTGCTAAGTTTGCGAGTTGCTGGTGGTCCTAGTTGAACTGATGAAATGTCATCATCTTTAATGCCCTGAAGGTGACTCCAACTCCAAGACAGATTTTGCAGATGTTAGGAATCTACTCTCTTAAGGTAGATGTCGCGCAAGTCTAAGGGAGAGTAGTGCCCGCCCTCTATAGTGTTTGCAGTCACAACCAAACTTCCTTTCTTTTCTCTGACCCTTCTTGATAATCAGGAGCACAGTAAAATCTTCTATCATAATGGTTGGTACGCAAATAGTAAGGATAGAAGACATGACCAGTTTTGAATTGGAAATCCTCTTGACGGTCTAAATAATTGTGCCAGCCCGAGTTGATCTTGTTCTTTCGATTGTTTTCACGTTTTTTGCCTCTAAAATTCTTCTTCTACTTCTTCTTTTGATATCATTGAGGTGTCCAGCATCAATTAGAAACAACCTAATATCTACCAAGTGCAACAGTCCTCCCAATTCGCCCACATCGAACGATTACACAAACTCTACGCGTTCATGACTCTGGAGGGTGAATCCTATGGCATAGGGGTGATACCAAAACTAGAGCTCGACCTCCGGCTTGTCGAGGCGAGCCGGAGCTCTTATAAAACTGTGGTATATTTCTCCCTTTGCCTTTCCAGCATGACAAGGCACCCAACTAAAGCAAATAGAAGGCGATGAAACAATATTAAAAGGCAGGAGTATGTTCGAGATATTCGTAGACAAGATCCATATTATTATCATTCCTCTGATGCAATACCTACCATCTATCGTACCAAGCGATCGCGTGGGAACCATTTCCCATATGGAAGACATCTTTTCGAGGTTTTATTCTTCCCCAGAAAGTGAGCAGCTTGTATCCTTGCTTTTCTGCAGTAAAAGTAGATATATGAGTTCCAGAGAAAAGAACAAGGGTTCGAGTATAGCTTGTGGAAGAAGGAGACCCATTAACGCATTAAATGCATGGCCATTGCTCGTTGTCTCAATTAGAAATCATCATTCTCCGACTCCCAAGAAACTGGCTCGCTCCTATTAAAAGCTCTTTACTGCCGCCGCCAAAAAGTGCGGAATTCACTTCTTATTTTCAGTAAAGCGAGCCGTTTATTTGAAGGGGAAAAAATGGGAGAAGATTTGATTATAATGCATTCATAGTTCTTGTGGAGTGTGAATTCGATGTCTTGAAAATTGAAGCTATTCTTTAATACACTTTTTATCAGATACACGGGTTAACGATGTCTCTATCTATTGCCAAATAAAGAAAGACACATCAAATTCAAAGCATTACATCAAGAAAGATAAAATAACATTACATATAGCAAAACTAGTTTTTAAGAATTGTTACATTAAATAATGTGATAAGCTTGAATCGGGCATTGAATTGGTGACTTATTTAAATGAAATTTACTACATCACTAAATATACCAATATAATGAACCACTCGGATCATACATTTCTCTTGTTTATATTTCATAAGTTGTTGATAGGGTAGCCACTAGCACCTCTATTTTGATTATAGGGATCACAAAATTTGGAATTTCAATCACTAATGGGACCGCTGAATTTAGTAATATCACGTAAACACGTTACTAGTAGTATGCCTATACATATAAACATATGTGTGTATATATACATGCACTTTTTTTTCGATGTAGTTTTCGAGAAGTCATTTGATTATATGCAAGTTTTTTAATCATCAAATGCATATATTGGATAAATGTAAAGAATCAAAGTCTACACGATAAATTTATGAAAGCAAGTGTTGTTATATTTTCACATTAAATCAACAATTTCATGAGCTTATAAAGGCTAATCCAACTTCTCCTGCAAGTTCACTGTTCAATGAATCTGGTTAATCCAAGAAAAAAGAACTCTACTGCATCTATTATCTATAATAGTGAAACTGACTTTCGTTCATGAATGCAATTAATATTCCTTTTGTACTTAGGTAAACAGACTTTTGCTCATTCACTGCCATGAATACGTGCTTTTGTTTTTTGTAAGTAAAATATCATATTGAAAATTTTGATTACAATATCTAACCTGATCGCAATGGATAATCTGTACTACATCATAACAAAAGGGCAAATAATACAAAATTCATCGAAAATGATCGCGCCTTAAATCATGTTATAAAGGACAGGCTTTTCAAATTTACAACTGTATATAAGCAGATACGTAGATCCTAATTTGTATATGATACAGTTGACATTTGCTACAAAGACATACATGGCTGAACACAAAAGATAAGATCATATATTTCTTTTAACTTATGCAAATACTATACAACGGAGATAAATATTACGAAATAATTAAAGCTGTTGGTATACGTCTGTTTTGTACCTAGTGCGTCCTTATTGTAACTTAAATACGTATCAAATCAAAATTACGAGTAAATATAAGATAGACACGAATTTCCAGTCCTTGGATGCACCTACCGTAGCGTCCATCAATGTCTCCAGTAATGAATAAAACAGATAAACTATAAAATATTTTTATTCGTTAATAAACGAAAGAATAAAGAATTCTTCTCTGTAATAATCATTAACTACGCATGAATATTATAACCATTTCCCTCGCCTTTATAAGTATTCTCGCACCAAACCTTCTTCCCTCCTCAAGTCTCTCTCGCTCTCGCTCTGGTCCGCACTCTCCACCTTCCTCCTCCAACAAAGGAGAAAGCAGAGTGTCACAAAGACAGAGAAGAGACTCGACAACTCAACCATGGCAATAACAACCGCACCAACCGTTCTCACCGCCCTCCTCTTCCTCGCTCTGACCTCCGCAGCATTATCCGACCCCACGTCCATCCTCGACTACGCCACCGAACACCGAACCGCCTCAGCCCGGAGGACCGACGGTGAGGTCATGGAGATGTACGAACTGTGGCTCACGAGGCATGGCAAGGCGTACAATGGCCTCGGCGAGAGAGAGATGAGGTTCGAGGTCTTTAAGGACAACCTGAGGTTCATCGACGAGCACAACAACTCTCAGAACAGGACGTTCACGTTGGGCCTCAACAAGTTTGCTGACTTGACGAACGACGAGTACCGAGCCATGTTCTTGGGAACGAGGAGCGAAGCCACCCGCCGGGTAATCAAGTCCAGGAATGCTAGCGGCCGGTATGCTATCCGAGCTGGGGACCAGTTGCCGGAGGCAGTGGACTGGCGGTTGAAGGGCGCGGTGAATCCGGTCAAGGATCAAGGAAGTTGTGGTAATTCATCGTGTTTTCCCTTGTTGCCACCGGTTTGTTTACTTGCAATGTTGAATTTCGGGTCAAACTATGGCCTCATGCCAAAATCCGCAGATAACATTCAAACAGCCATAATAATTGTTATAATGTTTTTGGAATCCGCTCAATTTTCATCGTAACTTAGAGCTTAATGAGATTAAATTTTGCTTTCCACTTCAGTTAACTCCGTTACAGATTTAAGTGTGCGCACAGTTCATCACAATCGAACTATAACACTGTTTTAGTGCTAGAACTCGTATCCAGGAACTTCATCTTTTCTTGGATAGGGAGCTGTAAATCTATGTTTTGGCGATGCGGGTCTGAATCTGTAACGAAGAAAGCTTGCTCTCAATTGGTCACTTCTAGGTTTGGAGAGCTTTAAATTTTTCACTATGTCCTGAAGAGACACCCCGAATTGATGTAATGAAACGTTTGTTTACCAAGAAAAACAGAAGATGCAATTGTTGGGTCCTAGGATAAGGCACATCACTTGTTGAATGACGGTGTTGGGACTTAACCCTTCCTCTTAAAATAAGGTGGGCGGTCTATCTTTTGACCATCAATTTTGGACTGATCAGCTCGGATGGCATACCAACCTTCTATCCTTTCAATGTGTAACTTCGATTTATGTTTCTGTATGTCTGAACCCAAAGAAAGTTGGCGATCTTCATCGCTGTCAGCATTCAGGAAACATTGGGAAATTAACTTTAGACCTAATATTTCGTCTGGTTTTTGGTATGGAGTCTCAAGGGCTAGGGAGAGCAATCTAAGCAATTGTCGATCATTTAAACTTTTTTATCTGCACCAATTCTTTGGCACTCTCATAAACTGTGTTCAACAAAAGAATCTTCTGCAGTGCACTTATCAAATACTAATGTCGTCACATCCTTGATGTAGATCTTGGTTTACGCTTTTTGTAGCAAAAAGTAGATCCAAGAATACTTTTGTCACGGGCAAAGCTTAATATACACAATATCCCCTTTATTACCAGGAAGTTGCTGGGCGTTCTCGACAGTGGCAGCTGTGGAAAGCATAAATCAAATCGTGACAGGCGACTTGATATCTCTATCAGAGCAAGAGCTGGTGGACTGTGATCGATCATATAACTCGGGCTGCAATGGAGGTCTCATGGACTATGCATTTCAATTCATCATCAAGAACGGCGGAATGGACACTGAGCAGGACTACCCTTACAATGGCGTCAGTGGCAAATGTGACGCTTCTAGGGTATGCAATATTGTATATGATTCTAATGACTGCCATTTCTCTGTTCTTTCATCAAGATCTTGAGGTTCTGTGGGTTAGATTCTTCACTGAATGAAGTTTTCGGTTTTTCAGGTGAATTCGAAGGTTGTCACGATCGATGGTTATGAAGATGTTCCACCCTATGAAAGTGCGCTTAAAAAGGCCGTGGCACATCAACCGGTTAGCATCGCCATTGAAGCCAGTGGCAGGGCCTTCCAACTTTACCAATCTGTAAGTATAAGCTTCTGTTGTTCAGTTGCAGCCACACCAAGAAGAAAAAGGTTTTGAATTTCATTTTGACGAACAATCTGTATTATTGATGTAATTCGTTCTAGTTGCTTAATTATATAAATCGAATTACAGACTGAATTTGGAAACAGAAAATATGAAATTGTGTATGATGACATTTGAAACTACATGATGCATTTTGCAAGATGGGATAGTGTTGTTTAAATGTTAACCTGGGCGACTGAACCAAAGTTTCTGCTCCTATGTTATAATCAGGACAGGAAATTCCCGTAGCTTTGTATTTTCTTAGAAAGAAAGCATGTCATGTTGAAGGGAAACTAGATTACGTACTACAATCAATGGAAAATCAAAAAGCCTAGTTTGACTGAAACGTCACTGTTGATCCGAGCAGGGTGTATTCACTGGCGAATGCGGCGTTGCCCTCGACCATGGAGTGATTGTCGTTGGGTATGGAAGCGAAAATGGAGTGGATTACTGGATAGTGAGGAACTCATGGGGCACCAATTGGGGTGAGGATGGTTACATCAGAATGGAGCGCAATGTCGTCGACAACTTCTTCGGCAAGTGTGGCATTGTGATGGAAGCCTCATACCCCACCAAGACTAGCCAAAACCCTGCAAAATCAGATTCGAGGACAATGACTACATTAGAACTCCTTAAAGATTCTGTTCTGGCTGCTCTGAGTTAAGGAAAGTGGACGAACTTGAGGAACGGTGGGAAGCGCTTTTTTCCTTGTTTCTCGAATCCTTATTTGGTAATTGTGTTTTGAGAATTTCCTTGTAGGCCTGAAGTTAAAAGGAACGAGCACGCTTTCATTCTTAGAATTTGGTGGTCATTGTTGTGCATACTTATTAGTCAAAGTCGAGCTGCACCTGAGGAATGGATCCTGGTCGCGGTTTTATGTTACCTTTCGCAATGCTCATATGAATGAATGTCTTCGTGGAGTGTTTATTAAGAAGGTCTTTCGCCGTGAATGCTTATTTCTTAGCTTCCATTATGTTCGCCGGAAGGCATGAGATTGAATTTAATACAACTTCAATCAAGGAAATCATTCGACCAAAAAGAAAAAGAAAAACCGAGGAAAATCAATATCGCCTACAGAAATTAGTCATGCCATAGAAACGGAGGGAAAAGCTATTCTAATTTCTTCGGAGTTTTCTATTTCATGTGCAGAGCTTTCTTAGCTCACTGTCTTATATAGCATTTAACTTGTAACTGGTGAAGCATCTGCTGTCCAAAAGGGAAAAAAGAAGCTACAAAAGAACAGACGGAACTACCTGACTAGGATGAGAACCGAAAGGTACGCGCAGTCTAGTAATCCGAAGACATTGTAAGCTCCATGTCTATTCGTTCATTTGTCATGTCCAGTCCTGGGTCTTCTTTCCTATGCCTAAATGGACCAACAAACAAGCAAGGGCGATTGAACCGTTGAAGATTTGCGGAGTCGATAAAATGAACAGACTTTTCGCCTTAGAAAAACTTCTGAAGTCTTACGATCGGTTCTTTCTATATCCAGCTGCAATCAAATTGTTCCTTGCGAATTTTCAATTACAACGTGGATGGCTCCTTTTTTTTCCATCAAATTGAAGATGTGAGCTTAGTCAAAACTCATCCAAGATGCCACTTGACTACAAACCCAAAAACAGAGAGGAACAAAAACCGGTAGACTGGTGTCATGAATAGGATGTCTGAATAATATAATTGATTTGTTCAACCACAAAAGACTGATTCAACCCTGGACGCAAGGAAAATCTCCCATCTGTTGTGTTGTTTTTTAAGGTAAAACTATCACCCGAGAAAGTCAGAAGCCAAATACAGAGGAAGATTGAAACCAGACACCGCAAATTCGCGGTAAATGCCTCCTTCAATTCGTTGTTGTCGTCAGACAAATATCAACGAGTCAGAAGCTCTTGAATCTGTTTAGCTTGGAATTATTAGGAACGAGACAGGTTCTCGTCCTCTGATAAAGAACATTCTACTGTACCGACCTAGCACGTGAGAGAATAGAAAAGAGACAAGCCAGAAACGGGACAAACCGAAGCTCGGTCACAAGGGCCAGCTTTTGACTCGCTCAAAGTAATCAGAAAAAGAAAAGAGACTAGACTCCAATGAACGAGAAAAGGCGAAAAAGAGGAAAGTCGAAAGTATTCTGGAAAAGCTGCTTTGCAGACCGAAGGAAAATGCCCATTCGTGAGCTTTATCGCCAACCCCATCTTCACTCTCCTGTGAACCGCGGGAAACGGAAGAGACAGCTCTTCACAGGAAACCGGGAACTCCGAGAGAAAGTGAACTTTGATAATGGTAATATAATTGCAACTACAGCAGATATTGAAAGTTCAGACTAATGACTCGAAATGCTATATTCAACCATAAAATAGCTAAAGCGTCCCAAAAGCCAAAAATGATGGATGGCTATTTTCATTTTCATTTTGAAGCAGAGTATCTGTGCTGACAATTCATAATCGAAACACATTGAGAAGATCAGCACGAAAGGGGAAACAAATTTATGCAGACGCATGCTTGACACAAAGGGTCACTTCCACAACATCAGCTTTGCACATGAACTGGACAAAGACATCTAAAAGAACTCCAGTTTCATTTCCAAGAAAAATTGCATGACGGAGAAGGTAGATGAAAGATACATCATTGAGAAAAATAACTGTCTAAGAGAGGTCTAAACACGACGAAATGTCAACAAAATAATTTTCAGCGCTTACGACATTAGCATTCACAAGTTTCCTGCGGTGCTACTTTCACTACTTGACCACCTCCTGAAGGTGCAAGCCACTAAATTCCTACCCGCGAAAAAACCTAGTCTTGCCCTAAACAACATGGACCTCTCATTGCCACTCGAGGGCACGTCGGAAGCATTCGCCGGAGGAAACTCCACCGCGCTTTCTTGGACTCCGAATTCATCCAAAGCTTCAATTTCGCCGGCATCCAAATTGAACACCAACGACCCTCTCCGCTCCTTCAACAGCTCCACGACTTGACCACTCACTCCACGGCACTTCCTCACCTTAATCTTCACCAGATTGGGACACCCCTGAGCAAGGGATTCGATCCCTACATCAGAAACTGGGCAATTCTTGATGCAAAGCTTCTTCAAGGCTTCGCACTTTGCCGCGATGCACGCGATCTCTGCATCGCTAATCGTGTCGCTCCCACAGAAGGCTAGCCTCTCCAATTTCCTGCAATTGGAACCAATCAAACCCAAGCTTGAATACGTCACGCTGACGCCGATCAGGACTAGCTCCTGCAACTGAAGGCACTGTTTGGCGACCTCGACAAGACCCTCATCGCCTATCCTGTTTATTCTCCACCCATCGATGTGAAGCTTCCTCAATTGCCTGCAATTTTCAGCAATGCTAGAAAGCCCTAAATTCGAACACTCGGGGACCTTCACAACATGCAGAGTTTCGATACCCTTGCAGTTTGCAATCCCAGAAAGACCGCTGTCGCTCACCTGAATTCTCTCCAAATGAACCTCTGATAGACCTGGATTTGACCTCCCAATTGTCTGGAGAACCTTATCCCAGTCGCCCAGACAGCGAATCAACTTCAAAGTCGAGAGCTTTCTCGCTCCGACTAGAAGAGGACCGAAACACTGACCATTAATGAGCTCCTTCAAGCAAATGGATCTCAACGACTTCGCCGCCGCTCCCGGCCCGATCGGCTCGGCCCCGTCGTGGAGTCCCCTGAGCCGCTTGATGGACAGCTCCTCCAGATTCACGCAATGATCGAGCACCGCATTGATGGCTCTCGCGCCGAACGAGCACGAGCCGCAGGACAGCTTCCTCAGCTGCGTACAGTTCTGGGCGAAGGTCGCGACCCCGAGATCGGTGAGCTCGCGGCAGCCGCGGAGCTTGAGACGCGTCAGGGTCCGGCACTTGAGGGAGATCAGGACCAGCGCGTCGTCGCCCAGGCTGATCGACTTCCGGTCGCAACGGAGCGCGAGCTTGGTGACGGCGTCGAAGCGGGAGAAGACGGACGGGAGGAAGGAGAGAACCTCGGCCTGCGCGTTGAGGGAGAGCCGGTGCCGGCTCTCCCCGTCGACGCGGAGCCACCGCCGGCAAACGACGGAGCATCGCTTCCTATCCCCGGTGCCGAGAAAGTGGAAGACGTGGGCCAGGCACTCGTCGGGCAGGTCGCCGGTGTAATCATACCCGCCCCCCTCGCCGGCCTCATCTCCTTCCTCGAAGGAGGAAACGAACTCGAGGGAGGGGAGGGAGTCGAGGCGCTGGCTCGACGAGATCCCGCGCTCGGAAGAGCTGGAGGCCGAAGAAGGGACCTGCCCCATTGACACGACGGCGGGAAATCTGGGGAAATTGCAAGCGAGCGAGAGAGCAACTGGGTGCGTCGTGGCTGGGATGAAAGTGACGAGCCCGTGGAGATCTCAGGTCGAAAGACGAGGGATCGAAGACAGTGGTTGTCGTGGTGGTTGATATAGACAGAGAGAGAGAGAGAGAGAGAGAGAGGGATGATTAAATGGTGGTGGTGGTGGTGGAGGAGGAAGAGGCGAAGATTATTCGCGTCAAAAGTGGGGGGAGGGCAGATTTGTTGCTGTGCGTGTCGACGTCGCACTCGCGGAGGAGACGAATCATCACGCACTCTTCCCTCGATTTCAATTTCTTATTCATTTTAACTTTTTTTTCTCCTTGGGAGGACGCGTTTTTTTGGGGAGCGCATGATTGGTGGTGGGGCCCAGGCCCTCCCGATCTCGGCCGTCCGATCCACCCGTTTGAATTTTCTTTTCCTTTTGTGTCCCTATGAATGATGACGACGATGCGTACGGGGATGGCCAAAACGGAGGAAATCCGATGGGGACGGGGTTGACTGCGCTGAACGCTTCCCCGTTTCGTTAAACCGTCTTGACGCTGTGCATCTGGACCTCCCATATCGAGCTCCCCTCACGGATTTTTTCTTTTTTCCTTTCTTCTTTTTTGCGCTTTTTATCAAAAGATAATTAATTAAAGATTTCTCTAAAATGATATACATGTCGGAGATATTTGATAATTCTGCCGATTCTCTATATCTTTTAAGATTGAGTGCGTACTTTTGATAAATGCATTATCTTATATGAATTTATGTATTTTTCTTCTATACATATCGAAATCTCTTTTTCGAATTCTTAACCGAGTATGGATAGACAAGTCGGGAAAATCCAATAAATCGTTCCCCTCGAATTTAGGTGCATGAACACAAGGCTGGCAGAAATTATTAACCGGATGAGATGTACTTCTCTACTGGTTTTAGACCTGTAGCTTTGGAAATCAATGAGAAATTAAATCTCACGACCCTATGCAGACCAAAGGAGAATCGATCAAAGTCAACTGAAAACCAAGCAACTCCAGAGAAAATTCCCTGTAATTTCTTCCTTATATCTTAATCCACCTTTATGAATTTAAAATCCTTTCTTTTTTTGAGTCGTAAGAGATTGTGCGGTACCTCGTATTGTGCAATAGGAGGTCCACATTTGGATTTATCATTACCTTTGTATGTCACGCGAGCTTGAACATCATTCTGCCCTTTACTTTTCCTTTATAGAGGGTACTCAAGTACGTGGACATTACCCAAGCTAAGAAATATTTCGACCTCGATTCTGGATATTTTTTTATATCTTCGGTAGGGACGATAGTTCGGAACTCTCCATGACGACGTGGCTCAACACAATATGGAGTTTAATGTGTTTCGTTTGTATTAAATATAATTGCAACTATCTATCTGAATGGAACGATTGATTAATAAATTGCATTCGGATCCAAGCCACGTGGCTCGAAATTGACCCTTTAGTCCCGTTTAATTAATTGGGCCATATAGACGTGACTAGTGACTGAACTACATTTGCCTAATTAATTTATATCAGTTTGTTTTTTAAAAAAATTTGTATTACTAGTGCCTACAGTTTAAGTAAACCTTTACATTTTAAGCATTGTTATTCTCCAATAAGGAATTATACTCTGGAAGATTTCGCAGACTATTCAAAAAGCACATGGAGATTTCTATAGATTGAGAAAATTGGTTTCGTAATTTTATTTTTTAAAATTATTCTGGTATATTTTTATTAATATATCCACTTATTAAGCACATTCATTTCACAAGAAGACATAAAATTGAATTTTATCTGACCGGTGTTATTCAAGTTGCTCGACAAATCAAGTCAACTAATTAAATGGGTTATCTAAGTTGTGTTCGAGATATATATTTACATCATCCATAGTGCACTGATCGTGCTTTTCCACATGATTATTGAACATGGTTTGCTTTGTGAAAAATAAATGATTTGGAAAAGAATTTTTTTTAAAACGGTCGTCTGTATTGTTTGAAATATTCAATGAATGGATTTAATTATCAATCACAAATTGTATTTAAATATTTTTCGTGAATGACGACTATACAATTCATGTATTTATTTTTACAAGTGATATAAATGATATTTTAAAAAAATACTTTTTTATTATTAATTTTTCGCAAAACAAATACACATGAAAGTTATAACTTTCAGATTGAAATAACAGTAATACAGGAGTTGCCATATGAAAAACGAAAATGTTACGGCCCAAAAGGTGTTTTGACACAGAAGGGTCAGAGGAATTTACGCTCTTTAAACTTTTCTTTTGAAGTACGACCAGATAAAAAAGAAGAAAGGAAACTTTCTTTTGAAGGTTGGGGCAGAAATCACAAGAAATCCTTTCTTTGCACCAGCTTGTTTGCTTATAAGCTACAGAATATAGGGAGGAACGATTTCAACAACTGCCCCATCCGAATGATCATTACGGCAAGAGCGTGATACTCAGTTCGAGCTACAGTTGATCAGGCATCAAAGGTTCGAGATTGACGGGTGAGAAAAAGTCTTCATACAAGTAGGCACAAGCTGGCTCAGAACTCACTCGCAACACGACTCGGACTGATTGAATTAAGGAAAGCTAATGCGATCTGGCTTTGACCACCGAGGCTTCGTAAGGGCGCGTTTGATAATCATTCTCGTCCCAGAATCAATTTTTTTTTAGAATGAGTTTTTTTTATAGAAATGGTTCTTGAATAAGTTTTTGGGAAGAGAAACGTGTTTGGTAATTTAACAAAATTTCTGTCTTTGGAATAGAAAAATGACAGAAATCCGTTTGGTAATTATACAAAATTCTCGTCCCAATACTAAAAAAATAAAATAAATGTGGTGGCCAGCGGCCGGCGACCTACAATGGCGGCGGGTGGCGATGATGACCAATGGCAGAGGTGGCGACCAACGATCAGCGGCTAACGGCGACGACCGATGGCGGGCGGCAGCCGGGGTCGATGACTAGCGGCCGACGGTGGCAACCGGGGGACGGCAACGACGGTGGCCGATGACTGGCAGCGGCGGTAAGAGATAAAAATAAAATATAAAAAATCATCTTATTAATTGGTACTGTATATTCTTGTACCAGAAATTGAGAACCAAAAAAAATTTTGTTCTCATCTCGCGTCACAATCCCATCCCCAGCCATTTTTTCATCTCGTGAAAAGAATGAAAACGAGAATTTACCAAACAGGTTTCTCGTCCCAAACTCGTCCGGGAACAAGAAACTGAGAATAAGAATGATTACCAAACGCACCCTAACACGACAAACATCATGTGGAAAATTTGATATCTCTCTCTACTTGTATGTCCAAATTGAAGTTCCTAAACCGTGTCGGTGTCCTTATGAGCCTTCGACGAGGTATGGACATCGGGAAGGTCCATGTGGGGGCAAAGCGTCTGCGCAGTGAACATGATCGAACGGAGTCCTCCTTTGCGGAATCTTCTACTCGAACTCGGAAAGAGGAGACGACTTCCTTCGGCTTGCGAGGTGGACCACGCAGCATTGTTCGGGGAAACCCACTTTTGGACAGGTCTCATGTGACCCGGTCAAGCTTACGTTAACGCCAGATTGTCTTCTTCCCCGAAGCAAGTAGAATGTGCAGAGCTTTGTTTTCATATGGAAGAGGGAGCGCAGGATCATTCTGGCTCCAGTTGTTATTGCACGAGAGATCGCGTTTGTATTCGCATCCAAAGCACGAAATTTGACTCCATTCTCTTAGTCATTGATCCGACTCACCGAGACTATGCCCGGAAGGAATTCATAAACAATGATTCATAATAAGAAAAATTATTTAGTCAATAGAAGACTAAGGACCCGATACCCGTGCCGAGCACGAGAGCCTATGAGTTTCATCTTTCCACGTAGAGGGAGACTTTAGTATATTCATTAAGTATAAAATTAACATGACCACAGATAAGACAAGGTAAAGGTATGCTGCCCCGTCTTGCTAAATTTGCGCAAAGAGAACCCTAATTTGTCTTGCATTGGTGTCGACAACCCCGCAATCAAAAGAGGAGGGCAACAAAATAAGCACGCTCGCCCTAAATGATAAGTATTGATTCTATCCGGATCTTCAGTAGGAGATGTGGCCCTTAGACCACGATTTACGGCTCATTCCAGAAGGTAAATGATTTGAAAAATATTATCCTAACAATCAGTGATTGATATTTTCATTATTGACAATAATTTGTATCCATCTATTTCCGTAGACGACGAAAATATTTTTTATCCATTCATTTTTATAAGTATTAGGAGTTAAGCGCATCCTTAAAATCAAGTTATTTTTTCCGGAAAATACAAAATTATGAAGAATAATTTTCTCTTTAATTTAACTTTTGCCGCTAATTAATATAAGTAATGCGTGTACACTTGCCCTCGGATCCCACATTGGCCGACTGAAGAGCGACCACGTATGTCCAGTGCAGGCCATGCGCCACCACGTTCTAGATGCCGTTCAACACGGAACAGCTAGCCACTGATTTTTCTTCTGTTTTTTCCCCTTTCTCTTAGGGAGGGAAGAATTATCAATCTTAGCGATCCATGCGGGACATGCCAAGGGAGGTCGGCCGATGGAGGGCACTCCTGAGAAGGACGAAAGACCAATCCACCGTTCAAGATTCACCCGTCGAGCCAGGTCAAGTACGTTGGGAGCGACCGAGGGACGGGCCAAGAGTCAAACGGAATCAAAGGTTTTCCCCACTGTTTATTCTTTGAAGTGGTCCGAGAACGTCAGAAAGTCGAATGGGGGGACCTCTTCGCTGGAGAACAACCTAGATCCAAGGTTTGGCCATTTCAATGCTCTTGACCCGGGATCGTCCTTGGTTGCGTCTTCCTTTCTACGCCGCCCGAGTGGGTGGAAATCCTGGCTCGTGGCTCCTAGCAAATTCATAGTATGATAATAGGACGGAGATCTAACCAAACCACGTGCCGACTAAGAAGCTTCAAATATGGTAATGAGGGCAGGTGAGGACCAAATTATACATTGAGCGAGATGAGAGCATTCTCCTCCAATTACATATGTGGAATCGACGATAAGCTATGGGAGACGTCTTTTGTTGTGACCGCATTCTTTGGCATCATAACTTTAATATTGAGTGCACTTGGTTTACAGCACTATGAAGATGATCTTTTTCGAAAAAGAGCTTGTGTGCGTCGAAGACAAAATTGCGAAGTTCAGTGTTGGATGGGTCAAACAAGATACTACTTTCTTCTTCTTTTGCGTATAGCATTGTGCTTTGGAGATCGAACCCCAGGCATTTCCACCCTAAGCCCTCATATATATATATATATATATTGGTAAAGATGATGTCAAAATTATATGGTTTAAGATGAATCAAAAAGAAAAGTTGGTGGGCTTGGATCGACTTACTCCCGTGAAGGGCGAGTAGTGATAGTCTGTTCAAAAGAGCCCAAACAAGATGCAATTCCTAACAAGTTTTTTAGATTACACGTAGGACATCAATGAACTGAATCACATATCAAATTTGGGCGAAATGTGTTCTTTGGTTACATATGTGAGATCAGAACTCACTCATAAGAATCGCCTGTTGATAAATGACATTGTGTAACATTGAAAAGGTAAATATGTTGTAATTGTGGTAATTTAATCATGAACATGTTTATGTTTTGTCAATTGAATCTATCTAACTAATTTTAATTGAAAATAGCTGATGTAGATGTCAATCATTATGTCACATAACTAATGCTGATGTTGACATTTTAAATAATTTTAAATAATTTATGTTTTTATAATTTGCTTCATTTTTCCTTTCACTTTTAGCGGCAAGGATCACCAACCACTAGGTGAGAGCCATCGTGGCCTCACCGACCACCAATTGCCCAAATCTAGTGAGGGCCTACGCAAAGGCTGTGCTAATGGTCGGCAAGGGCTTACTAGCCCTTGCCAACCGAAGTAAAAGAAAAATAAGTGAAAATTGTAAAAATTGTGCATGTTAGCGTAGGACGGTCATTATCCACATAGAAAATTACCAACCAAATTGGCACAATTATAATAGGTTTATCACTTTATTAGTACTTTTCCCAAAAATCCAATGTTAAGGGTGCTTATTTTAGACACTACCCCTGAAGAAAAATGCTTATTTTAGATACTACTAATAAGAGAAATGCTTTTATGATTGTCTTAGATACACCGTAAGATTAACAGTGTGTTTTGGATCATAAAAAAATAAATAACAAATAATTAAAATTTGTTGGGGATCCACTCCTTCGAAAATTTGTAGCTCATACCGTGCCATTACAGTGACTCGAAGATTGTCGTGCTAGCAAAATCCCTACAAAAGTATTGGCCTCTTTGGGAAAATATTTATACGTATATGCCAAAAGACAATAATGAAACTCGGCAACGTGAGGCGGGCCAAAGCAACAGCACATCGAGTGACCAAGGGGATGATAAAAGCTAGCTCATCATGGGTTGTCGGGGATTGCTCCTCGGACGGTGCCAGTGCACTTCAAGCCGTATTGATTGATTTTCACTCGTAGCAAGTGGCTC